>CM033469.1:39387976-39770699 GCA_019447015.1 Hymenochirus boettgeri | reverse complement strand
TTGCCGTGGAGGCAGACGGCTTAAATTTGGCAGGCTCATTCATTGCACCTTACTTACAAAAGTTAAGCAGGTTTTGTTTCGAAAAGGCAAAGCCCTCACTCACTCACTCACTCACTCATCACTAACTCATCACTAACTCATCACTAACTCATCACTAATTCTCCAACTTGCCATGGAGGCAGACGGCTTAAATTTGTCAGGCTCATTCATTACACTTTACTTACAAAAGTTAATCAGGTTTCGTTTCGAAAAGGCAAAGCCCTCACTCACTCACTCATCACTAACTCATCACTAATTCTCCAACTTGCCGTGGAGGCAGACGGCTTAAATTTGGCAGGCTCATTCATTGCACCTTATTACTTACAAGTTAAGCAGGTTTCGTTTCGAAAAGGCAAAGCCCTCACTCACGCACTCACTCACTCATCACTCTCTCCAACTTGCCGCCCTCACTCACTCACTACCCATCACTAATTCTCCAACTTGTCCTCACTCATCACTCATTCCAAATTGCCGTGGAGGCCACGGCTTAAATTTGGCAGGCTCATTCATTGCACCGTACTTACAAAAGTTAAGCAGGTTTTGTTTCGAAAGCAAAGCCCTCACTCACTCACTCATCACTAACTCATCACAATTCTCCAACTTGCCGTGGAGGCAGACGGGCTTAAATTTGGCAGGCTCATTCATTGCACCTTACTTACAAAAGTAAGCAGGTTTGTTTCGAAAAGGCAAATCCCACCACCACTCATCACTCATCACTAACTCATCACTAACTCATCACTACTCATCACTAATTCTCCAACTTGCCATGGAGCAGACGCTTAAATTTGTCAGGCTCATTCATTACACTTTACTTACAAAAGTTAATCAGGTTTCGTTTCGAAAAGGCAAAGCCCTCACTCACTTCACTCATCACTAACTCATCACTAATTCTCCACACTTGCCGTGGAGCAGACGCTTAAATTTGCAGGCTCATTCATTGCACCTTACTTACAAAAGTTAAGCAGTTTCGTTTCAATCGAAAGGCAAAGCCCTCACTCACTCACTCACTCACTCCACTAACTCAATACCTAATTCTCCAACTTGCCGTGGAGGCAGACGGCTTAAATTTGGCAGCTCATTCATTGCACCTTACTTACAAAAGTTAAGCAGGTTTCGTCGTCTGAAAAGGCAAAGCCCTCACTCACCCATCACTCACTCATCACTATTCTCCAACTTGCTGCCCTCACCACTCACTCACTCATCACTAATTCTCCAACTTTCCTCACTCATCACTCATTCTCCACTTGCCGTGGCAGAACGGCTTAAATTGGGCAGGCTTTTCATTGCACCGTACTTACAAAAGTTAAGCAGTTTTCGTTTCGAAAAGGCAAAGCCCTCACTCACTCACTCACTCATCACAACTCATCACTATCTCCACTTGTGCCTGGAGGCAGACGGCTTAAATTTGGCAGGCTCATTCATTGCAACCTTACTTACAAAAGTTAGCAGGTTTCATTTCAAAAGGCAAAGCCCTCACTCACTCACTCACTCCACTCATCTTAATTCTTCAACTTGCCTCACTCATCACAATTCTCCAACTTGCCGTGAGGCAGACGCTTAAATTTGGAAGGCGCATTCATTGCACACTTACTTAAAAAGTTAAGCAGTTTTGTTTCCAAAAGGCAAAGCCCTCACTACTCACTCACTCATCACAATCTCCAACTTGCCTCACTCATCACTCATTCTCCAACTTGCTGTGGAGCCAGACGCTTAAATTGGCAGGCTCATTCATTGCACCGTACTTACAAAAGTTAAGCAGTTTTCGTTTCAAAAGGCAAGCCCTCACTCACTCACTCACTCATCACTAATTCTCCAACTTTCCTCCACTCATCCCTCATTCTCCAACTTGCCGTGGAGGCATACTCTTAAATTTGGCAGCTATTCATTGCACCGTACTTACAAAAGTTAAGCAGGTTTCGTTTCGAAAGGCAAAGCCCTCACTCACTCACTCACTCATCCCTAACTCATCACTAATTCTCCAACTTGCCGTGGAGGCAGACGGCTTAAATTTGGCAACTCATTCATTGCACCTACTTACAAAAGTTAAGCAGGTTTCATTTCAAAAGGCAAAGCCCTCACTCACTACACTCATCATTAATTCTTCAACTGCCTCACTCATCACTAATTCTCCAACGGCCGTGGAGACAGACGGCTTAATTTGGAAGCGCATTCATTGCCCCTTACTTACAAAAGTTTAAGCAGGTTTCGTTTCTAAAGGCAAAGCCCTCACTCACTCACTCACTCCTCATCACTAATTCCTCCAACTTGCCGTGGAGGCAGACGGCTTAAATTTGGCAGGCTCATTCATTGCACCTTACTTACAAAAGTTAAGCAGTTTTGTTTCGAAAAGGCAAAGCCCTCACTCACTCACTCACTCACTCATCACTACTCTCCAACTGGCCGTGGAGGCAGATGGCTTAATTTGGCAGGCTCATTCATTGCACCTTACTTACAAAAGTTAGCAGGTTTCGTTTGAAAAGGCAAAGCCCTCACTCACATACTCACTCACTCATCACTAACCATCCTAATTCTCTCCCACTTGCCGTGGAGGCAGATGGCTTAAATTTGGCAGGCTCATTCATGCACCCTACTTACAAAAGTTAAGCAGTTTTCGTTTCAAAAAGCAAAGCCCTCACTCACTCACTCACTCATCACTACCTCATCACTAATTCTCCAACTTGCCGTGGAGGCAGAAGGCTTAAATTTGGCAGGCTCATTCATTGCACCCTTACTTACAAAGTTAGCAGGTTTCGTTTCGAAAGGCAAAGCCCTCACTCACTCACTCACTCATCACTAATTTCCAACTTGCCTCACTCATCAACTAATTCCCAACTTGCCGTGGAGGCAGACGGCTTAAATTTTCGCAGTCCCTTCATTGCACCTTACTTACAAGTTAAGAGGTTTCGTTTCGAAAAGGCAAAGCCCTCACTCACTCACTCACTCACTCACTCATCCTAATTCTCCAACTTGCCTCACATCATCACTAATTCTCCACTTGCCGTGCAGGCAGACGGCTTAAATTGGGCAGGCTCATTCATTGCACCTTACTTACAAAGTTAAGCAGGTTTCGTTTCAAAAGGCAAAGCCCTCACTCACTCACTCACTCACTCATCACTAATCTCCAACTGCCTCACCATCACTATTCTCCAACTTCCTCACTCATCACTCATTCTCCAACTTGCCGTGGAGGCAGACTCTAAATTGGCGCTTATTCATTGCACCGTACTTACAAAAGTTAAGCAGGTTTCGTTTCGAAAGGCAAAGCCCTCACTCACTCACTCACTCATCACTAACTCATCACTAATCCCAACTTGCCGTGGAGGCAGACGGCTTAAATTTGGCAGGCTCATTCATGCCCTTACTTACAAAGTTAAGCAGGTTTCATTTCAAAAGGCAAAGCCCTCACTCACTCACTCATCATTAATTCTTCCCTTGCCTCACTCATCACTAATTCTCCAACTTGCCGTGGAGACAGACGGCTTAAATTTGGAAGGCGCATTCATTGCACTCTCTTCAAAAGTTAAGCAGGTTTCGTTTCTAAAAGGCAAAGCCCTCACTCACTCACCTCACTCACTCATCACTAATTTCTCCAACTTGCCGTGGAGGCAGACGCTTAATTTGGCAGGCTCATCATGCACCTTACTTACAAAAGTTAAGCAGTGTTTTGTTTCGAAAAGGCAAAGCCCTCACTCACTCCTCACTCACTCATCACTAACTCTCCAACTTGCCGTGGAGGCGATGGCTTAAATTGGCAGGCTCATTCATTGCACCTTACTTACAAGTTAACAGTTTCGTTTCGAAAAGGCAAAGCCTCACTCACTACTCACTCACTCATCACTAACTCATCACTAACTCATCCCAACTTACCGTGGAGGCAGAGGCTTAAATTTGGCGCTCCTTCTTGCACCCTACTACTTACAAAGTTAAGCAGGTTTTGTTTCAAAAGGCAAACCCTCACTCACTCACTCACTCATCACTAACCATCACTAATTCTCCAACTTGCCGTGGAGGCAGACGCGTATTGGCAGGCTCATTCATTGCACCTTATTTACAAGTTTAGCAGGTTTCGTTTCAAAAGGCAAAGCCCTCACTCACTCACTCACTCATCACTAATTCTCCAACTGGCCTCACTCATCACTAATTCTCCAACTGCCGTGGAGCAGAGGCTTAAATTTGGCAGGCTCTTCATTGCACCTTACTTACAAAAGTTAAGTAGGTTTCGTTTCGAAAAGGCAAAGCCCTCACTCACTCACTCACTCACTCACTCATCACTAATCTCCAACTTGCCTCACTCATCACTAATTCTCCAACTTGCCGTGCAGGCAGACGGCTTAAATTTGGCAGGCTCATTCATTGCACCTTACTTACAAAAGTTAAGCAGGTTTCGTTTCAAAAAGGCAAAGCCCTCCTCCCTCACTCACTCACTCACTCATCACTAATTCTCCAACTTGCCCATCATCACTATTCTCCAACTTGCCTGGGCAACGGCTTAGATTTGATAGGCTTATTCATTGCACCTACTTACAAAAGTTGCATGTTTTGTTTCGAAAAGACCCACCCTCACTCACTCACTCATCACTAACTCTCCAACTCTGCCGTGGAGGCAGACGGCTTAAATTTGCAGGCTCATTCATTGCACCTTACTACAAAGTTAAGCAGTTTTCGTTTTGAAAAGGCAAAGCCCTCACTCACTCACTCCCTCACTCCTCACTCACTCATCACTAACTCATCACATTCTCCAACTGCCGTGGAGGCAGACGGCTTAAATTTGGCAGGCTCATTGCACCTTACTTACAAAGTTAAGCAGGTTTCGTTTCAAAGGCAAAGCCCTCACTCACTCACTCACTCATCACTAACCTCATCACTAATTCTCCAACTTGCCGTGGAGGCAGACGGCTTAAATTTGGCAGGCTCATTCATTGCACCTTACTTACAAAGGTTAAGCAGGTTTCGTTTCGAAAAGGCAAAGCCCTCACTCACTCACCACTCACTCATCACTAATCTCTCAACTTGCCTCACTCATCACTCATTCTCCAACTTGCCGTGGAGGCAGACGGCTTAAATTTGGCAGGCATTCATTGCACCTTACTTACAAAGGTAAGAGGGTTTCGTTTCGAAAAGCAAAGCCCTCACTCACTCACTCACTCACTCATCACTAACTCATCACCAATTCTCCAACTTGCCGTGGAGGCAGACGGCTTAAATTTGGCAGGCTCCTTAATGCACCTTACTTACAAAAGTTAAGTAGGTTTCGTTTCGAAAAGGCAAAGCCCTCACTCACTCACATCGCTCACTCATCACTAATTCTCCAACTTCCTCACTCATCACTAATTCTCCAACTTGCCATGGAGGCAACGGCTTAGATTTGATAGACTTATTCATTGCACCTTACTTACAAAAGTTAAGCAGTTTTGTTTCGAAAAGGCAAAGCCCTCACTCACTCACTCACTCATCACTAATTCTCCAACTTGCCGTGGAGGCAGACGGCTTAAATTTTGCAGGCTCATTCATTGCACCTTACTTACAAAAGTTAAGCATGTTTTTGTTTCGAAAAGGCAAAGCCCTCACTCACTCACTCACCACTAATTCTCCAACTTGCCGTGGAGGCAGACGGCTAAATTTGGCAGGCTCATTCATTGCACCTTACTTACAAAAGTTAAGCAGGTTTCGTTTCGAAAAGGCAAAGCCCTCACTCACTCACTCACTCACTCATCACTAATTCTCCAACTTGCTGCCCTCACTCACTCATCACAATTCTCCAACTGCCTCACTCATCACTCATTCTCCAACTTGCCGTGGAGGCAGACGGCTTAAATTTGGTAGGCTCATTCATTGCACCATACTTCAAAAGTTAAGCATGTTTGTTTCGAAAGGCAAAGCCCTCACTCACTCACTCACTCACCACTAATTCTCCAACTTGCCGTGGAGGCAGACGGCTTAAATTTGGCAGGCTCATTCATTGCACTCTACTTACAAAAGTTAAGCAGGTTTCGTTTCGAAAAGGCAAAGCCCTCACTCACTCACTCTCACTCACTCATCACTAATTCTCCAACTTGCTGCCCTCACTCACTCACTCACTCACTCATCACTAATTCTCCAACTTGCCTCACTCATCACTCATTCTCAACTTGCCGTGGAGGCAGACGGCTTAAATTGGCAGGCTCATTCATTGCACCATACTTACAAAAGTTAAGCAGGTTTCGTTTCGAAAAGGCAAAGCCCCTCACTCACATCCTCACTCATCACTAACTTATCACTAATTCTCCAACTTGCCGTGGAGGCAGACGGCTTAAATTTGGCAGGCTCATTCATTGCACCTTACTTACAAAAGTTAAGTAGGTTTCGTTTCGAAAAGGCAAAGCCCTCACTCACTCACTCACTCACTCATCACTAATTCTCCAACCTCTGCCCTCACTCACTCACTCCTCATCACTAATTCTCCAACTTGCCTCACTCATCACTCATTCTCCACTTGCCGTGGAGGCAGACGGCTTAAATTTGGCAGGCTCATTCATTGCACCATACTTACAAAGTTAAGCAGGTTTCGTTTCGAAAAGGCAAAGCCCTCACTCCTCACTCACTCATCACTAACTTATCACTATTTCTCCAACTTGCTGTGGAGTTAGACGGCTTAAATGGCATGGCATCATTCATTGCACCTTACTTACAAAATTAAGCAGGTTTCGTTTCAAAAAGGCAAAGCCCTCACTCACTTACTCACTTACTCATCACTAACTCATCACTAATTCTCCAACTTGCCGTGGAGGCACGGCTTAAATTTGGCAGGCTCATTCATTGCACCTTACTTACAAAAGTTAAGCAGGTTTCATTTCAAAAAGGCAAAGCCCTCACTCACTCACTCACTCACTCATCATAATTCTTCAACTTGCCTCACTCATCACTAATTCTCCAACTTGCCGTGGAGGCAGACGCTAATTTGGAAGGCGCATTCATTGCACCTTACTTACAAAAGTTAAGCAGGTTTGTTTCTAAAAGGCAAAGCCCTCACTCACTCACTCACATCATCACTAATTCTCCAACTTGCCTCACTCATCACTCATTCCAACTTGCTGTGGAGGCAGACGGCGTTAAATTTGGCAGGCTCATTCATTGCACCGTACTTACAAAGTTAAACAGGTTCGTTTCGAAAAGGCAAAGCCCTCACTCACTCACTCATCACTAACCATCACTAATTCTTCACTGCCGTGGAGGCAGACGGCTTAAATTTGGCAGGCTCATTCATTGCACCTTACTTACAAAAGTTAAGCAGGTTTCGTTTCGAAAAGGCAAAGCCTCACTCACTCACTCACTCACTCTCACTAACTCATCACTCATCACTAATCTCCAACTTGCCGTGGAGGCAGACGGCTTAAATTTGGCAGGCTCATTCATTGCACCTTACTTACAAAAGTTAACAGGTTTCATTTCAAAAAGGCAAGCCCTCACCACTCACTCATCATTAATTCTCAACTTGCCTCACTCATCACTAATTCTCCACTTGCCGTGGAGGCAGACGGCTTAAATTTGGAAGGCGCATTCATTCACCTTACTTACAAAAGTTAAGCAGGTTTCGTTTCTAAAAGGCAAGCCCTCACTCACTCACTCACTCACTCACTCATCACAAATTCTCCAACTTGCCTCACAATCCTATTCTCCAACTTGCCGTGGAGGCAGACGGCTTAAATTTGGCAGGCTCATTCATTGCACCTTCTTACAAACGTTAAGCAGGTTTTGTTTCGAAAAGGCAAAGCCCTCACTACTCACTCACTCATCACTAACTCTCCAACTTGCCGTGGGGCAGACGGCTTAATTTGGCAGGCTCATTCATTGCACCTTACTTACAAAAGTTAAGCAGGTTTCGTTTCGAAAGGCAAAGCCCTCACTCACTCACTCACTCATCACTAACTCATCACTAATTCTCCAACTTGCCGTGGAGCAGACGGCTTAAATTTGGCAGCTCATCATTGCACCCTACTTACAAAAGTTAAGTAGGTTTCGTTTCGAAAAGGCAAACCCTCACTCACTCACTCACTCATCACTAACTCATCACTAATTCTCCAACTTGCCGTGGAGGCAGACGGCTTAATTTGGCAGGCTCATTCATTGCACCTTACTTACAAAGGTTAAGCAGTTTCGTTTCGAAAAGGCAACCCTCACTCACTCACTCACTCCACTCATCACTAATTCTCCAACTTGTCTCACTCATCACTAATTCTCCAAACTTGCCGTGGAGGCAGACGGCTTAATTTGGCAGGCTCATCATTGCACCTTACTTACAAAGGTAAAGCAGGTTTCGTTTTGAAAAGGCAAAGCCCTCACTCACTCATCACTAACTCATCACCAATTCTCCAACTTGCCGTGAGGCAGACGACTTAAATTTGGCAGCTCTTCAGTGCACCTTACTTACAAAAGTTAAGTAGGTTTCGTTTCGAAAAGGCAAAGCCCTCACTCACTCACTCACTCACTCACTCATCACTAATTCTCCAACTTGCCTCATTCATCACTAATCTACTCCCAACTGCCGTGCAGGCAGACGGCTTAAATTTGGCAGGCTCATTCATTGCACCTTACTTACAAAAGTTAAGCAGGTTTCGTTTCGAAAAGGCAAAGCCCTCACTCACACTCACTCATCACTAATTCTCCAACTTGCCTCACTCATCACTATTCTCAACTTGCCGGGGGCAACGCTTAAATTTGCAGGCTCATTCATTGCACCTTACTTACAAAAGTTAAGCAGGTTTCGTTCGAAAAGGCAAAAGCCCTCACTCACTCACTCACTCATCACTAATTCCTCCAACTTCCTCACTCATCACTAATTCTCCAACTTGCCTCCTCATCACTAATTCTCCAACTCCGTGGAGGGCGACGGCTTAGATTTGATAGGCTATTCATTGCACCTTACTTACAAAGTTAAGCATGTGTTTGTTTCGAAAAGGCAAAGCCCTCACGCACTCACTCACTCATCACTAATTCTCCAACTTGCCGTGGAGGCAGACGGCTTAAATTTGGCAGGCTCATTCATTGCACCTTACTTACAAAAGTTAAGCATGTTTTTTTCGAAAAGGCAAGCCCTCACTCACTCACCACTAATTCTCCAACTTGCCGTGGAGGCAGACGGCTTAAATTTGGGCAGGCTCATTCATTGCACCTTACTTACAAAAGTAAGCATGTTTGTTTCGAAAAGGCAAAGCCCTCACTCACTCACTCACCACTAATACTCCAACTTGCCGTGGAGGCAGACGGCTTAAATTTGGCAGGCTCATTCATTGCACCTTACTTACAAAAGTTAAGCAGGTTTCGTTTCGATACTTATACAAGGCAAAGCCCTCACTCACTCACTCACTCACCACTAATTCTCCAACTTGCCGTTAGGCAGACTGCTTAAATTTGGCAGGCTCATTCATTGCACCTTACTTACAAAAGTTAAAGTTTCGTTTCAAAAAGGCAAAGCCCTCACTCACTCACTACTCACTCATCACTAATTCTCCAACTTGCCGTGGAGGCAGATGGCCTAAATTTGGCAGGCTCATCATTGTACCTTACTTTCAAAAGTTAAGCAGGTTTCGTTTCGAAAGCAAAGCCCTCACTCACTCACTCACTCACTCATACATACACTCATCACTATATCTCTCCAACTTGCCGTGGAGGCAACGGCTTAAATTTGGCAGGCTCATTCATTGCACCTTACCTACAAAGCAGGTTTCGTAATTCCACCTGTAACGGTGAGTATCTGACATTGCCCCGTAACGGTGAGTATCTGACATTGCACCTGTAACGGTGAGTATCTGACATTGCACGACTGGGTGGTCCATTTCAACCAAATTTGGTATGAATAACCCTTTACCAGTAAAAGATTAACAAAATATTTTTTAGGGTGGGGGTGAATGGGGGGGGGGAATAGAGATTTTGAACTCCTGCACACTAACGGCTGGACCGATTTTTACTAAAATTCAGGTGTGTGTGCGGGGAACTGGCTGAGGTGTAGAGAAGTGTTTGGAGGTGACAGAGAGGAATAGTGGGGGGTATTAGGGCGGACGGGGAGGGTGTGGGGGTTATTTTCACACAAAATTGTCATAGTGAATAAAATATTATTAAATTAAGTTAATGAGTGTTCATTATCGTAAAGCTTATGAATTGTCTTTCTTTAATATCAAGTGCCGAGTGATTACAGCAATCTTGATACAATATTGCTTTCTTACTAAAAACGTTATTTCAATACATCTCCGCTGCGAAGCGCGGGTATTTTGCTAGTCCTAAATAAAGCCCACACCAGCTGATGCAGTATGGGTTTGTAAGATGTTCTGGTCTTATATTGTGTTAAATAACGATATTGTTACTTTTCAATTACAAAGTTTTATACATTTTGCCCTGTCTATTGTCCTCAATAACTCCCAAGTCCTTGTCACGTGAGCCTTCTAACGCCATTTTATGCACAACATTAAACCTCATTTAATCATTTTGTACCCATTCCCTAAGGGGAGATGCAATAAATTTCCCTATCACAACTGACCTGCACTTGTTCCTGCGATGTAGTAACCACTTTGCGACTGTTATTGCATCATGTGAATGCGAGAGGTAAGTTGCAAACCTTTTGCACAGCTTTAAAGGGCATGTCCACCCCCAAACTATAATCCCCCCAGTAATGGCCCCCTCATGTAGTGTAATAAAATCTTTACCTCACATCCCAGCTCCATATGGTTCACCTGTAGTCTCCCCCCCCCAAAGTCCCAAAAACGCCCACCAGGAGGATAGCAGAGTCCATATAGGACTCTGCCTCCTGTCTCGCCTCCGGGAGAAGTTTAGCATGTGTACTGCAGCCCTTCTCCCTCTCCCTCCCTCCCTTTTGCGATCCCTCCCCCTACCAATAAAACCCCTTGCCCATATATTAGTATATCTTCCCCCAGCCCCAACCGCTAAAAAGTAATTTTAAGAAAGTCCCCAGAACTCACTTACCTTCCCTCTCTCCTCCGGCATTCTGGAGAAGCCGGCAGCCGCGTCTGTGATTGGCTGCCTCTCAGCCAATCACGGACGTGGCTGCCGGTCCCGCCCCTGCTTGCAGGTCTTGCAAGCAGAAGGCCGGCCGGTGTTGAGGAAGAGAGGGAAGGTAAGTAAGGATCTGGGCACTTTCTTAAAACTATTTTTATAGCGGTTGGAGCTGGGGTAGGCATTCTATTATAGGGCAAATTTTTTTATAAGGGTGGACATACCCTTAAAGCCACAATTGAAAAGGCTTTAATTTGGTGCAAAAAACGTGCTAAATTTATCATCGCTAAATGGAAAGGGTGCAAGCAATGCAAAATGAGTAAAAAAAACTGTCGCTAACCCTATATTACATCAGTTAGCATGGGTTTTGCCTTATTTTTCCCCTTAGAACAGGATATTGCATCTCCCTGTCAGGGCTAGGCCACACTAGCACATTTTCCCCGTGTTTGCGCACGCGTTTCGCGTTCGTGTTGCGTCCGCTTTTTGCTAAACTGGAAATCGCGGAACGCGAAACAATATGTATTAATACCAGTAATTCTAAATATATAGTATCCCTTTACCAACCAGAACTACAGTATATGTATTAATACCAGTAATTCTCAATATTTATCGTGTCCTTATACCAACCAGAACTACAATATATATATATAATACCAGTATTCTCAATATATATAGTATCCCCATACCAACCAGAACTACAGTATTGTATTGATACCAGTAATTCTCAAAATTATAGTTGTCCCTGTATCAACCAGAACTACATTATAGGTATTAATACCAGTAATTCTCAATATATATAGTATCCCTGTACCAACCAGAACTACAGTATTTTATTAATACCAGTAATTCTAAACTTATATAGTATCCCTGCACCAACTAGAACTACAGTATATGTATTAATACCAGTAATTCTCAATATTATATAGTATCCCTGTAAACACCAAACTATAGTATATGTATTAATACCAGTAATTCTTGATATTATATAGTATCCCTGTACCAACCAGAACTACAGTATATGTATTAATACCAGTAATTTGCAATATTTAGTGTCCCTGTATCATCAGAGCTACAGTATATGTATTAATCCAGTAATTATCAATATTATATAGTATGCCTGTACCAACTAGAACTACAGATAT
Organism: Hymenochirus boettgeri; assembly: GCA_019447015.1. Taxonomy (NCBI): domain Eukaryota; kingdom Metazoa; phylum Chordata; class Amphibia; order Anura; family Pipidae; genus Hymenochirus; species Hymenochirus boettgeri. The sequence goes on along the minus strand of CM033469.1, from coordinate 39,758,535 downwards.
TGTATTAATACCAGTAATTCTAAATATATAGTATCCCTTTACCAACCAGAACTACAGTATATGTTTAATACCAGTAATTCTCAATATTATATATCCCTGTACCAACCAGACTACAATATATGTATTAATACCAGTAATTCTCAATATATATAGTATCCCTATACCAACCAACTACATATATGTATTAATACCATAGTATTCTCAATATTATATAGTACCCTATACCAACCAGAACTACAGTATATGTATTAATACCAGTAATTCTCAATATTTAATGTATCCCTGTACCAACCAGAACTACAGTATATGTATTAATACCAGTAATTCTCAATATTATAGTGTTCCTTACAACCAGAACTACAATATATATATATTAATACCAGTAATTCTCAATATTATATAGTATCCCCATACCAACCAGAACTACAGTATATGTATTGATACCAGTAATTCTCAAAATTATAGTGTCCCTGTATCAACCAGAACTACATTATATGTATTAATACCAGTAATTCTCAATATTATATAGTATCCCTGTACCAACCAGAACTACAGTATATGTATTAATACCAGTAATTCTAAACATTATATAGTATCCCTGCACCAACTAGAACTACAGTATATGTATTAATACCAGTAATTCTCAATATTATATAGTATCCCTGTAACAACCAGAACTATAGTAATGTATTAATCCAGTAATTCTTGATATTATATAGTATCCCTGTACCAACCAGAACTACAGTATATGTATTAATACCATAATCTGCATATTATAGTGTCCTTATCAATCAGAGCTACGTATATGTATTAATACCAGTAATTATCAATATTATATAGTATGCCTGTACCAACTAGAACTACAGTATATGTATTAATACCAGTAATTCTAATATATAGTATCCCTTTACCAAACAGAACTACAGTATATGTATTAATACCAGTAATTCTCAATGTTATAGTGTCCCTGTATCAACCAAACTACAGTATATGTATTAATACCAGTAATTCTCAATATTATATAGTATCCCTTTAAACACCAGAACTACAATAATGTATTTATACCAGTAATTCTCAATATTATATAGTATCCCCGTACCAAACAGAACTACAGTTATGTATTAATACCAGTAATTCTCAGTATTATATAGTATCCCTGTACCAACCAGAACTACAGTGTATGTATTAATACCAGTAATTCTCAATATTATATAGTATCCCTGTACCAACCAGAACTACAGTATATGTATTAATACTAGTAATTATCAATATTATATAGTATCCCCGTACCAACCAGAACTACAGTATATGTATTAATACCAGTAATTCTCAATATTTTTTAGTTTTAGAAACTTATCTAACCCACATTTAAGCTATTAAATGAACTTGCCATTACCATCTGCTTGAAGACATTCCAGTTCATCATTCACCGTTCTCACTGTAAAAAAAACTGTCCTAACCTGAAGAAAAAACTTATTTTCTTCCAACCTTAAAGGATGTCCATGTGTTCTCTGATATACCAATTAGTGAACAATGCACCAGAAGTTCATTGTATGGCCCATTAATATATTTGTATAAAGTGATCATATCCCCACGCAAACGTCGCTTCTCCAATGTAAATAGACCTAACTTGTCTAATCTGCCTGCATAGTCAAGCCCCTCCATTCCCCTTATTATTTTAGTTGGCCTTCTCTCAAAAGCTTCCCTTTCCAAGATGTGTCTTTTGTATATGGGATTCCAAAACTGCACTGCATATTCCAAACAAGGCCTTACCAGTGCCTTGTAAAGAGGGAGAATATTTGTTTTTCTCTTGAATTTAATCCCCTCTTTATAAAAAAATATCTGCTAGATCTATTTAAATACTAAAGATCAACTGTTAGACATGAAATATGGGTATTCTGAGCAGGTTGGACTAGATGGACATGTGTCTTTATTCAACCTCAAATACTATAATATACATGTTTTAGTACTGCACTATAAAGTTCTATGCATTCTTTTCTGCTTTTCTCCAATTGGTTGGATATTAACATCAGTCAATTGCATATTGTGACCTAAAAACCTTTTAAGAAAAGGTACTCTATATGGCTATGTATAAACAACCGTTATTTATGGCAATTCTTTTCTACAATATTTTGCTCCATAATTTTGAATTATTGACCGCTTTATTTAGAGCGACAAAAAGTTATTATTTGCCATGAACACAGGCATTATTAATGCTATTAAATGTTGGAAACACGAGTGCCAAAACATGAGCAACAAACCAGGACTAGAAAACATAAAGATGCAAACACATTCATTTGGAAGACACAATCATTTCAATATTAAGGACAAGATTAAAGAATGAGTAATGTGCTTTATTTTATTTGTTAGAACAAGTATTTGGGTACAAAACTGCCACTATAGAATGTTCTAAAAGTTTGATATGTTTTTAATGTGTAGGGGACTATATACTATACTTGTTCTGACAGGATTGGCCAGTAGGGGTCACTGAGTAAAAGTAAAAGGGAGAGCAATCATGTGCTCAGTCTCTTTCTGACTTCCTGGAGTTCTCTAGAGGATAGGGGACGGGCCTGGGACCTAGATAACAGGTAGGCCCAGTTAATGTGAATTAGATTCTGTTATGATCACCCAGGAGTGATAGATAGGGGTAGGGTAACTAGTGAGTTACTAAGATACTGTTTAAGTTTAAGAACTACTGGCGCCCATTTTTGCATTCAACCTAGAGTGGTAGTTCAGCAACACCCTGCCTCCAACATATGCGAGGGCCACTACTAATAAATAATAGTCTTGTGCATAAAATTGGGTGAGGTTGACAGTCTCTAGAGCAATTAAGTGCCCCTTACTATACTTACTATCACCTACAAACATATAATTATATTGTGACAATAAATATTTAATGGCAAGGAAAGTCTAATAATAAAGTCTAATTCAAGTTCAAGTGAATCATCATGTACTGAAATCCCCTTATCTACTGTATTTTGTAAATGCTACCAAAACCTTAAAAAGAACTAAACCCAATTTTTTATACTCCAGAATCTGAAAACAACCCCCCTAAAAAACAACAATACTATAAAATGCCACTTTAGTAACTCTGTTAAAGTAAATCAAAGCCTGTTAAGAACTGGATGAAGTATCTGTGTGTATGTGCAGTGTCAGACCACACCTCCTGACCTCAGTCACATGCTTCCTTGCTTTATCTGTCCTGTAAAGGATTGGCTAGAGATTATTAATGGGTGTGACCAACTGTAACAAGTTTCTGCCATAGTTAAGGACTGAGCATGTGCAGAACATAATGGTCGTTGACCAAACGGTGTGATACTAGAGTGCTGAGAAGTAAAGCACAAACCACATGTTATTTAGGTAAATTTCCCAGCGCCTGTATCAAAATGAGAGGTAAGACACAGATTACTGGTTTATATCAAGGTGTTCTGCCTTCTGGTTTCAGTTTTGTTCTGTGGTTTTAGTTGCCCTTAAAAACAATTCCAATCACTGATGCTTTATTTCTTCCTGTGCCCCATAGTCCTTTGCTGCTGGCGATATAAGCCCTAATCAATCTATAATTACTGTATAGTGCCAAATAGAAATGTGGCTCACAAGGAAGTGCTACCAGAAGCAGAGGAGCTTGGGAGAAAGAGGAGGAACGCACCTAAAAACAAATATATTTTTGGGGAACTGATAGCATTTCTAAGAATAAAAATACACCATAGCAGTTTCAGTCCTCATTACACAAGGGATCATCTAACTCTCTAAGATTCCTCACTGCTTGTTTGTCGCTTTTTAAGTGATGGTAATGAAAATTTTGAAGATAGAACAAGTGGGGTGGAAAAGTTACTCTACATAATGCACCATTATAAATATGCACCCAGGACATTTTTGTGATTGGTGATGACCTCATACTTCAACCTTAAATATGGGAACTGGAAAAAAAACAATGTTATTGTTGTAAAAAAGAAACCCAGAAAATCACCCCAGAAATATGGGCTGTATTTAGGATCACTATTGGTAATTGGCCATAGTGAGCCTTTACACACAACCAAAACTATACTGCTATCTGTATTGACTAACTGTTGATTTTAGACTACGATTAAAATTATTACCTGGGTCAAAAAGCCAATACCGGCTGTTATTTGACTTGTTAATTCTATAAAGATTTAACTCACCTACTACAAACCACATTGTTATCAAATGTAAGTATACCAGCATGTGCTTCCATCACTGCTCCGATTATAATGTCTCCGTCCTTAAACAAATAATATTCTTTTGTCTGGTTATATATTTCAGTGACAGGCAGACATCTGAACCCCAGATATACAATATCCCACACACAGGATTGTCACACATGTCAGCAGTTTCAAGTGATAAAAATCAGTCACAATTTCCAGCATTAGAGTGACAGAGAATATAACAAATTTCAGCCTAAGGTAAAGGATCAGAGCATTTCCCCTGCAGTCAGTAACACAGAGAGTCACAGGGGAGAGAGGATTCGGCTGCATCTGTAGATCATTGTAAGGGATCTGGATACCAACCTCATTATATAGCGAACAGAGAATGAATATAGACACATATGCGCTGGGGAACTGAGATCAGAGTTTATTCTGGAAATAAATAAATAACAACAGTAACAGCAAATTAAGTTCACTTGAAAATAACACAGAAAGTTATTGTACTATTTCAATGATCAAGTGAAAAATCAAAGTACTTCATAGAAATTATAACATTAGGACGCTGTTTTGTTGCCAGAATTGTGTCTACACACTTAGGATTCTATTTTGTATGCAGTAACATAAAACAGGTAGGCCCAGTTAATGTGAGATTAGATTCTGTTATAGATCACTCCAAGATGATAGATAGGAGTAGGGTAGCTAATGAGTAGCCTGAGCTCCAACAAGGAGATTTAGTAAGAACTAGAGGCCTGGGTAACTACCCAAGAATAGGGACATAGTGCCAGATTTAGGGGTAGAAGATTCCCCTACAGTGACCTGAAAGCTGGGGTGCACTAACAAGACAATTTTTTTATATGCTTTTTGTGAGTATTTATGGGATATCTGTGCCATGCTATGTCACCTTTATTGTGCCATGAAATGCCTTATTAATATTGTTCTGTTAATAAATAACATACTGTTTAAGTTTAAGAACTACTGGCGCCCATTTATTGCATTCTTTCTAGAGTGGTTGTTCAGCAACACCCTGCCTCCAACATATCGAGGGCCCACTACTGATATAAATAGTAATATTATAATATGCATTAACATAATACTACCTTAAGAACTCCGTGCTTGCTGTTGTATGAGGTCTACCTGTTTAAGACTCCTTTGTAGTTGCTGTCAAGATTAGATTTGTGATATGGTGGCTAAAAAAGGGATAATACCTTTAGGAGACTATTCTGTCTGCAAGAATTATGGTCAACACCCTTAGTAATCTGTGGTGTTGACTCCCTGATGGAAGGTTTGCATTTTGTTTGCTAGAACAGGAGTTTAAATCTTTAGAACTCTTTTGCAGTATTTTGGCTTCTGAAATACGGTCTACAATCTTAAAAGGAGAACTAAACTTATTTTTTTAATCCTAATGTGAAAGTTTTTTCCCCAACTAAAACACCTATACATTTAATATTCTTAAGTTTCATTTACATACATGTAGAAGTAGATTTTGTAAAAAGAAGTCTTCCATTTTGTTGCGTTCAACTCACAGCCCTGTAGTCTTCAAAGATCAATGTGAGCATAGTTATGGGTTCACCAGAGATACTTGTGTGACCAACACCAGGATATAAAGTAACCTGCATTTTTAGAGACCACACTGATTATTGACTTTGACAGGGCAGGGGAATTAGAATATAGGATAAAAGAGCAATAAAAATAAGTCTGGGTGGGGTGTGTAACCAAGATGGTGTGCTGAGGAGACGTGGAGAAAGGAGCTCTCCTGGTTAAAATATCCTGATTACAATATACAGCCAGTTACAACGGTCGTACACACCCATCCAGCGCTGAACTCCAACACAATGACTAAACCCGGCAGTCAGCAAAACAAAAAGTCAGTTTACGAGGAAAAACTGGGACTCGGACCCGCAACCGGAACATGTGGCACCAGATACAGCCCACAACTCCACCGAGCAACAATCAGCATTGCAACAGTTGATCCATCTCCAGCACAGATTTTAGCTGCTATTCAGGAGTCAAAAGCCTCCCTCACCATCCAATCGAGGAGGTTAGGGTCAATGTCAGTCTGCTGAACAAGACTTTCAGCCCTGAGGCAGCGCAGAGGGACAAGTCTCTGCAATTGATGACCCTACACCCTACCACTACCAGATGAACTGGATGATCTGCGGTGACAACTCCAGGCCAACAAGCAAAAGCTGATGACATGGAGAATAGAGAAACCTACCTAACCATGACTCCTAGACACTTTCAGCGCTGATAATATATGTCCAGTATTACAGTTGAATGTGCCCATCGGGTCCCTGCTTGGCCCCCTCCCCCAGGCTCAAGACCATGACCCATGCTGGCCAGACTGCTGAATGCAAAGGACAGAGACACCATTTTATGTCTTGCTAGATTCAACTGGAAAACTCCATGATCTGCTATTACCAGACTACTCCATCGACCTATTTGGGCAACCTATTTGGCAGTGAAACAATGCCTTAAGCCTAAACTTTCCTTATGCCATGATGTATTCAGCACATCTGCTTATCCAGCACAACGTTCTTCACTCACCGATGGAGGCCAACATTGGCTGGATGCCCAATATGTTCCACCTCAAAGGGCTAAGGAACTGTCCGTACTGCAACTCCCCTCAACCAGAGATCCTTGGGTAACAGGTACCACCTCCCCTCCAGTTAGAGATCCCCCCAATGGCCTAAAATAACTCCCAAAATAAGACATCATAAGCTCTATCATCTACGTACCCCCCAGGGAAAACCCAATAGATATTCACCATCCACAATACTTCCTGATGACCTTACTTCAATCCCCGGTTAATACTATGTTTTCTGGTGAGGGTGGAGAGAGGGGGGAAGGGGAAAAGAAAGGGTAAAACTTTACCCAATGGATGTTTGCCCCCCTACCCACCCAGTCCCCTCTTGAGGTCTTGCACACTCCCAGACCTAGTTCATAACATGGACGGAACGGATTTAATATTACAATATGTTTAAATGAGTATATATTGTTGATTAATAAGTAATGCAGATTAATATTGAGGGTATATAAATGAATTCTATGTTAAACTTATGCATGAAAACTAAAGTGAGAGTCCAAAATATAACTACAGTTTAAATATAATATGGTATGAATCCACAACTCTGAACAATTAATAATGTAGATTGTATAAGCAAAAGTGAACACTATACTATTTCCTCTTCTACCTACTCTATCCTTCCTCCAATCACATATGGCTCTACCTCTTTCTTTCCTCTATATTCACCTCTCCACTATACTCAATGTTAGAAATCAACAAAACTACAAACTATGGGGAAACCTTGTAAAGCATATGCTATATCTATACTAATAAATGGCAAAGCCCTCACTCACTCACTCACTCATCACTAATTCTCCAACTTGCCGTGGAGGCAGACGGCTTAAATTTGGCAGGCTCATTCATTGCACCTTACTTACAAAAGTTAAGCAGGTTTCGTTTCGAAAAGGCAAAGCCCTCACTCACTCACTCACTCACTTGCCCTCACTCACTCACTCACTCATTACTAATTCTCCAACTTGCCGTGGAGGCAGACGGCTTAAATTTGGCAGGCTCATTCATTGCACCTTACTTACAAAAGTTAAGCAGGTTTCGTTTCGAAAAGGCAAAGCCCTCACTCACTCACTCACTCACTCACTCGCCCTCACTCACTCACTCATCACTAATTCTCCAACTTGCCGTGGAGGCAGACGGCTTAAATTTGGCAGGCTCATTCATTGCACCTTACTTACAAAAGTTAAGCAGGTTTCGTTTCGAAATTGCACGTATAACGGTGAGTATCTGACATTGCACAATTTGGTATGCATATACTCCTTTACCAGTAAAAGGTTAACAAAATATTTTTTTAGGGTGGGGGTGAATGGGGGGGAAATAGAATTTTGAACTCCTGCACACTAACGGCTGGACCGATTTTTACCAAAAATTCGGTTGTGTGCGGGGACTGGCTGAGGGTGGGGAAGGGTTTGGAGGTGGACAGAGAGGAATAGTGGGGGGTATTAGGGGCGGACGGGGAGGGGTGGTGGGGGTTATTTTCACCAAAATTTCGTAGTTCAATAAAAAATATAATATTAAATTAAAGTTAACGAGTGTTGCATTATCGTAAAGATTATTGAATTGTCTTTCTTTAATAATCAAGTGCGAGTGATTACAAGCAATCTTATACATATTTGCTTTGTTACTAAAAACGTTATTTCAATACATCTCCGCTGCAAAGCGCGGGTATTTTGCTAGTTCACAATATAATATGAACCCACAACTCTAAATTAATAATGTAGGTTGTATAAGCAAAAGTGACAATATATTTCCTCTTCTACCTACTCTATCCTTCCTCCATATCACATATGGCTCTACCTCTTTCTTTCCTCTATATTCACCTTTCTAGCTATACTCTTGTAAACCATATGTAAACTAAACAGAAAGCAACAACTACATTGGATGCTCACATACACATTTTATTTCTTCAAACTGGACTAACATCCAAAATGGTTATTGCTATAACAATATTATAAATGGGTTGAACCAAACAAACAATAATGTGTATACTTCATGTGACCGAGCAATATATATCCTCTACATCTATTCTATCCTTCCGCCATGTCATACATGGAACCACATCTCTTCTTCACAAGTATTCACAGTAATCAATAGACATAAAGCCGTCATAGTTTGCCTGCAGGAAACTCACTTGATACACACACCACCAGAGTCACAAAAACCTTGGGTTGATGAGCAGCACATAGTATATGTTCAACATATTCACAAGGGGTATCTATACTCATTAGAGCTCTCAAATAAATAATACACGGTTAAAACTGACCCATATAGTAGATATGTCTTCGCTCTTACAGAATAGAATGTACCCCAATAGCAATACTCTGTATATACAACCCTCCAACACTGGACTCTCATTATGGAAGTATCACCCCATTACCGTTAGATATCCAATGCACATGTCATATGTATGGGTGATTTCAATGCATTCATGTGCCCAACTCAAGATTGACTCCAACCACCCCTACCCCCACAACTCAAGAACAGTAAACACATCACCTTTGGCATCCTTCACACAAACATGGACATGGATAGATATATGGCTACATCGATACCCTAACTAAGGGAATTCACTTGCCACTCTCCAACTCACAACTCACTTTCCAGGCTGGATTATGTCTTATTTACCAAAAAAAAAAAAATTCCCTCTAGTAACACACATATCTCACCTTCCCCGAGGATTTTGGTTCACTCACCCATCTTAACCCATATTACCCTACCAAACATTACCACACAAATAAACCTGGAAATTCAATGCATTTTGGCTAACTCAACTTCCTACACCTGCCACTATACCAGAATACCTAGAAATTCCTTGCACAGAATTCCTTAGAAAGCGACCCTAAGAGTCTATGGAACATTTAAAGCATACTTAAAGGCCGACTCCACTCTACAGTTTCATACCAAACGTATTACACAACATCAAGAGACAACACTGGCATCACAGCTCCTACAGGCAGAAAAAGAATTATTCAACACCAGACAACAACTACCAAAGCCACTTGGCTACAAATGCAGCATTTCTTTAATAATATGAAAATTAAAGGCAAACCATAAGCAATTCTTTATTAAACAAAACTTCTTTGAAAACGGAGGCCACTCAGCTAAAATATTAACATACCTGGTAAAAGACCACTCCCAATCAAAGACAATCCTTAGCATAGAAACACAACCTCAACACACACTAGTTTACTCAACCCCCCAAATCTTAGTCTTTCATGACTTCTACCGTACTTATACACCCCTCCAAACTTACAAGCTCTACTCAGACATAGCCAAATACTTGAACGGACTACAATTTCCTACCCTTACACCCAATCAAAAACTAACATTAAACACACCCATATCATATGAAAACTGCAGTCGGCCTTAGGGGAATGTCCAATGATAAAACACCAGGACCAGATGGGCTACCGACTGAACTATACAAAAAATAAAGCAAACACATTCTTCTCCCATTACTAGAATGTATAACAAATCACACTACCCCCATCCCTATACTACCAAACCTGGGAAAAATGTACAAGAATGCGTTGCTTCAGACCAATCTCACTGCTAACAACAGATTGCAAATTACTTGCAAAAAAACAATCATCTCCTCCATAATACATTCAACCAGACAGGCTTCATGTCAAACAATGCACCCTAATACAAACACAATTAAGTCATAAAAAATGCCGAGAGCGCATTATCTATCATTAGACTTCCCAAGGCATCCCACTCTGTTGATGGCCATTACTCTGGGAAGTCCTGAAACACTTTGGATTTAGGCCGGGTTTCATCAAATGGGTAAAACTTGTACGCACACCCAATAGCCCGGATACTAGTAAATGGAGAACTTCAGCAACATTCCCACTCCAAAGAGGAACCAGACAGGTATGCCCCTTGTCCCCCTACCTCTTTGCTATTACCATAGAACCCCTCGTCCTGAGCCTCAGAGTTACACACAGATACGGGGCTTCCGCATTGACCACTACGAGAACGTATGGGCCTCTACGCCAATGATATCATCCTATATCTAGAAACCCCAGACCTCCACTCACAACTGCATTTACACTTTACACACCTTTTCTGAACATATTCAGAACTAATGATTAATTCTTGGCCTCCATGGTCGGGTGCTGTGGAAGGAAAATGGTATTTATACACTGGCAATCTAATTCAAAACAATCAACCAATTTATTTCCAAGACCTTCAACACATACATAAACTCCCGACCACTCTACACTATAGATACTTACAACTACAATACACAGTGAGAGTGACTTTTCCCAACACTTTGATAATATATCAAAACACCCAATTATAGAATAATACACACCCAGGGGCTGAGAAGAGTTATATCCAAGTTATATACCTGCCCTAGAACATACTAAGGCAAATAGACACCTCATATACCAGGAATCACACAAGATAGATGGCCTAAAATCCTTAATGCCCACTGCTCGTATCGCCGGCAGAATATAACAAACTTATACAATTCAATACTTCACCAGCATACTACACCCCCAAACAGCTGAAACATATGAGAACACACGTGCCTCCATATGCCCAAATGTCAATTCCTTGATGCAGACTTCATACACTTATTGTGGGATTGTCCAAAGATATGCAACTTCTGGCTAGTAGTCTTTAATTTCCTAAGACCCCTCACTCCGCACCCTATCCAACCCACACCTGAGGTTGTGTGTTTGTTGGACTATTGAGGAAGACATATGGTTTCCCACTGAACAAGCTTTCCTGCAGGCAACATTATTCTATGCCCGGAAAACAATTATTATGCGATGTACATCTCCATATACAACAACCCTTGTATTATAACAGCATGTGCAAGATTTTCCATGCCCCCTGACCCCAGTAATCACTCTCACTATTGAGTATTTTCTATTAGGTTGTTTCCACATTAATATGAATTCTCTGAAAAGACATTGAATCCTGTTTATTACCCTGCAGTTTATTTTCACCATTAGTGACAGCCTTCCAAGGGCAATGCAAAATAGTCAGCTGATTTTACTGCAGTTTTTTTATTCTATTCCTAGCAAAAAAACAGCAGTCAAAAGCACTTATTTTAGAAAAACACAGCCCATGAGGTAACATGTTCAAATCTCCATTCTTCCTGGGGAAAATTTCAAACATATGTCAACTGATTTTAGTGTCTTTTTTTGTTTGTTTCTATAATTCATTCATTGCAAAATAATATTTCTACATGTACTAATTTTTTTACTTGGTAGCTCTATGGGATAGTGGCTTAATGCTATATTTTAGCGAGGCAGAGTACACAAGTTTGCAGGCTCAATTCCTCAGACATACATTTTTTCAGAAATGTTAATATTCTATTATGTGTCCTTGATAAAGTGCATGCCACCTGAAACATTTTGTATGTAAATTTGCAATGTTAAATAATACCTTTTGGTCAAGCTGTCTATTATTGTAAGAAATAAGGACCCCAAAGGATCCAAGCTACTCACAGAGTTCGCCTTTAGAAGAAGGCAGGGAAGATGTTTACCAAATAAGAGTAAGATATTTGGAGTTGGATACAATTTCTGGAAATTGGAATCAGCTAGATAATTAATTGAACCCATACTGGAATTTAGCTGAATACTAGAATAGATCTGGATACTGGAAAGGAGCAGGATATCGAAACTAGAAGACTGGGTTAGGATACAGGATTAATGAGCAGGAAACTGGTATGGCGTTGGAGTTGGAGCTATATGCAGAGAAGCAAGGAAGATCATGGAGCACACCAGCAAATCCACCTCTGAAGGCTGAAGAAAACAAAATGAAGACTTTGAAGTGGCCTAGTCAAGTCCTGACCTGAATCCTATTGAGATGTTGTGGCATGACCTTAAAAAGGCGGTTCATGCTAGAAACCCCAATAAAGCTGAATTACAACAATTCTGCAAAGATGAGTGGCAAAATTCCTCCAGAGCGCTGTAAAAGACTTGTTGCAAGTTATCGCAAACGCTGATGCAGTTATTGCTGCTAAGGGTGGCCCAACCGTTATTAGGTTCAGGGGGCAATTTCTTTCATACAGGGCCATGTGGTTTGGAGTTTTTTTTTTCTCACTAATAATAAACCCTCATTTAAAACTGCATTTTGTGTTCAATTTGTTATCTTTGACTAATAGTTAACGGTTTTTGATGAGCAGAAACATTCAAGTTTGACAAACATCAAAAGAATAAGATCAGGAAGGGGGCAAATAGTTTTTCACATCACTGTAGATACAAAACTGTTATTTTGGTCAATTCTGCATTTGTGCTATATTCTGTTGAAAAAATGAATCTTTTTTTTTTTTTTTAAGAAATTAACATTTTTTAGACAGTACAAAAGGTCAACCAGCTCCCCTACAATAAAATTTGAATACAAAAGTTGTGTGTTTAGTGCTGTGTTTGTGCTGCAGAATTTATTGTTTTATCTTTTATTGATTTTAAAAATGTACTTAAAAAAAAAAAAAGGTCAAAAGGTCACCCAGCCCCCTACAATAAAGTGCAGATTTGAAACTGGTATTTTTGGTTAGTTTCTGCCCTTTGTGCTGTTTTGTGTTGTCAAAATAAATTATCTTTAATTGTTTTTGAGAAATTAAAATTTTTTTTTATGAATTCCAAAATGTCAACCAGCCCCCCTGGTTGATGATATGAAACCAGGCTGGTTTGTTACAAAAATTAAGATTTGTGCCACTTTCTTTTGAAAGATACATTTTTTTACAAAGGTCAAAAGGTCACAACACCCCACACTTGTCACACCTGAGTATACCCTCAGCACCTTTTCCCCAATCTATAACCATTGTCTTGCCAATGCTCAGAAATAAAACATCTAAGCACTGTTCTTAAGATTGATTTGTCCTCTCAGTTTGGCCATTCGTTTCTGGGAGGAATCCAGAAAAATTGTAGGGAAATCCTCCCAAGATCAAAAGGAATGCCAAGGCCAAGAGACAATTTAACACATCTGTCCCACATGATGTTTTCTGGAATACCATGTATACGAAAAATATGTTCAATAAACACTGGGATAGGTCCTTAGCTGAATGGAGCTTATTTAGAGGTACAAAATGGGACATTTTACTGAATCAGCAACTACCCAAAGGTGGTATAACTGGGTTCAAGAGTCTACTGTGCATGGAAATATGTGCCATGGCTTTACTGGGATAGTCTGGGTAAAAAGGTATCTTGTGGGGCCTTCAGATAGCCCAACAAGCCTTTAATAGACTTTGGAGTCTTTAAACAATAAGGCTACCAAACGTCTGGTCTCAGAACGAGGGTTTTCTTTTCATTTCTTGAAATCATGAAATTGGCGTAAAATAAAAATATGCTTCCCTGGAGGTACCTATTCTGAAATGGAATTAATATATAAAATAATAAATAGAAAATAGACTATAAAAAAAGGCTATCAAAACAGGTCAGTAAGCTCCTATAATGCTGTAAGGAGAGACTATGGGAACTAGATCTTTGGTTGTTTTTGAACCAGGCGAGTAGGCTATTGTAACATTAAATCTTAAAAAGTATTGTCTGGTATTTAACCTTTTGGCGTTTCCAATGTATTCCAGATTTTTGTGGTCAGTATAAACCGTGATCAGTAGTGCTTGCGACCAGCTCCAACCAGTGCTTCCACTCCTCAAATGCCATTTAATGGCCAGTATCTCTCCTTGTGCTTTGCATAACTGCACTCTGCAGGCAAATATTTACGAAAAAAAGGTGCACAGATGAAATGCTCAGGTACCCACAGTACTATGACAAGGCACATCTACCCCAACTTTTGAAGCAAACAGAAGCTTCACATTAGGATGGCACAGAAGACTTTCTTTCATTTTCAAATGCCTCGTAGCATTGACCGGAAGAAGGTTTGCCCTTCTTAGTCATGTTGTTGAGAGGAGAAACCAGAGAGAATTTCTTAATAAATCGCCTACAGAACAGGAGAATCCCAGAAACATCTGTAAGGCTTTAAGAGTGGTGGTTGGTTTCCAAAATGTGGAAACCTTTTCAGTCCATGGTTAGGCCTATATAGGATGCAATAGCAGAGGAAAAGAACCTGGGGATGTTCAAATTCCCCTTTTTCCAATTTAGCATATAGGTGATTCTACCTCTGTTTTTTCAGAATAGTCTGGTTACCATGTTCCTGTTAAGAGGAAGAAAAAATTAGAATATCCTCAAGGTAAACCTCCACTAAATTCTCAAGATATTCTCTGAAAACATCATTAATAAAATCCTTCTTTAATTCAAACTAAACAATTAGTCCCCCTTTAATTTTTCATTTAGCAAAAAACATTAGCTCTCACCTCTTGTGCGAACAGTTGTCTATGAGAGGCAAGGGTACCTATTATTTAATAGTTATTAATTATATATATAATAGTTATTTATTGGGAGCTCATCAGCATTTTCTCCACAAAAAAAGAGCCCAGCTTTTAATAGACCAGATCAACAACAGGTTCGGAAATACTATTAATGGGAACCTTTATGAACTGACAAAATCATTGTTTGTAAATTGGTGGCCATCCCACTGTCGTGAATCCTGAGCAGTCTTATGGGCTGAACTAAAGGAGAGTTTTTACTGGTAATACAATTTTATCAGAACTTTGAGGAATTACCCTGTGCCTAGATGAGCCTTCTATACCTCACCTAGGCATTGGCGTTCCTTGCGAGGACAACCTCTTACAAGTGCACCAATATTCCACATGTAGAAGCAAAGACCAGATGATCTTCTCATTTTCTCAGCAGGAAAAAGCCAGGATGATATAGTTGCATGTGGGCTTCTCCAAGACTGAGGAAGTACAGAATAAACTGCCTCATCATGTCAATATTCGCCCAAACTTGCCGTGGAGGCAGACGGCTTAGATTTGATAGGCTATTCATTGCACCTTATTACAAAAGTTAAGCTGTTTTGTTTCGAAAAGGCAAA
This sequence comes from Hymenochirus boettgeri, assembly GCA_019447015.1. NCBI lineage: Eukaryota > Metazoa > Chordata > Amphibia > Anura > Pipidae > Hymenochirus > Hymenochirus boettgeri. The sequence goes on along the minus strand of CM033469.1, from coordinate 39,742,908 downwards.
GCCCTCACGCACTCACTCATCATTCACAATTCTCCAACTTGGCGTGGAGGCAGACGGCTTAAATTTGGCAGGCTCCATTATTGCACCTTACTTACAAAGAGTTAAGCATGTTTGTTTCGAAAAGGCAAAGCCCTCACTCACTCACCACTAATTCTCCAACTTGCCGTGGAGGCAGACGGCTTAAATTTGGCAGGCTCATTCATTGCACCTTACTACAAAAGTTAAGCATGTTTGTTCGAAAAGGCAAAGCCCCACCTCACTCACTCACCACTAATTAACTCCAACTTGCCGTGGAGGCAGACGGCTTAAATTTGGCAGGCTCATTCATTGCACCTTACTTACAAAAGTTAAGCAGGTTTCGTTTCGATACTTATACAAGGCAAAGCCCTCACTCACTCACTCACTCACCACTAATTCTCCAACTTGCCGTGGAGGCAGATGCTTAAATTTGGCAGGCTCATTCATTGCAACTTAATTCCCAAAAAGTTAAGCAGGTTTCGTTTCAAAAAGGCAAAGCCCTCACTCACTTACTCACTTACTCATCACTAACTCATCACTAATTCTCCAACTTGCCGTGGAGGCAGACGGCTTAAATTTGGCAGGCTCATTCATTGGCCTGTCGGAAACGAAACCTGCTTAACTTTTGAAAGTAAGGTACATGAATGAGCCTGCCAAATTAGGCCATCTCTCCCCACGGCAAGTTGGAGAATTAGTGATGAGTGAGTGAGTGAGTGAGTGAGGGCTTTGCCTTTTGAAACGAAACTCTTAACTTTTTGAATTAAGTTGCAATGAATGAGCCTGCCAAATTTAAGCATCTGCCTCCACGGCAAGTTGGAGAATTAGTGGTGAGTGAGTGAGTGATGAGGGCTTTGCCTTGTATAAGATCAAACGAAACCTGCTTAACTTTTGTAAGTAAGGTGCAATGAATGAGCCTGCCAAATTTAAGCCGTCTGCCTCCACGGCAAGTTGGAGTAGATTAGTGGTGAGTGAGTGAGGTGGGGCTTTGCCTTTTCGAAACACAACATGCTTAACTTTTGTAAGTAAGGTGCAATGAATGAGCCTGCCAAATTTAAGCCGTCTGCCTCCACGGCAAGTTGGAGAATTAGTGGTGAGTGAGTGAGGGCTTGCCTTTTCGAAACAAAACATGCTTAACTTTTGTAAGTAAGGTGCAATAATGAGCCTGCCAAATTTAAGCCGTCTGCCTCCACGGCAAGTTGGAGAATTGTGATGAGTGAGTGAGTGCGTGAGGGCTTTGCCTTTTCGAAACAAAACAGCTTAACTTTTGTAATAAGGTGCAATGAATAGCCTATCAAATCTAAGCCGTCTGCCTCCACGGCAAGTTTGGGAATTAGTGATGATGAGGCAGTTTATTTCGAAAAGGCAAAGCCCTCACTCACTCACTCACTCATCACTAACTTATCACTATTTCTCCAACTTGCTGTGGAGTTAGACGGCTTAAATTTGGCAGGCTCATTCATTGCACCTTACTTACAAAAGTTAAGCAGGTTTCGTTTCGATACTTATACAAGGCAAAGCCCTCACTCACTCACTCACTCACCACTAATTCTCCAACTTGCCGTGGAGGCAGACTGCTTAAATTTGGCAGGCTCATTCATTGCACCTTACTTACAAAAGTTAAGCAGTTTTCGTTTCAAAAAGGCAAAGCCCTCACTCACTCACTCACTCACTCATCACTAATTCTCCAACTTGCCGTGGAGTTTTTAAGAAATAACATGGCGGTTAGGGGTGGGCAGGGGTATCTACCTATTTTTAGGGTGGACATGCTCTTTAATATCTGTGCATCTTTATTTTGCTGTCTTGAAAATGAAAGAAGACAGCTGCAGGTTACACGTGTATAATTGTTGCATACAAAAAATAAATGTTGTAAACTGTACTTTACCTTCTTTGACTTAGAGGAGCACTGTCAGATGCCCTCACTGTTAAAGCGTAACGATCTCCTACAATTAGTGTGATTCCAGGAGACACGGTTATGACACCGGTCCTGATGTTGATGAGAAATTTCCCCTCAGATCCAGCCAATATTTCATATATAATTTGTCCATTAAGCCCTTCATCTGCATCAACTGCTGTAAGCTGTGAATAAAAGTAATAATAGAATATTTACATAAAAGTTATATAAACCAAGTCATATCAACATACTGTAACAATACAGCACAGCCAAGATAAAATGAATTGTGTACACAATAGAAATAAGGGAAAATGTAATATGCAGAATTAAATTGGAAAGCTTAGCTTTTAAGGAAGATAAGGCAATAAAGACCCCTGGATTGCTGGCTTTAAAGTAATACCTACCATAGGAGTTCACTGTTCCAGCAAGAAGGGCTATACTGTACATGGTCCAGCTCGCAAAAAAGTTGCAAATAAGTATATCTTAAAAACTGTTTTACTTTTTACTGGGAATGGAAAGCAGTTTTTTGCATTGGTGGGATATTTCACAGTTCTGAAATCACAGGGGATAAATCATTAGATTTATCGCAAGCTCAATCAAATGATGAGCTTTTCCTGAATATTATGAGGACATTGAGTGCCATAAATGGGACACTTACTGTATATACTCGAGTATAAACCGACTAGAGTATATACCGGGGTACCCAATTTCACCTAAAAAAACTAATAAAAGTGGTTGACTCGAGTATAAACCGAGGGTAGAAAATGTACTAACCACTACTGCCTTCTGATTCTGTTTTGAGGCTTTAGTTGCCCTTTAAATGCACAGCAGAATTCTCATACAGTAATAGACATTAATGTATGAGAATTCTGCTGTTCATTTAAAAGACAACTACATTATTCTTCCTTGGCATTCAAGATGTTTGGAAACTACAACTCCCAGCATGCTTTATTAGCTGGGAGTTGTAGTTTCCAATCATCTGCACTCTCACCCTCCCACCCAGTTCAGTGCGTACCTGTTGTGCAGACTGTGTGCCAGCATGTGTGCCAGCATTGAAGATCCTGTTGTGCAGCCTGTGTGTCAGCATTGAAGGTAGGTACGGTAAGCAGGTAGAGCTACCCTGTGCTCGTAGGTACAGTAAGCATTCCGGCAGCCGCGCGCTCATTCCCTGTACTGGCGCGCCGGGTGACGTCACTAATTGGCGCCGGGCTTGGCGCCGGGCAGTGAATTTTGCCATCACTCCCACCACCCTTTAGATCACAAGCTGGGTGTCATCAGAACCCTGCAACACAAAGCTAAGAACATCTCCACTAGCACAGAGGCGAAGGCTAAAGAAATGAAACATCTCAGAGGAGCCCTTAAAACTTGTGGATATCCAGACTGGGCCTTTGTCAAAAGAAGTAGAAGGAAAGAAAAGAACACAAATACCAACAGTGAAGGGGAAAAGCAAGACAGGAGGAAGAACATGGTCATCCCATATGTAGCAGGGGTCTCCGAGAAATTAAAAAGAATTTTCAAAAAACACCGTATCCCTGTCTGCTTTAAACCGAACAACACACTGAGGCAGTAATTGGTACATCCGAAAGACCCAATACCGAAACACAAGAAAAGCGACATCATATACGCAGTGCAGTGCAGTGAAGAATGCTCTGATTTGTATGTGGAGGAGACCAAACAGCAACTGCATCAACGTATGGCCCAGCACAGAAGAGCCAATTCCTCGGGTCAGGACTCAGCCGTGTACCTGCATCTTAAGGATAAAGGACATACCTTTGAAGATTGTAATGTCAACATATTGGCAAAGGAACGTGACTGGTTCAAGAGATGTGTTAAGGAGGCCATTTATGTGAAGATAAAGAAACCAAGCCTAAATAGAGGTGGGGGGGGGTTCGACACCAACTGTCTGCCATGTACACTGCTGTTTTGACACCTTACCCTGGGCGTTCCTATAACACCTCTTAGCCACTATCTAATCACACCCTTAACACCTGGCTGTGATATGCTAATTGTGATTTTCCAGGGTACATAATTGCCACAGATTCTTGTACAAGTCATTCTGAATTGAGAAAGCCAGTCAGATGACTAGCGAAACGTCTTCAAGTCCAGTTTATCTAATTGAATACAACAGATATAGACAAAAATAAATTTTGATCAAAAAAGTTTGTTTTTTTAACCTGACACAGGTACACACACCAACTAAGCTACCCATTAATTCATGTAGCAACCATATTTAAAGGGTAAGTATAATAAAAACAAAAACAAATTTTGACCATTCATCAAAAAAGTTACAGGGTTATTCAATAAAAGTTCTTCAGTGAGATTCAATAAAAGTTCTTATCGTTTAAAATGGTGTTAATTTTGCCCCAACCAATCAAATCTTATTTAACATTTGAAAGCTAACATCTGATTGGTTGGGGCAAAAATTAACACCATTTTAAACGATAAGAACTTTTATTGAATAACCCTGTATCGTTTAAAATGGTGTAATTTGCCCCAACCAATCAGATTGTAGCTTTCAAATGTTAAATAGATTTGATTGGTTGGGGGCAAAATTAAACACAATTTTAAACGATAAGAACTTTTATTGAATCTCCCTGTTAGTCTTTTATCCCCCAACCTGGTACGAGTACACACACCAACTGACTTACCTTTAATTTAATTCTGACAGCCATATTTAAAGGATAAGTAAAACACAAGAATGTCCTCATCATTGGCATTATTGAGTTTTAAAATCTGCAGCACAAACACACACATTCCCTTCCAAAATGCGGCCAAATTCAAGCCAAATTCAAAGTTTATACTTAATCTTTCCAGTTCTAGTTATAGTATAGTATAGTAGTTTTAGTATAGTATAGTAGTTTTAGTATAGTATAATAGTTATAGTATAGTATAGTAGTTATGGTATGGTATAGTAGTTATTGTATAGTATAGTAGTTATAGTATAGTATTGTAGGTATAGTATAGTAGTTATAGTATAGTATAGTTGTTATAGTATAGTAGGTATAGTATAGTAGTTATTGTATACTAGTTAGAGTATAGTAGTTATAGTATAGTATAGTAGTTACAGTATAGTATATTAGTTATAGTGTAGTATATTAGTTATAGTATAGTTTAGTGGGTATAGTATAGTATAGTAGTTGGGCATTAATACGTGTTAATCAGCTATTTACTGTAAATTACTATTGCTATTTATACCTTAATTTTTTCAAAATCCACAAATCTGCAAGCGGAATGGATTTCAGTGAGTTCTGCTATCTCTAGGCCTGAATAAAACTGATCGTAGCTCCCTAAGAACCTGAGGATGAATTTTATCCGGTCCAGGAGCTTTATTGATATTAACCTAATTTATTTGTTTCTGAACCATATCCTCATTCTTTATACCATTATTGCTACTGTACGCTATGCTATCTGTACTTGGATGTTCTATAGTGTATACAGAGGAAAAAAAATTGTTAAAGGCGTTTGCTTTATCGTCATCCTCTGAAAATATCTTATCCCCATTATCTAATGGCCCCACATTTTCAATCCTATCTCAGTACAATTAATATACTTAAAAATTTTTTAGGGTTAGTCTTGCTTTGTTCAGCTATCCTTTTTGCAGTTTTTATACTTGGGTACACACAGGCGCATTTTTCGTCCCAACCAACCATTTGCAACTAGCGAGCGGTTGACTGGGATAAATCATTGTGGCGGCCGCGGCTGATTGTGCGGGCCATAGGAGACCGAACGTAAGGTGGTTATTTTCCGACATTTCCGATCGCTGTGTACATTTAGATGTGAAATGGTTTAAAACCCCTTTAAAAACACTCTTCTGGTCAGTATCTTTACCAGAGAATACATTTTCCAAGTTTATATGCTGAAAAGCTATCATTTTGCTTTCCTTAAATTAAAAGTCTTTATTTACGTAGTGCACTTTCCCATGTTATAGCACATATAAACCTTACAAATTCCATCGAATCGTGCTAACTAGTTTAAAAAAAAAATCTTACACTTCTATTTACCTTTGCCTAATCATATATTGTAAATAGGTAAGAACTGGTGAATATTAAAAGCCTCCCTTACAGTCAGTGTATTCAGCCTTGATCTATAGGCAGGCAAATAACTACAGGGGGGGCCCAGGAGCCAGGGGGGCCAAGTTCTTATTTTCGTTTTCGAAAAAGAACATCTCTGCTGGTAACAGCTAAAATATGAAATGTGAACGTCACACCATGTAACCCATTATCTTGTAGAAGAGAACAACAACTTTCTAGTTATTGTGCCTTAAATGGTTATAGATGTTATCTGCTTGTTCATTTCTTTGTTCCAGTCTCTCACAATGTACACACTATACTTTTTATGTAATACTTGTTTGAAGTGTAATGTGATTTCTTTGGCTGGTTCAGTATTGTGTTATAAATAATGACCTGAGAATAGTTTAGCAATGCTGTCCGGACTGGTTCTCCCAGCCCAGAGGAATTTTACAATGGAAAACATTTTAGTTTAACTGATTTTCACCTTTTTTTAGGACATTTCCTATAGTGAGTGGTCTCTGGTTTGGTTGTCTAAGCGTCGGCACATCTCTGAAGGTGAGTACACACTGTAACAATTTTTGAAAGATGACAGACAGAATTTGTAATATTCTGTCTGCCATTTTTCAAAGATGTGGTTATACACAGTCCTGAGCGTTTTTCCTATATTAAGTATAGAGAGAATGTTTGGGACTGTGCCACATTCCTTATGACCTCAGGCAATCGTTACCTTTTAAAATATCAAGAAGAAAGATCCAGAAAATCAAACAAATGTTCAGGGTGATTCCATATTTATTAAGGAATAAACTGTGCAGAGCAATCACAGCACAATGTTTTGGCCAGAAGGTCTTTGTCAAGTACCCAATGACGAGGGTAAACATTCTTCAGCTTATTATTTACACAATGCACATTTTACCAATAACGAGTTGACAGAAGCCCCCTTTAGTGTTAATGTCTGTACCCAGTTTAACCATTTATTTTGGGTTTTTATGACAAAGCGATGTGATTGGATTTTTAAAAAGTTCGAAAAATGAACGTTATAGAAGTGTATCTCTTGGTAAGCAATGTGTTAAACTGTCAATGGGAAGTCATGTTCTGAAAGTCTGAAAATTCAACTGCAATCTAAAGGTGAGGCCATACTCCCTGAACTCTCTATTTGCTTTAGCAGATGCTGCCTGACACTGCTTAGTTATTAATAGAGATGGCCAAACTTCATAAAGATTGGTTCATTTTCGAACTTTTAAACTTCAAAAAAAGTTCGAAAACTTAAAGTCAATGGGGGGTAAATATTTCGGAAAGTTCGAATGAACTTTTCAAAATACAGCAATGTAAACTTACCCTACAGGCCTCTGGGACCTGGAAGATGGTCTGGGCGACACGTCTGTACACGGGTAACAGCAAAAAAGTGGTACTTCCAGTTTCAACAAGCTACTTTCGGTAATCCTTGAACGCTCAAGTATTTTCGAACGTTCGGTAAGCTTCGAACGGGTGATTTCGAAGACCTCTGAATGGCAAAGGGATTCCCAATATCGGGCGCTCAAGGATTGCCGAACGTCCGACAATCCCATGGCCGGACGTTTGGGGGTCCCGCCTCCCGAGTCCTTACAAGGACCATTGTGGCCCTGACAAAGGCACTTTGTCACTCACTCACTCACTCACTCATCACTAATTCTCCAACTTGCCGTGGAGGCAGGCGGCTTAAATTTGGCAGGCTCATTCATTGCACCTTACTTACAAAAGTTAAGCAGGTTTCGTTTCGAAAAGGCAAAGCCCTCACTCACTCACTCACTCATCACTAACTCATCACTAATTCTCCAACTTGCCATGGAGGCAGACGGCTTAAATTTGGCAGGCTCATTCATTGCACCTTACTTACAAAAGTTAAGTAGGTTTCATTTCCAAAAGGCAAAGCCCTCACTCAATCACTCACTCACTCACTACTAATTCTCCAACTGGCCTCACTCATCACTAATTCTCAGACTTGCCGTGGAGGCAGACGGCTTAAATTTGGCAGGCTCATTCATTACACCTTACTTACAAAAGTTAAGCAGGTTTCGTTTCGAAAAGGCAAAGCCCTCACTCACGCACTCACTCACTCATCACTAATTCTCCAACTTGCCGCCCTCACTCACTCACTACCTCATCACTAATTCTCCAACTTGCCTCACTCATCACTCATTCTCCAAATTGCCGTGGAGGCAGACGGCTTAAATTTGGCAGGCTCATTCATTGCACCTACTTAACCAAAAGTTAAGCAGTTGTTTCGAAAAGGCAAAGCCCTCACTTCACTCCTCATCACTAACTCATCACTAATTCTCCACTTTGCTGTGGAGGCGACGGCTTAAATTTGGCAGGCTCCTTCATGCACCTTACTTACAAAAGTTTAAGCAGGTTTCGTTCGAAAAGGCAAAGCCCTCACTCACCTCACTCACTCACTCATCACTAACCATCACTATTCTCCAACTTGCCGTGGGGCAGAGGCTTAAATTTGGCAGGCTCATTTCATTGCACCTTATTAAAAAAGTTAAGTAGGTTTCATTTCCAAAAGGCAAAGCCCCACTCATCACTCACTCACTCACTACTAATTCTCCAACTGGCTCACTCACACTAATTCTCAACTTGCCGTGGAGGCAGACGGCTTAAATTTGGCAGGCTCATTCATTGCACCTTAACTTACAAAAGTTAAGCAGGTTTCGTTTCGAAAAGGCAAAGCCCTCACTCACGCACTCACTCACTCATCACTCCTCTCCAACTTGGCCCGCCCTCACCACTCACTACCATCACTATTCCTCCAACTGTCCTCACTCATTCACTCATTCCCAATGCCGTGGAGGCACGGCTTAAATTTGGCAGGCTCATTCATTGCACCGTACTTACAAAAGTTAAGCAGGTTTTGTTTCGAAAGCAAAGCCCTCACTCACTCACTCATCACTAACTCATCACTAATTCTCCAACTTGCCGTGGAGGCAGACGGCTTAAATTTGGCAGGCTCATTCATTGCACCTTACTTACAAAAGTTAAGCAGGTTTGTTTCGAAAAGGCAACCCACCCACTCATCACTCATCACTAACTCATCACTACTCATCACTAACTCATCACTAATTCTCCAACTTGCCATGGAGCAGACGCTTAAATTTGTGCAGGCTCATTCATTACACTTTACTTACAAAGTTAATCAGGTTTCGTTTCGAAAAGGCAAAGCCCTCACTCACTCACTCATCACTAACTCATCACTAATTCTCCACCTTGCCGTGGAGCAGACGCTTAAATTTGGCAGGCTCATTCATTGCACCTTACTTACAAAAGTTAAGCAGGTTTCGTTTCAATTCAAAGGCAAAGCCCTCACTCCTCACTCACTCACTCCCACTAACTCATTACCTAATTCTCCAACTTGCCGTGGAGGCAGACGGCTTAAATTTGGCAGCTCATTCATTGCACCTTACTTACAAAAGTTAAGCAGGTTTCGTGTCTGAAAAGGCAAAGCCCTCACTCACCCATCACTCCTCATCACTAATTCTCCAACTTGCTGCCCTCACTCACTCACTCACTCATCACTAATTCTCCAACTTCCTCACTATCACTCATTCTCCACTTGCCGTGGCAGACGGCTTAAATTGGGCAGGCTTCTTCATTGCACCGTAACTTACAAAAGTTAAGCAGTTTTCGTTTCGAAAAGGCAAAGCCCTCACTCACTCACTCACTCATCACACTCATCACTATCTCCACTTGTGCCGTGGAGGCAGACGGCTTAAATTTTGGCAGGCTCATTCATTGCAACCTTACTTACAAAAGTTAGGCAGGTTTCATTTCAAAAGGCAAAGCCCTCACTCACTCACTCACTCACTCATCTTAACTTCAACTTGCCTCAACTCATCACTAATTCTCCAACTTGCCGTGAGGCAGACGCTTAAATTTGGAAGGCCATTCATTGCACACTTACTTAGAAAAGTTAAGCAGTTTTGTTTCCAAAGGCAAAGCCCTCACTACTCACTCACTCATCACAATCTCCAACTTGCCTCACTCATCACTCATTCTCCAACTTGCTGTGGAGCGCGACGCTTAAATTGGCAGGCTCATTCATTGCACCGTACTTACAAAAGTTAAGCAGTTTCGTTTCAAAAGGCAAGCCCTCACTCACTCACTCACTCATCACTAATTCTCCAACTTTCCTCCACTCATCCCTCATTCTCCAACTTGCCGTGGAGGCAACTCTTAAATTTGGCAGCTATTCATTGCACCACGTACTTACAAAAGTTAGCAGGTTTCGTTTCGAAAAGGCAAAGCCCTCACTCACTCACTCACTCATCCCTAACTCATCACTATTCTCCAACTTGCCGTGGAGGCAGACGGCTTAAATTTGGCAACTCATTCATTGCACCTACTTACAAAAGTTAAGCAGGTTTCATTTCAAAAGGCAAAGCCCTCACTCACTACACTCATCATTAATTCTTCAACTGCCTCACTCATCACTAATTCTCCAACGCCGTGGAGACAGACGGCTTAATTTGGAAGCGCATTCATTGCACCCTTACTTACAAAGTTAAGCAGTTTCGTTTCTAAAGGCAAAGCCCTCACTCACTCACTCACTCACTCATCACTAATTCCTCCAACTTGCCTGGAGGCAGACGGCTTAAATTTGGCAGGCTCATTCATTGCACCTACTTACAAAAGTTAAGCAGGTTTTGTTTCGAAAAGGCAAAGCCCTCACTCACTCACTCACTCACTCATCACTAACCTCTCCAACTGGCGTGGAGGCAGAGGCTTAATTTGGCAGGCTCATTCATTGCACCTTACTTTACAAAAGTTAAGGCAGGTTTCGTTTCGAAAAGGCAAAGCCCTCACTCACATACTCACTCACTCATCACTAACCATCACTAATTCTCTCCCACTTGCCGTGGAGGCAGATGGCTTAAATTTGGCAGGCTCATTCATGCACCCTACTTACAAAAGTTAAGCAGGTTTTGTTTCAAAAAGGCAAAGCCCTCACTCACTCACTCACTCATCACTACCTCATCACTAATTCTCCAACTTGCCGTGGAGGCAGACGGCTTAAATTTGGCAGGCTCATTCATTGCACCCTTACTTACAAAGTTAGCAGGTTTCGTTTCGAAAGGCAAAGCCCTCACTCACTCACTCACTCATCACTAATTCCAACTTGCTCACTCATCACTAATTCCCAACTTGCCGTGGAGCAGACGGCTTAAATTTGCAGTCCCTTCATTGCACCTTACTTACAAGTTAAGAGGTTTCGTTTCGAAAAGGCAAAGCCCTCACTCACTCACTCACTCACTCACTCATCCAATTCTCCAACTTGCCTCACATCATCACTAATTCTCCACTTGCCGTGCAGGCAGACGGCTTAAATTGGGCAGGCTCATTCATTGCACCTTACTTACAAAGTTAAGCAGGTTTCGTTTCAAAAGGCAAAGCCCTCACTCACTCACTCACTCACTCATCACTAATCTCCAACTGCCTCACATCATATTCTCCAACTTCTCACTCATCACTCATTCTCCAACTTGCCGTGGAGGCAGACTCTAAATTTGGCGCTTATTCATTGCACCGTACTTACAAAAGTTAAGCAGGTTTCGTTTCGAAAGGCAAAGCCCTCACTCACTCACTCACTCATCACTAACTCATCACTAATCCCAACTTGCCGTGGAGGCAGACGGCTTAAATTTGGCAGGCTCATTCATGCACCTTACTTACAAAGTTAAGCAGGTTTCATTTCAAAAGGCAAAGCCCTCACTCACTCACTCATCATTAATTCTTCCCTTGCCTCACTCATCACTAATTCTCCAACTTGCCGTGGAGACAGACGGCTTAAATTTGGAAGGCGCATTCATTGCACCTTCTCTTCAAAAGTTAAGCAGGTTTCGTTTCTAAAAGGCAAAGCCCTCACTCACTCACCTCACTCACTCATCACTAATTCTCCAACTTGCCGTGGAGGCAGACCGCTTAATTTGTGCAGGCTCATCATGCACCTTACTTACAAAAGTTAAGCAGTGTTTTGTTTCGAAAAGGCAAAGCCCTCACTCACTCCTCACTCACTCATCACTAACTCTCCAACTTGCCGTGGAGGCGATGGCTTAAATTGGCAGGCTCATTCATTGCACCTTACTTACAAATTAACAGTTTCGTTTCGAAAAGGCAAAGCCTCACTCACTACTCACTCACTCATCACTAACTCATCACTAATTCTCATCCAACTTACCGTGGAGGCAGAGGCTTAAATTTGGCGCTCCATTCTTTGCACCCTACCTACTTACAAGTTAAGCAGGTTTTGTTTCAAAAGGCAAACCCTCACTCACTCACTCACTCATCACTAACCATCACTAATTCTCCAACTTGCCGTGGAGGCAGACGCGTATTGGCAGGCTCATTCATTGCACCTTATTACAAGTTTAGCAGGTTTCGTTTTCAAAAGGCAAAGCCCTCACTCACTCACTCACTCATCACTAATTCTCCAACTGCCTCACTCATCACTAATTCTCCAACTGCCGTGGAGCAGAGGCTTAAATTTGGCAGGCCTCTTCATTGCACCTTACTTACAAAAGTTAAGTAGGTTTCGTTTCGAAAAGGCAAAGCCCTCACTCACTCACTCACTCACTCACTCATCACTAATCTCCAACTTGCCTCACTCATCACTAATTCTCCAACTTGCGTGGAGGCAGACGGCTTAAATTTGGCAGGCTCATTCATTGCACCTTACTTACAAAAGTTAAGCAGGTTTCGTTTCGAAAAGGCAAAGCCCTCACTCCCTCACTCACTCACTCACTCATCACTAATTCTCCAACTTGCCCATCATCACTATTCTCCACTTGCCTGGGCAACGGCTTAGATTTGATAGGCTTATTCATTGGCACCTACTTACAAAAGTTAAGCATGTTTTGTTTCAAAAGACCCATCCCTCACTCCTCACTCATCACTAACTCTCCAACTTGCCGTGGAGGCAGACGGCTTAAATTTGCAGGCTCATTCATTGCACCTTACACAAAGTTAAGCAGGTTTTCGTTTTGAAAAGGCAAAGCCCTCACTTCACTCACTCCCTCACTCCTACTCACTCATCACTAACTCATCACAATTCTCCAACTTGCCGTGGAGGCAGACGGCTTAAATTTGGCAGGCTCATTCGCACCTTACTTACAAGGTTAAGCAGGTTTCGTTTCGAAAGGCAAAGCCCTCACTCACTCACTCACTCATCACTACCTCATCACTAATTCTCCAACTTGCCGTGGAGGCAGACGGCTTAAATTTGGCAGGCTCATTCATTGCACCTTACTTACAAAGGTTAAGCAGGTTTCGTTTCGAAAAGGCAAAGCCCTCACTCACTCACTCACTCACTCATCACTAATCTCTCCAACTTGCCTCACTCATCACTCATTCTCCAACTTGCCGTGGAGGCAGACGGCTAAATTTGGCAGTCGCATTCATTGCACCTTACTTACAAAGGTAAGAGGGTTTCGTTTCGAAAAGCAAAGCCCTCACTCACTCACTCACTCACTCATCACTAACTCATCACCAATTCTCCAACTTGCCGTGGAGGCAGACGGCTTAAATTTGGCAGGCTCCTTAATGCACCTTACTTACAAAAGTTAAGTAGGTTTCGTTTCGAAAAGGCAAAGCCCTCACTCACTCACTCGCTCACTCATCACTAATTCTCCAACTTCCTCACATCACTAATTCTCCAACTTGCCATGGAGGCAACGGCTTAGATTTGATAGACTTATTCATTGCACCTTACTTACAAAAGTTAAGCAGTTTTGTTTCGAAAAGGCAAAGCCCTCACTCACTCACTCACTCATCACTAATTCCTCCAACTTGCCGTGGAGGCAGACGGCTTAAATTTTGCAGGCTCATTCATTGCACCTACTTACAAAAGTTAAGCATGTTTTTGTTTCGAAAAGGCAAAGCCCTCACTCACTCACTCACCACTAATTCTCACCAACTTGCCGTGGAGGCAGACGTGCTAAATTGGCAGGCTCATTCATTGCACCTTACTTACAAAGTTAAGCAGGTTTCGTTTCGAAAAGGCAAAGCCCTCACTCACTCACTCACTCACTCATCACTAATTCTCCAACTTGCTGCCCTCACTCACTCAATCACAATTCTCCACTGCTCACTCATCACTCATTCTCCAACTTGCCGTGGAGGCAGACGGTATAAATTTGGTAGGCTCATCATTGCACCTACTTCAAAAGTTAAGCATGTTTGTTTCGAAAGGCAAAGCCCTCACTCACTCACTCACTCACCACTAATTCTCCAACTTGCCGTGGAGGCAGACGGCTTAAATTTGGCAGGCTCATTCATTGCACCTACTTACAAAAGTTAAGCAGGTTTCGTTTCGAAAGGCAAAGCCCTCACCACTCACTCTACTCACCATCACTAATTCTCCAACTTGCTGCCCTCACTCACTCACTCACTCACTCATCACTAATTCTCCAACTTGCCTCACTCATCACCATTCTCCAACTTGCCGTGGAGGCAGACGGCTTAAATTGGCAGGCTCATTCATTCACCACTTACAAAAGTTAAGCAGGTTTCGTTTCGAAAAGGCAAAGCCCCTCACTCACATCCTACTCATCACTAACTTATCATAATTCTCCAACTTGCCGTGGAGGCAGACGGCTTAAATTTGGCAGGCTCATTCATTGCACCTTACTTACAAAAGTTAAGTAGGTTTCGTTTCGAAAAGGCAAAGCCCTCACTCACTCACTCACTCACTCATCACTAATTCTCCAACTCTCTGCCCTCACTCCTCACTCTCATCACTAATTCTCCAACTTGCCTCACTCACACTCATTCTCCACTTGCCGTGGAGGCAGACGGCTTAAATTTGGCAGGCTCATTCATTGCACCATACTTACAAAAGTTAAGCAGGTTTCGTTTCGAAAAGGCAAAGCCCTCACTCCTCACTCATCATCACTAACTTATCACATTTCTCCAACTTGCTGTGGAGTTAGACGGCTTAAATGGCATGGCATCATTCATTGCACCTTACTTACAAAGTTAAGCAGGTTTCGTTTCAAAAAGGCAAAGCCCTCACTCACTTACTCACTTACTCATCACTAACTCATCACTAATTCTCCAACTTGCCGTGGAGGCACGGCTTAAATTTGGCAGGCTCATTCATTGCACCTTACTTACAAAAGTTAAGCAGGTTTCATTTCAAAAAGGCAAAGCCCTCACTCACTCACTCACTCACTCATCATAATTCTTCAACTTGCCTCACTCATCACTAATTCTCCAACTTGCCGTGGAGGCAGACGCTAAATTTGGAAGGCGCATTCATTGCACCTTACTTACAAAAGTTAAGCAGGTTTGTTTCTAAAAGGCAAAGCCCTCACTCACTCACTCACATCATCACTAATTCTCCAACTTGCCTCACTCATCACTCATTCCAACTTGCTGTGGAGGCAGACGGCGTTAAATTTGGCAGGCTCATTCATTGCACCGTACTTACAAAGTTAACAGGTTCGTTTCGAAAAGGCAAAGCCCTCACTCACTCACTCATCACTAACCATCACTAATTCTTCACTGCCGTGGAGGCAGACGGCTTAAATTTGGCAGGCTCATTCATTGCACCTTACTTACAAAGTTAAGCAGGTTTCGTTTCGAAAAGGCAAAGCCTCACTCACTCACTCACTCACTCTCACTAACTCATCACTCATCATAATCTCCAACTTGCCGTGGAGGCAGACGGCTTAAATTTGGCAGGCTCATTCATTGCACCTTACTTACAAAAGTTAACAGGTTTCATTTCAAAAAGGCAAGCCCTCACCACTCACTCATCATTAATTCTCAACTTGCCTCACTCATCACTAATTCTCCACTTGCCGTGGAGGCAGACGGCTTAAATTTGGAAGGCGCATTCATTCACCTTACTTACAAAGTTAAGCAGGTTTCGTTTCTAAAAGGCAAGCCTCACTCACTCACTCACTCACTCACTCATCACTAATTCTCCAACTTGCCTCACTATCCTAATTCTCCAACTTGCCGTGGAGGCAGACGGCTTAAATTTGGCAGGCTCATTCATTGCACCTTCTTACAAACGTTAAGCAGGTTTTGTTTCGAAAAGGCAAAGCCCTCACTACTCACTCACTCATCACTAACTCTCCAACTTGCCGTGGGGCAGACGGCTTAATTTGGCAGGCTCATTCATTGCACCTTACTTACAAAAGTAAGCAGGTTTCGTTCGAAAGGCAAAGCCCTCACTCACTCACTCACTCATCACTAACTCATCACTAATTCTCCAACTTGCCGTGGAGGCAGACGGCTTAAATTTGGCAGGCTCATCATTGCACCCTACTTACAAAAGTTAAGTAGGTTTCGTTTCGAAAAGGCAAACCCTCACTCACTCACTCACTCATCACTAACTCATCACTAATTCTCCAACTTGCCGTGGAGGCAGACGGCTTAATTTGGCAGGCTCATTCATTGCACCTTACTTACAAAGGTTAAGCAGGTTTCGTTCGAAAAGGCAAACCCTCACTCACTCACTCACTCACTCATCACTAATTCTCCAACTGTCTCACTCATCACTAATTCTCCAAACTTCCGTGGAGGCAGACGGCTTAATATTGGCAGGCTCATCATTGCACCTTACTATACAAAGGTAAAGCAGGTTTCGTTTTGAAAGGCAAAGCCCTCACTCACTCATCACTAACTCATCACCATTCTCCAACTTGCCGTGAGGCAGACGACTTAAATTTGGCAGCTCTTTCATGGCACCTTACTTACAAAAGTTAAGTAGTTTCGTTTCGAAAAGGCAAAGCCCTCACTCACTCACTCACTCACTCACTCATCACTAATTCTCCAACTTGCCTCATTCATCACTAATCTACATTCTCCAACTGCCGTGCAGGCAGACGGCTTAAATTTGGCAGGCTCATTCATTGCACCTTACTTACAAAAGTTAAGCAGGTTCGTTTCGAAAAGGCAAAGCCCTCACTCACCACTCACTCATCACTAATTCTCCAACTGCCTCACTCATCACTATTCTCCAACTTGCCGGGGGCAAGCGTCTTAAAATTTGCAGGCTCATTCATTGCACCTTACTTACAAAGTTAAGCAGGTTTCGTTCGAAAAGGCAAAAGCCCTCACTCACTCACTCACTCATCACTAATTCTCCAACTTCCTCACTCATCACTAATTCTCCAACTTGCTCTCATCACTATTCTCAACTCCGTGGAGGCAGACGGCTTAGATTTGATAGGCTATTCATTGCACCTTACTTACAAAGTTAAGCATGTGTTTGTTTCGAAAGGCAAAGCCCTCACGCACTCACTCACTCATCACTAATTCTCCAACTTGCCGTGGAGGCAGACGGCTTAAATTTGGCAGGCTCATTCATTGCACCTTACTTACAAAAGTTAAGCATGTTTTTTTCGAAAAGGCAAAGCCCTCACTCACTCACCACTAATTCTCCAACTTGCCGTGGAGGCAGACGGCTTAAATTTGGCAGGCTCATTCATTGCACTTACTTACAAAAGTTAAGCATGTTTGTTTCGAAAAGGCAAAGCCCTCACTCACTCACTCACCACTAATACTCCAACTTGCCGTGGAGGCAGACGGCTTAAATTTGGCAGGCTCATTCATTGCACCTTACTTACAAAAGTTAAGCAGGTTTCGTTTCGATACTTATACAAGGCAAAGCCCTCACTCACTCACTCACTCACCACTAATTCTCCAACTTGCCGTGTGAGCAGACTGCTTAAATTTGGCAGGCTCATTCATTGCACCTTACTTACAAAAGTTAAGAGTTTCGTTTCAAAAGGCAAAGCCCTCACTCACTCCTACTCACTCATCACTAATTCTCCAACTTGCCGTGGAGGCAGATGGCCTAAATTTGGCAGGCTCATCATTGTACCTTACTTTCAAAAGTTAAGCAGGTTTCGTTTCGAAAGCAAAGCCCTCACTCACTCACTCACTCACTCATACTACAACTCATCACTAATCTCTCCAACTTGCCGTGGAGGCAGACGCTTAAATTTGGCAGGCTCATTCATTGCACCTTACCTACAAAGCAGGTTTCGTAATTCCACCTGTAACGGTGAGTATCTGACATTGCCGTAACGGTGAGTATCTGACATTGCACCTGTAACGGTGAGTATCTGACATTGCACGACTGGGTGTGTCCAATTTCAACCAAATTTGGTATGAATATACCCTTTACCAGTAAAAATTAACAAAATATTTTTTAGGGTGGGGGTGAATGGGGGGGGGGGAATAGATTTTGAACTCCTGCACACTAACGGCTGGACCGATTTTTACTAAAATTCAGGGTGTGTGCGGGACTGGCTGAGGTGTAAGAGAAGTGTTTGGAGGGTGGACAGAGAGGAATAGTGGGGGGTATTAGGGCGGACGGGGAGGGTGGTGGGGGTTATTTTCACATTTCAAAAATTGTCATAGTGAATAAAAATATTATTAAATAAGTTATGAGTGTTCATTATCGTAAAGCTTATGAATGTCTTCTTTAATATCAAGTGCCGAGTGATTACAGCAATCTTGATACAATATTGCTTTCTTACTAAAAACGTTATTTCAATACATCTCGCTGCGAAGCGCGGGTATTTTGCTAGTCCTAAATAAAGCCCACACCAGCTGATGCAGTAGGGTTTGTAAGATGTTCTGGTCTTATATTGTGTTAAATAACGATATTGTTACTTTTCAATTACAAAGTTTTTATACATTTTGCCCTGTCTATTGTCCTCAATAACTCCCAAGTCCTTGTCACGTGAGCCTTCTAACGCCATTTTATGCACAACATTAAACCTCATTTAATCATTTTGTACCCATTCCCTAAGGGGAGATGCAATAAATTTCCCTATCACAACTGACCTGCACTTGTTCCTGCGATGTAGTAACCACTTTGCGACTGTTATTGCATCATGTGAATGCGAGAGGTAAGTTGCAAACCTTTTGCACAGCTTTAAAGGGCATGTCCACCCCCAAACTATAATCCCCCCAGTAATGGCCCCCTCATGTAGTGTAATAAAATCTTTACCTCACATCCCAGCTCCATATGGTTCACCTGTAGTCTCCCCCCCCCAAAGTCCCAAAAACGCCCACCAGGAGGATAGCAGAGTCCATATAGGCTCTGCCTCCTGTCTCGCCTCCGGGAGAAGTTTAGCATGTGTACTGCAGCCCTTCTCCCTCTCCCTCCCTCCCTTTTGCGATCCCTCCCCCTACCAATAAAACCCCTTGCCCATATATTAGTATATCTTCCCCCAGCCCCAACCGCTAAAAAGTAATTTTAAGAAAGTCCCCAGAACTCACTTACCTTCCCTCTCTCCTCCGGCATTCTGGAGAAGCCGGCAGCCGCGTCTGTGATTGGCTGCCTCTCAGCCAATCACGGACGTGGCTGCCGGTCCCGCCCCTGCTTGCAGGTCTTGCAAGCAGAAGGCCGGCCGGTGTTGAGGAAGAGAGGGAAGGTAAGTAAGGATCTGGGCACTTTCTTAAAACTATTTTTATAGCGGTTGGAGCTGGGGTAGGCATTCTATTATAGGGCAAATTTTTTTATAAGGGTGGACATACCCTTAAAGCCACAATTGAAAAGGCTTTAATTTGGTGCAAAAAACGTGCTAAATTTATCATCGCTAAATGGAAAGGGTGCAAGCAATGCAAAATGAGTAAAAAAAACTGTCGCTAACCCTATATTACATCAGTTAGCATGGGTTTTGCCTTATTTTTCCCCTTAGAACAGGATATTGCATCTCCCTGTCAGGGCTAGGCCACACTAGCACATTTTCCCCGTGTTTGCGCACGCGTTTCGCGTTCGTGTTGCGTCCGCTTTTTGCTAAACTGGAAATCGCGGAACGCGAAACAATGGCAGGCTCATTCATTGCACCTTACTTACAAAAGTTAAGCAGGTTTCGTTTCGAAAAGGCAAAGCCCTCACTCACTCACTCACTCACTCATCACTAACTCATTACTAATTCTCCAACTTGCCGTGGAGGCAGACGGCTTAAATTTGGCAGGCTCATTCATTGCACCTTACTTACAAAAGTTAAGCAGGTTTCGTTTCGAAAAGGCAAAGCCCTCACTCACTCACTCATCACTAACTCATCACTACTCATCACTACTCATCACTAATTCTCCAACTTGCCATGGAGCAGACGCTTAAATTTGTCAGGCTCATTCATTACACTTTACTTACAAAGTTAATCAGGTTTCGTTTCGAAAAGGCAAAGCCCCACTCACATTCACTCATCACTAACTCATCACTAATTCTCCACCTTGCCGTGGAGCAGACGGCTTAAATTTGGCAGGCTCATTCATTGCACCTTACTTACAAAAGTTAAGCAGTTTCGTTTCAGAAAGGCAAACCCTCACTCACTCACTCACTCACTCCCACTAACTCATTACCTAATTCTCCAACTTGTCCGTGGAGGCAGACGGCTTAAATTTGGCAGGCTCATTCATTGCACCTTACTTACAAAAGTTAAGCAGGTTTCGTCTTGAAAAGGCAAAGCCCTCACTCACCCTCACTCACTCATCACTATTTCTCCAACTTGCTGCCCTCACTCACTCACTCACTCATCACTAATTCTCCAACTTTCCTCACTCATCACTCATTCTCCACTTGCCGTGGAGAAACGGCTTAAATTGGGCAGGCTTATTCATTGCACCGTACTACAAAAGTTAGCAGTTTTCGTTTCGAAAAGGCAAAGCCCTCACTCACTCACTCACTCATCACTAACTCATCACTATCTCCAGCTTGTGCCTGGAGGCAGACGGCTTAAATTTGGCAGGCTCATTCATTGCACCTTACTTACAAAAGTTAGCAGGTTTCATTTCAAAAGGCAAAGCCCTCACTCACTCACTCACTCCACTCATCTTAATTCTTCAACTTGCCTCACTCATCACTAATTCTCCAACTTGCCGTGGAGGCAGACAGCTTAAATTTTGGAAGGCGCATTCATTGCACCTTACTTAGAAAAGTTAAGCAGTTTTGTTTCCAAAGGCAAAGCCCTCACTACTCACTCACTCATCACTAATCTCCAACTTGCCTCACTCATCACTCATTCTCCAACTTGCTGTGGAGGCAGACGCTTAAATTGGCAGGCTCATTCATTGCACCGTACTTACAAAAGTTAAGCAGTTTTCGTTTCAAAAGGCAAAGCCCTCACTCACTCACTCACTCATCACTAATTCTCCAACTTTCCTCCACTCATCCCTCATTCTCCAACTTGCCGTGGAGGCAACTCTTAAATTTGGCAGCTATTCATTTGCACCACCGTACTTACAAAAGTTAGCAGGTTTCGTTTCGAAAGGCAAAGCCCTCACTCACTCACTCACTCATCCCTAACTCATCACTAATTCTCCAACTTGCCGTGGAGGCAGACGGCTTAAATTTGGCAACTCATTCATTGCACCTACTTACAAAGTTAAGCAGGTTTCATTTCAAAAAGGCAAAGCCCTCACTCACACACTCATCATTAATTCTTCAACTTGCCTCACTCATCACTAATTCTCCAACGGCCGTGGAGACAGACGGCTTAATTTGGAAGCGCATTCATTGCCCCTTACTTACAAAAGTTTAAGCAGTTTCGTTTCTTCAAAGGCAAAGCCCTCACTCACTCACTCACTCACTCATCACTAATTCTCCAACTTGCCGTGGAGGCAGACGGCTTAAATTTGGCAGGCTCATTCATTGCACCTTACTTACAAAAGTTAAGCAGTTTTGTTTCGAAAAGGCAAAGCCCTCACTCACTCACTCACTCACTCATCACTACTCTCCAACTGGCCGTGGAGGCAGATGGCTTTAATTTGGCAGGCTCATTCATTGCACCTTACTTACAAAAGTTAGGCAGGTTTCGTTTCGAAAAGGCAAAGCCCTCACTCACATACTCACTCACTCATCACTAACCATCTAATTCTCTCCAACTTGCCGTGGAGGCAGATGGCTTAAATTTGGCAGGCTCATTCATGCACCCTACTTACAAAAGTTAAGCAGTTTTGTTTCAAAAAGCAAAGCCCTCACTCACTCACTCACTCATCACTACCTCATCACTAATTCTCCAACTTGCCGTGGAGGCAGACGGCTTAAATTTGGCAGGCTCATTCATTGCACCCTTACTTACAAAGTTTAGCAGGTTTCGTTTCGAAAGGCAAAGCCCTCACTCACTCACTCACTCATCACTAATTTCCAACTTGCCTCACTCATCACTAATTCCCAACTTGCCGTGGAGCAGACGGCTTAAATTTTCTGCAGGTCCCTTCATTGCACCTTACTTACAAGTTAAGTAGGTTTCGTTTCGAAAAGGCAAAGCCCTCACTCACTCACTCACTCACCTCACTCATCCACAATTCTCCAACTTGCCTCACATCATCACTAATTCTCCACTTGCCGTGCAGGCAGACGGCTTAAATTGGGCAGGCTCATTCATTGCACCTTACTTACAAAAGTTAAGCAGGTTTCGTTTCAAAAAGGCAAAGCCCTCACTCACTCACTCACTCAACTCATCACTAATCTCCAACTGCCTCACTCATCACTAATTCTCCAACTTCCTCACTCATCACTCATTCTCCAACTTGCCGTGGAGGCAGACTCTAAATTTGGCGCTTATTCATTGCACCGTACTTACAAAAGTTAAGCAGGTTTCGTTCGAAAGGCAAAGCCCTCACTCACTCACTCACTCATCACTAACTCATCACTAATCCCAACTTGCCGTGGAGGCAGACGGCTTAAATTTGGCAGGCTCATTCATGCCCCTTACTTACAAAGTTAAGCAGGTTTCATTTCAAAAGGCAAAGCCCTCACTCACTCACTCATCATTAATTCTTCCCTTGCCTCACTCATCACTAATTCTCCAACTTGCCGTGGAGACAGACGGCTTAAATTTGGAAGGCGCATTCATTGCACTCTCTTCAAAAGTTAAGCAGGTTTCGTTTCTAAAAGGCAAAGCCCTCACTCACTCACTCACTCACTCATCACTAATTTCTCCAACTTGCCGTGGAGGCAGACGCTTAATTTGGCAGGCTCATCATGCACCTTACTTACAAAAGTTAAGCAGTGTTTTGTTTCGAAAAGGCAAAGCCCTCACTCACTCCTCACTCACTCATCACTAACTCTCCAACTTGCCGTGGAGGCGATGGCTTAAATTGGCAGGCTCATTCATTGCACCTTACTTACAAGTTAAGCAGTTTCGTTTCGAAAAGGCAAAGCCTCACTCACATACTCACTCACTCATCACTAACTCATCACTAATCTCACAACTTACCGTGGAGGCAGAGGCTTAAATTTGGCGCTCCTTCTTGCACCCTACTATACAAAGTTAAGCAGGTTTTGTTTCAAAAGGCAAACCCTCACTCCACTCACTCACTCATCACTAACCATCACTAATTCTCCAACTTGCCGTGGAGGCAGACGCGTAATTGGCAGGCTCATTCATTGCACCTTATTTACAAGTTTAGCAGGTTTCGTTTCGAAAAGGCAAAGCCCTCACTCACTCACTCACTCATCACTAATTCTCCAACTGGCCTCACTATCACTAATTCTCCAACTGCCGTGGAGCAGAGGCTTAAATTTGGCAGGCTCTTCATTGCACCTTACTTACAAAAGTTAAGTAGGTTTCGTTTCGAAAAGGCAAAGCCCTCACTCACTCACTCACTCACTCACTCATCACTAATCTCCAACTTGCCTCACTCATCACTAATTCTCCAACTTGCCGTGCAGGCAGACGGCTTAAATTTGGCAGGCTCATTCATTGCACCTTACTTACAAAAGTTAAGCAGGTTTCGTTTCAAAAGGCAAAGCCCTCACTCACCTCACTCACTCACTCACTCATCACTAATTCTCCAACTTGCCCATCATCACTATTCTCCAACTTGCCGTGGGCAGACGGCTTAGATTTGATAGGCTTATTCATTGCACCTACTTACAAAAGTTAAGCATGTTTTGTTTCGAAAAGACCAGCCCTCACTCCTCACTCATCACTAACTCTCCAACTTGCCGTGGAGGCAGACGGCTTAAATTTGGCAGGCTCATTCATTGCACCTTACTACAAAGTAAGCAGGTTTCGTTTTGAAAAGGCAAAGCCCTCACTTCACTCACTCCCTCACTCCTCACTCACTCATCACTAACTCATCACTAATTCTCCAACTTGCCGTGGAGGCAGACGGCTTAAATTTGGCAGGCTCATTCGCACCTTACTTACAAAGTTAAGCAGGTTTCGTTTCGAAAGGCAAAGCCCTCACTCACTCACTCACTCATCACTAACCTCATCACTAATTCTCCAACTTGCCGTGGAGGCAGACGGCTTAAATTTGGCAGGCTCATTCATTGCACCTTACTTACAAAGGTTAAGCAGGTTTCGTTTCGAAAAGGCAAAGCCCTCACTCACTCACTCACTCACTCATCACTAATTCTCCAACTTGCCTCACTCATCACTCATTCTCCAACTTGCCGTGGAGGCAGACGGCTTAAATTTGGCAGTCGCATTCATTGCACCTTACTTACAAAGGTAAAGGGTTTCGTTTCGAAAAGCAAAGCCCTCACTCACTCACTCACTCACTCATCACTAACTCATCACCAATTCTCCAACTTGCCGTGGAGGCAGACGGCTTAAATTTGGCAGGCTCCTTAATGCACCTTACTTACAAAAGTTAAGTAGGTTTCGTTTCGAAAAGGCAAAGCCCTCACTCACTCACTCGCTCACTCATCACTAATTCTCCAACTTCCTCACTCATCACTAATTCTCCAACTTGCCATGGAGGCAACGGCTTAGATTTGATAGACTTATTCATTGCACCTTACTTACAAAAGTTAAGCAGTTTTGTTTCGAAAAGGCAAAGCCCTCACTCACTCACTCACTCATCACTAATTCTCCAACTTGCCGTGGAGGCAGACGGCTTAAATTTTGCAGGCTCATTCATTGCACCTTACTTACAAAAGTTAAGCATGTTTTTGTTTCGAAAAGGCAAAGCCCTCACTCACTCACTCACCACTAATTCTCCAACTTGCCGTGGAGGCAGACGGCTAAATTTGGCAGGCTCATTCATTGCACCTTACTTACAAAAGTTAAGCAGGTTTCGTTTCGAAAAGGCAAAGCCCTCACTCACTCACTCACTCACTCATCACTAATTCTCCAACTTGCTGCCCTCACTCACTCATCACAATTCTCCAACTGCCTCACTCATCACTCATTCTCCAACTTGCCGTGGAGGCAGACGGCTTAAATTTGGTAGGCTCATTCATTGCACCATACTTCAAAAGTTAAGCATGTTTGTTTCGAAAGGCAAAGCCCTCACTCACTCACTCACTCACCACTAATTCTCCAACTTGCCGTGGAGGCAGACGGCTTAAATTTGGCAGGCTCATTCATTGCACCTACTTACAAAAGTTAAGCAGGTTTCGTTTCGAAAAGGCAAAGCCCTCACTCACTCACTCTCACTCACTCATCACTAATTCTCCAACTTGCTGCCCTCACTCACTCACTCACTCACTCATCACTAATTCTCCAACTTGCCTCACTCATCACTCATTCTCAACTTGCCGTGGAGGCAGACGGCTTAAATTGGCAGGCTCATTCATTGCACCAACTTACAAAAGTTAAGCAGGTTTCGTTTCGAAAAGGCAAAGCCCCTCACTCACATCCTCACTCATCACTAACTTATCACTAATTCTCCAACTTGCCGTGGAGGCAGACGGCTTAAATTTGGCAGGCTCATTCATTGCACCTTACTTACAAAAGTTAAGTAGGTTTCGTTTCGAAAAGGCAAAGCCCTCACTCACTCACTCACTCACTCATCACTAATTCTCCAACCTCTGCCCTCACTCACTCACTCCTCATCACTAATTCTCCAACTTGCCTCACTCATCACTCATTCTCCACTTGCCGTGGAGGCAGACGGCTTAAATTTGGCAGGCTCATTCATTGCACCATACTTACAAAGTTAAGCAGGTTTCGTTTCGAAAAGGCAAAGCCCTCACTCCTCACTCACTCATCACTAACTTATCACTATTTCTCCAACTTGCTGTGGAGTTAGACGGCTTAAATGGCATGGCATCATTCATTGCACCTTACTTACAAAGTTAAGCAGGTTTCGTTTCAAAAAGGCAAAGCCCTCACTCACTTACTCACTTACTCATCACTAACTCATCACTAATTCTCCAACTTGCCGTGGAGGCACGGCTTAAATTTGGCAGGCTCATTCATTGCACCTTACTTACAAAAGTTAAGCAGGTTTCATTTCAAAAAGGCAAAGCCCTCACTCACTCACTCACTCACTCATCATAATTCTTCAACTTGCCTCACTCATCACTAATTCTCCAACTTGCCGTGGAGGCAGACGCTAATTTGGAAGGCGCATTCATTGCACCTTACTTACAAAAGTTAAGCAGGTTTGTTTCTAAAAGGCAAAGCCCTCATCACTCACTCACATCATCACTAATTCTCCAACTTGCCTCACTCATCACTCATTCCAACTTGCTGTGGAGGCAGACGGCGTTAAATTTGGCAGGCTCATTCATTGCACCGTACTTACAAAGTTAAACAGGTTCGTTTCGAAAAGGCAAAGCCCTCACTCACTCACTCATCACTAACCATCACTAATTCTTCACTGCCGTGGAGGCAGACGGCTTAAATTTGGCAGGCTCATTCATTGCACCTTACTTACAAAAGTTAAGCAGGTTTCGTTTCGAAAAGGCAAAGCCTCACTCACTCACTCACTCACTCTCACTAACTCATCACTCATCACTAATCTCCAACTTGCCGTGGAGGCAGACGGCTTAAATTTGGCAGGCTCATTCATTGCACCTTACTTACAAAAGTTAACAGGTTTCATTTCAAAAAGGCAAGCCCTCACCACTCACTCATCATTAATTCTCAACTTGCCTCACTCATCACTAATTCTCCACTTGCCGTGGAGGCAGACGGCTTAAATTTGGAAGGCGCATTCATTGCACCTTACTTACAAAAGTTAAGCAGGTTTCGTTTCTAAAAGGCAAGCCCTCACTCACTCACTCACTCACTCACTCATCACAAATTCTCCAACTTGCCTCACAATCCTATTCTCCAACTTGCCGTGGAGGCAGACGGCTTAAATTTGGCAGGCTCATTCATTGCACCTTCTTACAAACGTTAAGCAGGTTTTGTTTCGAAAAGGCAAAGCCCTCACTACTCACTCACTCATCACTAACTCTCCAACTTGCCGTGGGGCAGACGGCTTAATTTGGCAGGCTCATTCATTGCACCTTACTTACAAAAGTTAAGCAGGTTTCGTTTCGAAAGGCAAAGCCCTCACTCACTCACTCACTCATCACTAACTCATCACTAATTCTCCAACTTGCCGTGGAGGCAGACGGCTTAAATTTGGCAGCTCATCATTGCACCCTACTTACAAAAGTTAAGTAGGTTTCGTTTCGAAAAGGCAAAGCCCTCACTCACTCACTCACTCATCACTAACTCATCACTAATTCTCCAACTTGCCGTGGAGGCAGACGGCTTAATTTGGCAGGCTCATTCATTGCACCTTACTTACAAAGGTTAAGCAGTTTCGTTTCGAAAAGGCAACCCTCACTCACTCACTCACTCCACTCATCACTAATTCTCCAACTTGTCTCACTCATCACTAATTCTCCAAACTTGCCGTGGAGGCAGACGGCTTAATTTGGCAGGCTCATCATTGCACCTTACTTACAAAGGTAAAGCAGGTTTCGTTTTGAAAAGGCAAAGCCCTCACTCACTCATCACTAACTCATCACCAATTCTCCAACTTGCCGTGAGGCAGACGACTTAAATTTGGCAGCTCTTCAGTGCACCTTACTTACAAAAGTTAAGTAGGTTTCGTTTCGAAAAGGCAAAGCCCTCACTCACTCACTCACTCACTCACTCATCACTAATTCTCCAACTTGCCTCATTCATCACTAATCTACTCCCAACTGCCGTGCAGGCAGACGGCTTAAATTTGGCAGGCTCATTCATTGCACCTTACTTACAAAAGTTAAGCAGGTTTCGTTTCGAAAAGGCAAAGCCCTCACTCACACTCACTCATCACTAATTCTCCAACTTGCCTCACTCATCACTATTCTCAACTTGCCGGGGGCAACGCTTAAATTTGCAGGCTCATTCATTGCACCTTACTTACAAAAGTTAAGCAGGTTTCGTTCGAAAAGGCAAAAGCCCTCACTCACTCACTCACTCATCACTAATTCCTCCAACTTGCCTCACTCATCACTAATTCTCCAACTTGCCTCCTCATCACTAATTCTCCAACTCCGTGGAGGCGACGGCTTAGATTTGATAGGCTTATTCATTGCACCTTACTTACAAAGTTAAGCATGTTTTGTTTCGAAAAGGCAAAGCCCTCACGCACTCACTCACTCATCACTAATTCTCCAACTTGCCGTGGAGGCAGACGGCTTAAATTTGGCAGGCTCATTCATTGCACCTTACTTACAAAAGTTAAGCATGTTTTTTTCGAAAAGGCAAGCCCTCACTCACTCACCACTAATTCTCCAACTTGCCGTGGAGGCAGACGGCTTAAATTTGGGCAGGCTCATTCATTGCACTTACTTACAAAAGTAAGCATGTTTGTTTCGAAAAGGCAAAGCCCTCACTCACTCACTCACCACTAATACTCCAACTTGCCGTGGAGGCAGACGGCTTAAATTTGGCAGGCTCATTCATTGCACCTTACTTACAAAAGTTAAGCAGGTTTCGTTTCGATACTTATACAAGGCAAAGCCCTCACTCACTCACTCACTCACCACTAATTCTCCAACTTGCCGTTGAGGCAGACTGCTTAAATTTGGCAGGCTCATTCATTGCACCTTACTTACAAAAGTTAAAGTTTCGTTTCAAAAAGGCAAAGCCCTCACTCACTCACTACTCACTCATCACTAATTCTCCAACTTGCCGTGGAGGCAGATGGCCTAAATTTGGCAGGCTCATCATTGTACCTTACTTTCAAAAGTTAAGCAGGTTTCGTTTCGAAAGCAAAGCCCTCACTCACTCACTCACTCACTCATACATACACTCATCACTATATCTCTCCAACTTGCCGTGGAGGCAGACGGCTTAAATTTGGCAGGCTCATTCATTGCACCTTACCTACAAAGCAGGTTTCGTAATTCCACCTGTAACGGTGAGTATCTGACATTGCCCGTAACGGTGAGTATCTGACATTGCACCTGTAACGGTGAGTATCTGACATTGCACGACTGGGTGGTCCAATTTCAACCAAATTTGGTATGAATAACCCTTTACCAGTAAAAATTAACAAAATATTTTTTAGGGTGGGGGTGAATGGGGGGGGGGGAATAGAGATTTTGAACTCCTGCACACTAACGGCTGGACCGATTTTTACTAAAATTCAGGTGTGTGTGCGGGAACTGGCTGAGGTGTAGAGAAGTGTTTGGAGGTGACAGAGAGGAATAGTGGGGGGTATTAGGGCGGACGGGGAGGGTGTGGGGGTTATTTTCACACAAAATTGTCATAGTGAATAAAATATTATTAAATTAAGTTAATGAGTGTTCATTATCGTAAAGCTTATGAATTGTCTTTCTTTAATATCAAGTGCCGAGTGATTACAGCAATCTTGATACAATATTGCTTTCTTACTAAAAACGTTATTTCAATACATCTCCGCTGCGAAGCGCGGGTATTTTGCTAGTCCTAAATAAAGCCCACACCAGCTGATGCAGTATGGGTTTGTAAGATGTTCTGGTCTTATATTGTGTTAAATAACGATATTGTTACTTTTCAATTACAAAGTTTTATACATTTTGCCCTGTCTATTGTCCTCAATAACTCCCAAGTCCTTGTCACGTGAGCCTTCTAACGCCATTTTATGCACAACATTAAACCTCATTTAATCATTTTGTACCCATTCCCTAAGGGGAGATGCAATAAATTTCCCTATCACAACTGACCTGCACTTGTTCCTGCGATGTAGTAACCACTTTGCGACTGTTATTGCATCATGTGAATGCGAGAGGTAAGTTGCAAACCTTTTGCACAGCTTTAAAGGGCATGTCCACCCCCAAACTATAATCCCCCCAGTAATGGCCCCCTCATGTAGTGTAATAAAATCTTTACCTCACATCCCAGCTCCATATGGTTCACCTGTAGTCTCCCCCCCCCAAAGTCCCAAAAACGCCCACCAGGAGGATAGCAGAGTCCATATAGGCTCTGCCTCCTGTCTCGCCTCCGGGAGAAGTTTAGCATGTGTACTGCAGCCCTTCTCCCTCTCCCTCCCTCCCTTTTGCGATCCCTCCCCCTACCAATAAAACCCCTTGCCCATATATTAGTATATCTTCCCCCAGCCCCAACCGCTAAAAAGTAATTTTAAGAAAGTCCCCAGAACTCACTTACCTTCCCTCTCTCCTCCGGCATTCTGGAGAAGCCGGCAGCCGCGTCTGTGATTGGCTGCCTCTCAGCCAATCACGGACGTGGCTGCCGGTCCCGCCCCTGCTTGCAGGTCTTGCAAGCAGAAGGCCGGCCGGTGTTGAGGAAGAGAGGGAAGGTAAGTAAGGATCTGGGCACTTTCTTAAAACTATTTTATAGCGGTTGGAGCTGGGGTAGGCATTCTATTATAGGGCAAATTTTTTTATAAGGGTGGACATACCCTTAAAGCCACAATTGAAAAGGCTTTAATTTGGTGCAAAAAACGTGCTAAATTTATCATCGCTAAATGGAAAGGGTGCAAGCAATGCAAAATGAGTAAAAAAAACTGTCGCTAACCCTATATTACATCAGTTAGCATGGGTTTTGCCTTATTTTTCCCCTTAGAACAGGATATTGCATCTCCCTGTCAGGGCTAGGCCACACTAGCACATTTTCCCCGTGTTTGCGCACGCGTTTCGCGTTCGTGTTGCGTCCGCTTTTTGCTAAACTGGAAATCGCGGAACGCGAAACAATTCCACTATGAAATTGTTGGTGAAAATCCCCCACACCCCCCCTCCCCGTCCGCCCCTAATACCCCCCACTATTCCTCTCTGTCCACCCTCCAAACACTTCTCCTTACACCTCAGCCAGTCCCCGCACACCCCCTGAATTTTTAGTAAAAATCTCCACCGTTAGTGTGCAGGATCGAGTTCAAAATTCATTCCCCCCCCCCATTCACCCCCACCCTAAAAAAAATATTTGTTAATCTTTTACTGGTAAAGGAGTATATTCATCCCAAATTTGGTTGAAATTGGACCACCCAGTCTGTGCAATGTCAGATACTCACCGTTACAGGTGCAATGTCAGATACTCACCGTTACAGGTGCAATGTCAATACTCACCGTTACAGGTGGAATTACAAACCGCTTTTGTAGGTAAGGTGCAATGAATGAGCCTGCCAAATTTAACCGTCTGCCTCCACGGCAAGTTGGAGAATAGTGATGAGTTGTGATATGAGTGAGTGAGTGAGTGAGGGCTTTGCTTTTCGAACGAAACCTGCTTAACTTTTGAAAGTAGGTACAATGAATGAGCCTGCCAAATTTAGGCCATCTGCCTCCACGGCAGTTGGAGAATTAGTGTGAGTGAGTGAGTGAGTGAGTGAGGAGGCTTTGCCTTTTTAAACGAAAACTGCTTAACTTTTGTAAGTAAGGTGCAATGAATGAGCCTGCCAAATTTAAGCAGTCTGCCTCCACGCAAGTTGGAGAATTAGTGGTGAGTGAGTGAGTGAGTGAGGGCTTTGCCTTGTATAAGTATCAACGAAACCTGCTTAACTTTTGTAAGTAAGGTGCAATGAATGAGCCTGCCAAATTTAAGCCGTCGCCTCCACGGCAAGTTGGAGTATTAGTGGTGAGTGAGTGAGTGAGGGCTTTGCCTTTTCGAAACAAAACATGCTTAACTTTTGTAAGTAAGGTGCAATGAATGAGCCTGCCAAATTTAAGCCGTCTGCCTCCACGGCAAGTGGAGAATTAGTGGTGAGTGAGTGAGGGCTTTGCCTTTTCGAAACAAAACATGCTTACTTTTGTAAGTAAGGTGCAATAATGAGCCTGCCAAATTTAGCCGTCTCCCTCCACGGCAAGTTGGAGAATTAGTGATGAGTGAGTGAGTGCGTGAGGGCTTTGCCTTTTCGAAACAAAACATGCTTAACTTTTGTAAGTAAGGTGCAATGAATAAGCCTATCAAATCTAAGCCGTCTGCCTCCACGGCAAGTTGGAGAATTAGTGATGAGTGAGCAATTTGAGATTAGTGAGAGTGAGGCAAGTTGAGAATTAGTGTGAGTGAGTGGAGTGGTGAGGGCTTTGCCTTTTCGAAACGAAACCTGCTTAACTTTGTAAGTAAGGTGCAATGAATGAGCCTGCCAAATTAAGCCGTCTGCCTCCACGGCA
Source organism: Hymenochirus boettgeri (assembly GCA_019447015.1). Lineage (NCBI taxonomy): Eukaryota > Metazoa > Chordata > Amphibia > Anura > Pipidae > Hymenochirus > Hymenochirus boettgeri. The sequence goes on along the minus strand of CM033469.1, from coordinate 39,710,717 downwards.
AGTTGGAGATTAGTGATGAGTGAGGCAAGTTGGAATTAGTGATGAGTGAGTGAGTGAGTGAGGGCTTTGCCTTTTCGAAACGAAACCTGCTTAACTTTTGTAGTAAGTGCAATGAATGACCTGCCAAATTTAAGCCTCTGCCTGCACGGCAAGTTGGAGATTAGTGATGAATGAGGCAAGTTGGAGAATTATTGAGAGTGAGTGGAGTGATGGAGTGGAGTGTAGGGCTTTGCCTTTTCGAAACGAAACCTACTTAACTTTTGTAAGTAAGGTGCAATGAAGGAGCCTGCCAAATTTAAGTCGTCTGCCTCACGGCAAGTTGGAGAATTGGTGATGAGTTAGTGATGAGTGAGTGAGGGCTTTGCCTTTTCAAACGAAACCTGCTTTACCTTTGTAAGTAAGGTGCAATGAATGAGCCTGCCAAATTTAAGCCGTCTGCCTCCACGGCAAGTTGGAGAATTATGATGAGTGAGACATTTGGAGAATTATGATGAGTTGAGTGATTGAGTGAGTGAGGGCTTTGCCTTTTCAAACGAAACCTGCTTAACCTTTGTAGTAAGGTGCAATGAATGAGCCTGCCAAATTTAAGCCGTCTGCCTCCACGGCAGTTGGAGAATTAGTGATGAGTTAGTGATGATGAGTGAGTGAGTGAGGGCTTGCCTTTTCGAAACGAAACCTACTTAACTTTTTTAAGTAGGGTGCAATATGAGCCTGCCAAATTTAAGCCGTCTGCCTCCACGGCAAGTTGGAGAATTAGTGATGAGTTAGTGATGAGTGAGTAAGTGAGGAGGGCTTTGCCTTTTCGAACGAAACCTGCTTAACTTTTGTAAGTAAGGTGCAATGAATGAGCCTGCCAAATTTAAGCCGTCTGCCTCCACGGCAAGTTGGAGAGTTAGTGATGAGTGAGTGGTGAGTGAGGGCTTTGCCTTTTCGAAACAAAACCTGCTTAACGTTGGTAAGTAGGTGCATGAATGAGCCTGCCAAATTACCTTCTGCCTCCACGGCAAGTTGAGAATTAGTGATGAGTGAGGCAAGTTGGGAATTATTGAGTGAGTGAGTGAGTGAGTGAGTGAGGGCTTTGCCTTTTAGAAACGAAACCTGCTTAACTTTTGTAGTAAGGTGCAATGAATGCGCCTCCCAAATTTAAGCCGTCTGCCTCCACGGCAAGTTGGAGAATTAGTGATGAGTGAGGCAAGTTGAAGATTAATGATGAGTGAGTGAGTGAGGGCTTTGCCTTTTTGAAATGAAACCTGCTTAACTTTTAGTAAGGTGCAATGAATGAGCCTGCCAAATTTAAGCCGTCTGCCTCCACGGCAAGTTGGAGAATTGTGATGAGTTGTGATGAGTGAGTGAGTGAGTGAGTGAGGGCTTTGCCTTTTCGAAACGAAACCTGCTTAACTTTTGTAAGTAAGGTGCAATGAATGAGCCTGCCAAATTTAAGCCGTCTGCCTCCACGAACAAAAAAAAAGAAAACACCGCCAAACGAAAAAAAAACAACCGAGAGGAGAAAAGTTGAAGAATTAGTGATGATTAGTGATGAGTGAGGGGAGTGAGGCGTTGCCTTTTCGAAACGAAACCTGTTTAACTTTTGTAAGTACGGTGCAATGAATGGCCTGCCAAATTTAAGCCGTCTGCCTCCACGCAGTTGGAGAATGATGATGTGAGGCAAGTTGGAGAATTAGTGATGATGAGTGAGTGAGTGAGCTTTGCCTTTTGAAACGAACCTGCTTAACTTTTGTAAGTAAGTGTGCAATGAATGCGCCTTCCAAATTTAAGCGTCTGCTCCACGGCAAGTTGGAGAATTAGTGATGAGTGAGGCAAGTTGAAGAATTATGATGAGTGAGTGAGTGAGTGAGTGAGGGCTTTGCCTTTTTGAAATGAAACCTGCTTAACTTTTGTAAGTAGGTGCAATGAATGAGCCTGCCAAATTTAAGCCGTCTGCCTCCACGGCAAGTTGGAGAATTAGTGATGAGTTAGTGATGAGTAAGTGGAGTAAGTGATGAGGTTTGCCTTTTCGAAACGAAACCTGCTTACTTTTGTAAGTAAGGTGCAATGAATGAGCCTGCCAAATTTAAGCCGTCTAACTCCACAGCAAGTTGGAGAATGTGATAAGTTAGTGATGAGTGAGTGAGTGAGTGAGGGCTTTGCCTTTTCGAAACGAAACTGCTAACTTGTAAGTATGGGTGCAATGAATGAGCCTGCCAAATTTAAGCCGTCTGCCTCCACGGCAAGTGGGATGTGAAGTGATGTGATGAGTGAGGCAGTTTGGAGAATATAGTGATGAGTGAGTGAGTGAGTGAGGGCAGAGAGTTGGAGAATTAGTGTGAGTGAGTGAGTGGTGAGTGAGGCTTTGCCTTTCGAAACGAAACCTACTAACTTTGTAGTAAGAGTGCAAGGAATGACCTGCCAAATTTAAGCCGTCTGCCTCCACGGCAAGTTGGAGAATTAGTGGATATTTATGATGAGTGAGTGAGTGAGTGAGGGCTTTGCCTTTTCGAAACGAAACCTGCTTAACTTTTGTAAGTATGGTGCAATGAATGAGCCTGCCAATTTAAGCCGTCTGCCTCCACGGCAAGTTGGAGAATGAGTGATGAGTGAGGCAAGTTGGAGAATAGTGATGAGTGAGTGAGTGAGTGAGTGGAGGGCAGCAAGTTGGAGAATTAGTGATGAGTGAGTGAGTGAGTGGTGAGGGCTTTGCCTTTTCGAAACGAAACCTGCTTAACTTTTGTAATTAAGGTGCAATGATGAGCCTGCCAATTTAAGCCGTCTGCCTCCACGCGCAAGTTGGAGAATTAGTGGGAGTGAGTGAGTGAGGGCTTTCCTTTTTCGAAACAAAACATGCTAACTTTTGTAAGTTAGGTGCAATGATGAGCCTACCAAATTTAAGCCGTCTGCCTCCACGCCTGTTGAATAAAAAATATAATATTAAATTAAAGTTAATGAGTGTTGCATTATCGTAAAGCTTATTGAATTGTCTTTCTTTAATATATCAAGTGCCGAGTGATTACAGCAATCTTGATACAATATTGCTTTCTTACTAAAAACGTTATTTCAATACATCTCCGCTGCGAAGCGCGGGTATTTTGCTAGTCCTAAATAAAGCCCACACCAGCTGATGCAGTATGGGTTTGTAAGATGTTCTGGTCTTAATTTGTGTTAAATAACGATATTGTTACTTTTCAATTACAAAGTTTTATACATTTTGCCCTGTCTATTGTCCTCAATAACTCCCAAGTCCTTGTCACGTGAGCCAACTTCTAACGCCATTTTATGCACAACATTAAACCTCATTTAATCATTTTGTTACCCATTCCCTAAGGGGGAGATGCAATAAATTTCCCTATCACAACTGACCTGCACTGGTCCTGCGAGGTAGTAACCACTTTGCACTGTTTATTGCATCATGTGAATGCGAGAGGTAAGTTGCAACACTTTTGCACAGCTTTAAGGGCATGTCCACCCCCAAAACTATAATCCCCCAGTAATGGCCCCCTCATGTAGTGTAATAAAATCTTTACCTCACATCCCAGCTCCATATGGTTCACCTGTAGTCTCCCCCCCCCCAAATCCCAAAAACTGCCCCACTAGGAGGATAGCAGAGTCCATATAGGACTCTGCCTCCTGTCTCGCCTCCGGGAGAAGTTTAGCATGTGTACTGCAGCCCTTCTCCCTCTCCCTCCCTCCCTTTTGCGATCCCTCCCCCTACCATAAAACCCCTTGCCCATATATTAGTATATCTTCCCCCAGCCCCAACCGCTAAAAAGTAATTTTAAGAAAGTCCCCAGAACTCTACTTACCTTCCCTCTCTCCTCCGGCATTCTGAGAAGCCGGCAGCCGCGTCTGTGATTGGCTGCCTCTCAGCCAATCACGGACGTGGCTGCCGGTCCCGCCCCCTGCTTGCAGTGTCTTGCAAGCAGAAGGCCGGGCCGGGTGTTGGAGGAGAGAGGGAAGGTAAGTAAGGATCTGGGCACTTTCTTAAAACTATTTTATAGCGGTTGGAGCTGGGGGTAGGCATTCTATTATAGGGCAAATTTTTTTTATAAGGGTGGACATACCCTTTAAAGCCACAATTGAAAAGGCTTTAATTTTGGTGCAAAAACGTGCTAAATTTATCATCGCTAAATGGAAAGGGTGCAAGCAATGCAAAATGAGTAAAAAAAACTGTCGCTAACCCTATATTACATCAGTTAGCATGGGTTTTGCACTTATTTTTCCCCTTAGAACAGGATATTGCATCTCCCTGTCAGGGCTAGGCCACACTAGCACATTTTCCGCGTGTTTGCGCACGCGTTTCGCGTTCGTGTTTGCGTCCGCATTTTTTGCTAAACTGGAAATCGCGGGAACGCGAAAACCCCCGCGATTTCCGATGCGCATGCGATTGCGCGTCCGTTTGCGTTTTGGTAACGCATGCGTTCACCATTTTTGGTGCTTTAATGCATGCATTTCCATATCGCGTGCGATAACGCTCGCGATTTGGTGCGCGATTCCTGTGCGTTGCAGTGTGGCCTCACCCTCAGTCTTTTAGCCATCTTTCAATCCAAATACAAACAGTTCCTTAGTCGGTGGATCTTCCCGAGAGAAGATGGGGCATTTCTTACTATGTGGTTGACCAAAGAAACTATTAATAGGAATGTTTTATTGTAAAGAACCGAACAAGGAAAGCTTTGTATTGATCACTCTGCGAATACTGATCGAGTTTACAAAGTTTACCAGTTGTATGAAATGGTCAGTATAGTTCTTGGGCCTGTATGTACTTTACTCAGGTTACAGCACAGCAAATCCCCAACATTCTAACAGGAATGTTATTTTTAACTTTAGAGTGAGTGATGTTGAGGTAGATGGACTTGGCGTATTTTGTGTTGTTTGCATCTATTCGGTTGCCAATTGTAACTGAGAACACACTTTAGTTTTAGGCCTTCAGGTCCACAGGTCTGTAAATAAAAAACAATTTATTCATGTCAAAATATTCTAAAAATATGGCATACCAATGGAGAAAAAAAAATACTTATATGTCAAGGTTACCCTAGCAATCAACTACTATTAGAGATGGGCTGTAATGTCTTCCCCAGTTAGTAAATTGTAAATTGGAAGAAATTACAATAAAGTTGTAAATCATTTTGATGTTGAAACTTCTGTCAAAATTTTGTCACAAAACTAATGAAATGTCCTTTTTTGGTGGTGGAATTTTTGTGTTAAATGCAAAATATCACCATTAAAATTTAGTCTGTAAATTTTAATGTTAAAAATGTAATTATCCAAATTTGCTGGGGTTTGGCGAACCTGCCGGAAGTTCCACACCCAGCATAATATTGAGAATTACTGGTATTAATACATATACTGTAGTTCTGGTTGGTACAGGGATACTATATAATATTGAGAATTACTGGTATTAATACATCATATACTGTAGTTCTGGTTGGTACAGGGATACTATATAATATTGAGAATTACTGGTATTAATACATATACTGTAGTTCTGGTTGGTACAGGGATACTATATAATATTGAGAATTACTGGTATTAATACATATACTGTAGTTCTGGTTGATCCAGGGATACTATATAATATTGAGAATTACTGGTATTAATACATATACTGTAGTTCTGGTTGGTACAGGGATACTATAACATATTGAGAATTACTGGTATTAATACATATACTGTAGTTCTGGTTGGTACGGGGATTCTGTATAATATTGAGAATTACTGGGATCTTAATACATATACTGTAGTTCTGGTTGGTACGGGATACTATATAATATGAGAATTATGGTATTAATACATATACTGTAGTCTGGTTGGTACCGGGATACTATATAATATTGAGAATTACTGGTATTAATACATATATTGAGTCTGGTTGGTACGGGATACTATATAATATTGAAATACGGTATTAATACATATACTGTAGTTCTGGTTGGTACAGGGATACTATATAATATTGAGAATTACTGGTATTAATACATACTGTAGTTCTTGTGGTACAGGGATACTATATAAAATTGAGAATTACTGGTATTAATACATATACTGTAGTCTGGTGATCAGGGATACTAATAATATTGAGAATTACTGGTATTAATACATATACTGTAGTTCTGGTTGGTACAGGGATACTATATATATGAGAATTACTGGTATTAATACATATACTGTAGTTCTGGTTGTACGGGATTACTATAATATTGAGAATTACTGGTATTAATACATATACTGTAGTTCTGGTTGGTAGGGATTATATAATATGAGAATTACTGGTATTAATACATATACTGTAGTGGTTGTGCTAGGGAACTATATAATATTGAGAATTACTGGTATTATACATATACTGTAGTTCGTGTTGGTACGGGAACTATATATATGAGAATTACTGGGTATACATATACTGAGTACTGGTTGATCAGGGATACTATATAATATTGAGAATTAGGTATTAATACATATACTGTAGTTCTGGTTGGACAGGGATACTATATAATATTGAGAATTACTGGTATAATACATATTACTGTAGACTGGTTGATCAGGGATACTATATAATATTGAGAATTACTGGTATTAATACATATACTGTAGTTCTGGTTGGTACAGGGATACTAAATATTGAGAATTACTGGTATTATACATATACTGTAGTTCTGGTTGGTAAGGGATTCTATATATTGAGAATTACTGGTATAATACATATATACTGTAGTTCTGGTTGGTACGGGAACTATATAATATTGAGAATTACTGGTATAATACATATAATGTAGTACTGGTTGATCCAGGGATAATATATAATATTGAGAATTACTAGTATTAATACTATACTGTAGTTCTGTGGACAAAGGGATACATTAATATTGAGAATTACTGGTATTAATACATATACTGTAGTACTGCTTGATCCAGGGATACTATATAATATTGAGAATTACTGGTATTAATACATATACTGTAGTTCTGGTTGGTACAGGGATACTATATAATATTGAGAATTACTGGTATTAATACATATACTGTAGTTCTGGTTGGTAAAGGGAGATAACTATAAAAATTGAGAATTACTGTATTAATACATATACTGTAGTATTGGTGATCCAGGGATACTATATATATTGAGAATTACTGGTATTAATACATATACTGTAGTTTCTGGTTGGTACAGGGATACTATATAATATTGAGAATTACTGGATTAATACATATACTGTAGTTCGGTTACGGGGATTCTGTATAATATTGAGAATTACTGGTATTAATATAATATACTGTAGTTCTGGTTGGTACGGGATACTTATAATATTGAGAATTACTGGTAATAATACATATACTGTAGTACTGGTTGATCCAGGGATACTATATAATTTGAGAATTACTAGTATTAATACATATACTGTAGTTCTGTTGGTACAGGGATACTATATAATATTGAGAATTACTGGTATTAATACATATACTGAAGTACTGGTTGATCCAGGGATACTATATAATATTGAGAATTACTGGTATTAATACATATACTGTAGTTCTGGTTGGTACAGGGATACTATATAATATTGAGATTACTGGTATTAATACTATACTGTAGTACTGCTTGATCCAGGGATACTATATAATATTGAGAATTACTGGTATTAATACATATACTGTAGTTCTGGTTGGTACAGGGATACTATATAATATTGAGAATTACTGGTATTAATACATATACTGTAGTTCTGGTTTGTAAGGGGATTCTGTATAATATTGAGAATTACTGGTATTAATACATATACTGTAGTTCTGGTTGGTACGGGGATACTATATAATATTAGAATTACTGGTATTAATACATATACTGTAGTACTGGTTGATCCAGGGATACTATAAAATATTGGAATTACTAGTATTAATACATATACTGTAGTTCTTGTTGGTACAGGGATACTATATAATATTGAGAATTACTGGTATTAATACATATACTGAAGTACTGGTTGATCGGATACTATATAATATTGAGAATTACTGGTATTAATACATATACTGTAGTTCTGGTTGGTACAGGGATACTAATAATATTGAGAATTACTGGTATTATACATATACTGTAGTTCTGGTTGGTACAGGGATACTATAAAATATTGAGAATTACTGGTATTAATACATATACTTTAGTTCTGGTTAGAACAGGGATACTATATAATATTGAGAATTACTAATATTAATACATATACTGTAGTTCTGGTTGGTACAGGGATACTATATAATATTGAGAATTACTGGTATTAATACATATACTGTAGTACTGGTTGATTCAGGGATACTGTACTTTCCAATTGCCGTTTGGAGTCAGGAAAGAATTCCCCACCCCACCCCCTTTTTATCTGTTTTTTTTTTTGCCTTCCTCTAGATCAAATGTTAGGTAGGGTTAAAAAGGAGGGTGAAAAGGTTGGACTTGATGGACGTACGTCTTTATTCAACTTCAATTACTATGTTACTACAGTATGTGTATAGCCAGTTGTACTAATTTTTTTTATTACCACTGTTGTTTTTTCTGCAGAAACAGTTGTTATAGCTACTGCAGAAATGGTCGTTTTGGGTTTCATATCTAAAGTGAGGCTTTCAACCACAGTTTTCTTGTTGTTTTGCATTTGACATGACAATAATGCTGTTGTTTTTCAGTCATTATTTCATCATTGTGGGATAGGCTTCAACTTATTCGACCCTTCACTATTTCTGTTTTTGAACAACACACATTGAGCAATTTTACAGACAAACTCTTGATTTGTACCTCTGTCCCTTATATACTCCATCAGATTACTCTTGCCACTTACTAGCATGTAATATAAAATAGAATTAAAATGGAACAATAAAGGAAAGTACAGTACAGTACACCATTCTGATTGGCCAGTGGTACTTCTTCATTAAGTTTTACGCACAACCCATATTTTTCACTTATTTCTACAAAGCCTCTTGACATATCTCCATGTACCGTACGTTACTGTCTATTTTAGGAGTCAGTTGCACAAGCCTTGTCTCTGTTGACTTTGTTTCTCTATTATCACCCAGGTGACCATTGAAAGGTTACAACGTGGTTTTTTGTGCTCTCCATTTGGTGTTTGAAAGCTTATTTGAAGTCCAGGGCTGGACAATTTCTAATACCTGAACTTTGTAACACAGAGATACGATTGATCTTTGTTTGAATCAAAAACATTCTTTGGTGTTCAGGTATATTTAACAGCTTTGTGAGTTTCTCAAAGAAGTGACAGATGTCCCTTGCGATAGTAATGCAACTCATGGGAGTTACCAAGCAGCAGTAAACCATCTACTGCCATGGATCTGAGCAGCAGGAGACACTTTTCAAAAGAAATTATACTCCCTTTAATCCACATCTAATTTTATAATTAATAAAAAAAGTAACAAACTCAGGGGGGGTTATTGTTTAATGGATATAAATACCGATCCTGAAAAAGAACTAATCTTAAAGGGTTTCTTAATGGGAAAAATAGTTATTTTAACTTGCCCATTACAGGAAACTATAATTCTTCCCAACTAATCTGTATTTCTGTAGATTTCCAATCTAAAGCATCTTATGGTGGCCATAGACACAATTGTGGTTGTACGAAATTGGGATATATTGATTTCGTACGATTGTCGGATCGTGTATAGATGACCAGTCGAAAATCTTCCAATAATTTTTCGGCCCAGTTGAATTTTTTTGGGCCGATGGGAAATCCGATCATACCACCAACAGATCACATGATCGCATTGTAGCGTCAATGGCCACCATTACACTTCAGCTGTCAATCAAGTATCTTATTTTCATAAACACTTCTGGTAATTGTAGTTAGGGGTGACAGTTGGCATGTGGGAAATGCATAGTGGAAAATTCCCTCTCCCAGTGCTGGCTCATAGTGAGTATAGCACATTTTCAAGGGTGGGATGTCTGTTAAGAAGTCCTTTCAAAGTACTCACAAGAGAACCAAACATTAATTCCTACATTGCTTAAAACACGTAGAACACAAGAAATTTGGTGATCAATGAGCACTGGGGTTATAGTAGAAACAGCAATCAAAAAAAATCTGTCAACTAGAAGTTAGCTTTTACAGATCTATATGATAAATATATGATAGCAAGCATCTTATTGGCTACTAAGGAGCAAACCCTGTTAATATTAGAAAACTTGTGTTTTTTCCTGTACATTAGAATTAGAATGAATTCCACTGCTGAGCAGAAATCTGGGCCATAGAGTTAGAAGACGTGAAATTCAATATGTGGTTTTAACACCTGTAAAACACAGTCACATTATTGTGTGAGACTGACATGAAACACTGTATGAACACAGGTTAAGAGAGCCCTTTACAGCAGAGCATTTCAATAACCTGCTAAGCAGCAGAGAGTTGAACCTTATGTTTAAAACATTAATACTCATTGCTCTGGGGAATTTCAGGGCAGATGTTATATTTGTTTCGGGTTGCGTAAAGAGGAAGGTTAGTTTTACAAAATATCCTTTAGCAAAATGATTTAAGTCATTGTAGAAACTCTTTAATCTGTCTTTTTTATTACTTATTCGAGTCCTCTCTGTTTTTTTGTCTATTACCTGAAATGTCTTTTTATGTCTAATATCTAAGGTTAAGAATCCCTTTGCCTAATCTAGACTCTGTCAGGCCATTGTTGAATTAGTTGTTTTGGATAACATGTTGCGGTCTATAAGAGATAGACTTGAACCTGGTTCTGAATCAGATTTTACGGATCCGAAAGGACTCGGACCTTTTAGATTTTTTTTAATTTTTCAAATGTGCAAAACCTTTTCTGATAATTATCGAAACGAACGATCAAGGATTTTCAAATTTGGGAATAGATTTTTGAATTTATAGAATTCATGAAAACGACTTTGAATTCTCCATTCCATATATTGGGTGTTTACATAATTGTTAACCCTCAATTCCATATACATGGGCGAAATATGGAATTAGTGAACCCTCGATTCCGTGTATGGGTGGTGTATGGAAGGTTTACTGAATCTGTGAACCCTCGAGTCCGAATATGGGATAATTATCGAATGTAAAATGTATAAGTAACGCGTGTAAAGGATGTTACTTTGTTGTAAGTTCTGTATATATGTACGTGTTCCCCAGACCATTTCCCAGGTCACAAAGCCATGAAAAATAAGTTACCATTGCTATTTGTCCTTTATTTTAATCAAACTTTTCCGATTTTTTGCTCCCCGTTGACTTTCGCAAAGGATTTAATGAAGTTTGCCAATTTCTACAGGCCATTTAAAGAAAATATGGGAAAACAACATCCATGCAGAGATATGTTGGGGGTCAGTGTGAGTCTATTTGCCAGATTCGCAATGCGCTGCCTGTAATTAGGTCGTGCATGGCAAGCTTTAGTGACATCACAGAACTTTTCAATAACCCTTCAGTATGGTAACTCTTACCACCAATGAATTCAGAATGGGGGCCTCTTCCAAGGATAACGTATACAGTAGAAGGTACTTTCTCATTTAATAAATTGTAAAATAAAATGTTCTATAAAACATTCACACAACGGCTTCTTGTGTGTTTGCATCGGATTTGCATGAGACATGTAGTGTGCACGCTGACTTTTTTTAACATGAAAGGGAATGTTTGACACATGACTTTACACACATTACACATACTGTGTACTAGGACCCAAATTCAAATGAGCATTTAAAACACATGGATTTATCTGACTGGGAAAAAGAACTGAACATTCCAAGGTTGACCCTGCTCTGATTTCCTCTGTTCCAAACAATAATCTCCTACCCCACATTTGAATATTAACCTGGAGCATCAGACAGCGTTTTGCACTGTGATATACATGTTATCTGTCAACATCCAGAGTTAATATTTACATAAGAGATGCAAAATAGCTTAATGGGAAGTCTCAGATAAATGAACAACTACAGAGTTCCTCTGATATCCCAACTTCCCAGGAACCAATCATTGGGCATTGATGGTTTGGGATTCATTTAAGTTATGGATACGAATCCGGGAATCTCTGGATCCTTCCTATAAAGGCTGGGTATGGGATTTTGACTGGAACATTTAATTTGCTGTGCTAAACAATCACAGTCAGTATGGCTGCCACTTACAATAAATTTTGCAACAGTGCCTAAGCATCTCTAGCACAGCACTCTATAGAGGAGGACTTCCCTAATCCTGAATTCTAGCACCAAACTAAGGATGGCCAATGGTACAATATTAAGATATTTAGATGGTGTATGATCATTGGATGTTTTTTTTTCAATTATCCAATACTGATGATATGTGCGGACTCAAAATCAAATATTGTGCTTGCTGAGATTTTTGTGTGCACTTTATTTTAACCCATGGGTGCAAAGCACGAATTGTGTATGTGCTTTGTCATGGCTGTATCTGTTGATAGGTTGTTATAGCTAGAGAATGTCTTGTGCTTACCAATTGTTGTACATCTGTTTTACAAGCGTGCATTTATTTTGGGCAATAACATTTTTGGGTATTTTTGATAAACTGCGTATGCTCACATTGTGTTACTATCTGCAGTAAACACATCGTAGGGCACTCTACTGTAGATAAAAAACATCTGATGACTAAAGATGGATGAAAACGCGGATCCAAATCCGGTTTAGAGGTGGATTTCCGGGTTCCATGGATTGCAGACTTAGTGGATTTCCGAGAATTTCACTTTTCAGATTTTTTCAAACCACGTTAGGAAATTTTTGAAAATTACAGAACGTTTGAGGATTTTTACATTTTCCTTTGTTCCTTGAATTTTTTTCTAAACGATGCAGCCATATGTCCCAAATTCACATGGCTGGATCGCATGGATCAAATGGCAGCTATTTTTATCAGTGCCAACCTCCTGTTTTTTGATACTTAAAGTTGTGACAATAAAAAAGCTACATTTTTAATACAAATAACTATCCAGTGTTTTACAATACAATTATTTATGTTAATGAGAATGGGTTTGCAACTTTTTCACAGGTAATGAATCCTCAAACGCAGATCCGAATATTTGAAAAATCCGAAAAATTTTGAAATTTCTATAAATCTCAAAAATACTACCCGGAATGCCAAAACAGGAAGCACATGAAGTTTCCGGTACTGGATTGTGTTTTTCAAAAGATTTTGGGCATTGATACTTCAGATCATTTCCCAGGTCTCTAAACCATTACCAGTAAGTTATCATTTCTATTTATACCAAAATACTACAAGGGTGTGTATGAAATAGAACAATTCTTTCTAATAAAAAAAAAATCTAAGTTCGAGGCCATAATAAATCAATAAAATGGGCATTTCTAGTGTTTGAAAACCTAGTATATCCTGTAGCCATATCTGCCTTAAGAAATATTTTCACAATTTATATTAGCAGTGCCTTCTTTCCAGCAATAGACTTGGTGAATGTCCCCTGGGGCTAAAGACTATTAACTGACACAGACATGTGAGATCTACTGTTGAATCATTAATAAAATTCCGACATTACTATAAAGAGGCTTTATACAAACAGTTTTAACCTAAGACTTGGTCTTTGTTTATATTATTTATTAACCAGGCCTTTCCACTCTTGTGATAAAAGATTATTGATTTTTTTTAATCACCCCTTCTTTCTATTGCCGTGCCTTCACACACCCATTTCCTATAAGTTTTCTGTTTTATTGCCAGTTTTGTTAGCTCATCCCTTTAAGAAAGCACATAACGGTAGACGGACAAAAATTGGAACACTAAACAGCTTTGTGTAGAATTATATTTATATTTTTGGGTGTCTGCCTGGGTATCCCTTTAAGTAACTGCTTACACAAAGTGTTCCTTTAATTTCATATTTCATTGAAGCAATTATGCGTATTATTAAGGGAATTAACCAGTGTGAACTGGCAATTAAACATGTACAATTTTTTGTCATAAACACACCTAATACATTATATGCCAGTGTGTTAACAGCAAGCATCATGCAATAGAAACATTTCCCACAATGATTGTAATGCTATTGTTTAGAGATGAATGGCTTGTAAAGTGGACGGTATCTATTCAACTGCAAATAGAAATTAACTTCAGGTAGTAAAGTATTGCCTGGCAATCTTAGCTGACTGAAGACCACCTAAAAGCCTCTAAAGAGTTCATTAGCTTGCTTGCCAAGGGCTGGAGTACATGATACCATATACTACAGCTCTCCCCTTGATCTCCAGGTGCTTTCCTGCACCCTAATCTATTCCTCTCAAGTTTTATGCGACCATTGCTTGTTCATTACACTGTATGTATGTATGTATGTCTAATTTTATTTATAAAAAGCCACTTGGGTACGCAGCGCTGTACATTATAAAATACAAACAGGGAGATTCAATAAAATTTCTTATCGTTTAAAAAGGTGCTAATTTTGCCCCAACCAATCAGATTTTAGCTTTCAAATGTTAAATAAGATCTGATTGGTTGGGGCAAAATTAGCACCATTTTAAACAATAAGAACTTTTATTGAATCTCCCTGTAAGTATACAAACATGGGGAAAAGTGCAAGTCATTATACAGATATTTATATATAGGTTAAGAATACCTATATATAAATCATGGATAAATTGATATAAGTGCAACATGTCATTACACATTAGGAATGAGATCCCTGCCCCGAAAAGATTACAATCTAAGCAGCAAATGCAAATGGAGCACATTATTGTATGTTACCGGTGCTCTAATGTGAGATCTCATTTCCACCTTAATATTTCAAGCTACTTGTATACAAATGTCCCAAAATCTTATGTCAAAATTTTATGTAATAGATTACCTAGTACCCTTTAATTATCAAAGGAACAATAATTGTTAATAATTATTATATTCATTATTTTAGTTGATTGTTTGGTCAAACAATATGTTCTGTGTACAAAATTATATTAACGCTATATTAAAGCTGCCTGTTCACTTCCTGTTGTGCTAAGCAGCTTCTCATTCATTTGTTCTGTTAACTTCCCTGTTTTGCAGAGCAGCTCTCTGTCAGCTTCCTGTTCCAAAAAGCAGGTCCCTGTCAACTTCCTGTTCCACAGAGCAGCTCCCTGTCAACTTCCTGTTCCGCAGAGCAGCTTATGTATTTAATCCTGGTTAGAAGCTGCCAGTTTTTAATTCTGCAAAGATCCTGCCGAACAGCTCCATGTTCCTCACAGCACATTGCAAAGTTATTATGAAACACATCAGGACATTATTTTGTGAGAGAGCTTGCAAAGTTAGCAGAGCTAAAGGAAATTTGCTCCCACACATCTTGTTAAAAATAGTACATGCATTTCAAAAATGTTTAAATCTGCCAAGGCACTGTTAAAATCTTTTTTTACATTGTATATTAGAAAATCATGAAAGAGGAAAAACTGGTATTTTTTTTAAAAAAAAAAGAAAATTTGAAAAACATGCGTCATTAGAATGTTTATTTTTTTGTAGGTGGAGAAACTCCATGTGATGTCTGAAACGGGAGTTAATAATCAAAAAGCAACAAACATCCATCTTTTACCAGTGCCCCACCCCTTACAACAGTGACATGCGGGTGGGTTTCTGCAATTGATGGATCAGTCCATTCATTATTTTCATTCTAATCCTCACCAATTGAACAAACACTTTTTTTTCTTTCGCTCAACCAATAGTGAATGACATCAAGTGTAGTATCAAACATTGATATGGCAAGTCAGAAAATATCCTTCAGCTGTACATGTAGCTGACAGCTCACCAGAGGGTCTTAGGCTTGGTACAAACCATAAAATTTTGCCAACAGAGAGTGACCGGCCAGAACACATCACAGTTCGACATGACCGATTGTGGGACTGCACAATAGTCCATGATTACCTAACATACCCGATTGTCCAGGA
The DNA here is from genome assembly GCA_019447015.1 of Hymenochirus boettgeri. Lineage (NCBI taxonomy): Eukaryota > Metazoa > Chordata > Amphibia > Anura > Pipidae > Hymenochirus > Hymenochirus boettgeri. The sequence continues at coordinate 39,694,897 of CM033469.1, read as the reverse complement.
GCCTAACTACCAGGGAGCAGGGGGAGCAATCATCAAGGAGGCCGCATCTTCTTATTTTTCCTATGACAGATATAGCCTCCTCCCAGAAAACCACTGTGGATGAAGCATGGGTGGGGGCCCCATCATAGTTTTGCTGGGGGCCCAGTGATTCCTAGTTACGCTACTGCAATGGTCTATTCATCCGATCCATGTGAACAGTTGGCGAGAACAGTCATGGACACCCACAAATACATCATCCAATTTTTCATGCCAATTAATGGCAATATCACTGGTTGGCCCAAAAAATTGGATGGTATGAACCTAGTAGGGGATGAATTGAGACCATACTAGTACCTCCCTGATAAAGTTTAATATGCAGCCATGTCTGGGGGATCCTATAATGTAAAGTATGTGCATTTGATTTTCTCCATATATGTAGAAGAAGCAGTGACAATCTCTCACGCAATGTCTTCCTCTTTTCTCAGCCCACTTTGGGTAGCCCAGGACTTGTGTTGGCCATATGTGAGACAGGAAATGTCCCGAGAACTTTCCTATCAGAAATAGAATGAATGAAAACATAGTTTTGTTAACCAATATTAAGATGAACCATATTGTTGGGCTGTAGCTCCTTCTGTCTGCAACTAAATGTTATTGTATGACGATGGAACGTATTATGTTTCTAATCGTATAATAAAGCTACATTGCTTGCAGACTGAGCGCAGGTGGAATTGGAAATAGGAAAATCCGCATGCAAAACGCCGTTGGAAAATAAATTTACATAGTCTCCCCCCCTTGAACCCTTTCATGGGGATCTTTTCTAATAAGGCTCATAAAGTGAATTTATGGGATCTAAAAATCTTGCCCACCCCCAACCCCCTGCTGTTTTCTGGGACCTCGGTTGAAGCTTGAACAATCTCTGGTTTACGTTGTGACGGATTTCGGTAATTCAGAGAAAGTTTCACTTGAAAGAATTTGTGTTGCAAAATACATGTCAAACATTTGCTTTAGGAAATTCTGTAAGTAGCCCTGAATGGAGCAGCTGTCTAGAAAGGTGGGGGTGGGTGGAACTGAAGAGGCTGGAACAAATGGATGTTAACAAAGAGCAGATAATCTGTGTGTAGGTGGGAACATAGCATATTAAAAAGAAAAAAGGGGAGTATCTATCCTGCTTTAAATAAAGCAAAAGAACTCCAAGGTTCATTGAGTTCTTTCTGATTGATAGAGGCTTGAAAATGTTATTCTTATGTAATAAGAGATGCAATCAGAGTTTACCCGTGGAATAAATCTGCAGTAGCCAATCAGAGATTAGCTTGTAGCTGCAGTTCGATAACATCCGATTGGGCACAAAATCGTTAGCGTTATCGCGATTCTTGTGTATTTTGCGTTTACGTGTGCATTTTGCGCATGCGTTTTTGCCGTTTTGCGTTATGGAAACGCATGCGTTAACGCACCAAAAATGGTAAACGCATGCGTTACCAAAACACGAACGGACGCGCAATCGCATGCACATTGGAAAAACGCTGGAATGTCCCGCGTGCGCAAACGTGCAAAAAACACGCTAGTGTGGCCTCACCCTAAAAGCCCCATAAAAAGTAGTAAAAGGGGTCAAGATCTTTGAGTTATGGTCAATTGCTTTAGTTATAAATGAATATATTATATTAATACTATCAATGAGTATAAAATAAAAGTAAGAAATATCAGTCAGTCAGGACAAAATATCATTCTGTGTACTTAGCCTGAATGTGACCTTGTCAGATCTGCCAAACCCCTAAACTACTCACATGCAATTATTAAATGCTCCGGTAAGTTGCCAGACATATTGAGTGTCATGCAATAATGCATTGTGAAACCCTGCTGCTTAACACAGAACACTATAGAAGCTTATTTAATAAGAGGTGCAAAATGTTGCCTGTGCTGTTGTTAATCTGCAGCAACCAAGGAAATGTTATCAAATGTTTTTTAATTGTAGTAGACCAGGTTTCACCTGATTGGTTGCGCAAATCAATCTAAAGGTCAAATCAAGCAAATCAAATAAAAAGGAGGCCAGGTTCAGGTCGGGGTACACACGTTGAGAATTGAGATCCTTCATCCCAACCGACCGCTTGAGAATTGGTTTTTTGACTTGTTCAAATCGGATGAACGAACAGTCATATGTCCATTGCAGCCGCCCCAGAAGAAACCATAAACCATTGTTGGTCTGTATTGCATGCGATCTGAAAGATGTAAATTGTCGGAAGCACAGCACACATGCACTGAAGCATGCATGATTGCACGATTGCGATCATGCATGCTTCCTGTGCGCTACTAGTAGGGTTGCAGCTAAACTGCTCGCACTCTCATATGTCCATAACATAAAAATAAATGAAATGTTAAAGTGCATATTTGGACCATATTGTATAATTATTGTCATGCAGGGGATTGTGGGATTGTTGACAAGGATGGGGTGCATGAGCAGTAACATTCTCAGACAATGAAAAGGCTAAACAGAGCTTAACCCGTTCTACAAGATCTTGCCATGAATATTTTTAGCTGTATTGACATGTTACAAATGACCATCCATAGCCCTCTGCTTTCCATAACAAACTGCTGATAACCCAGAAGCCCTTTTTTTCCTTCTGAAAGGTCCATTGTGGTAACTCATCATGCACACAGTTTCCCCACTGACATTCTGACTCACACAACAACAAAAAGATAAAACAATATTTGAGTGTGCCATACTGGATGGATTACAGTCATTGTGAAAGGCAATGGTGGTGATCTTCGGGTTTTAGTTACAGCTAGACTTTCTTTAAGGGGAAGTAAATTTAAATAACAAATATTAGCACTATAGACTGTGTAGAATTCTAAAGCCTAGTTCCTATGTGCGGTACCCAGACCTTAAAACCACAAACAAGCAACATATTGGCAGATAATTGCAAGTATGTGGCCGCTCGGTTGGGTGCTGTTCTTTGATCCAGCAGGACTGACCACCTCCAGTGCACAACCACACAGATATTATTATAGTCGGACATAAAATCGTACATCACAGCAACTGTAGGATTTTCTATTAAAAAATATTTTTCACTCCTCAAATAAAAAATTATATATACGTAAATCAACCATTAAAGGAATATGTAAAGTATCTCCCATTCTTCAATTCATTTTACGGGGTAATAAAAAAAAGTAATTCTTAAAGAACTTATCATTAAATATCTGGTTACCAGGTATCCCACCCCTCCCGGATCGTCCGGGAGTCTCCATCATTCTGGGGTGGTCTTCTGCAGAGAAGAGATCACCCTATTCTCCCTGACTTGAGAGGAGACTTGAGTCTCCTCCCTAGTCACGTCCCCTTTCCATGACCACGCCTCTGGAACACCCAGTAATGCCCCTAATTCCTCCCTAAGCCTGCCTCCCACCACCCCTAGAATGGTGGCCCCACCTCCATGTGACACCACACCCTGCCCCCGCATGACATCACACCCCGTTAGCCACGCCCCCTTCTCCACCCTGCCCGGAAGTCTGAAAGGGCAGGGTGGGATGTCTGGATTACAAATGCATGTTATAAACTGGAAAAAATAGCAGTTAGGTATGTGGGCAGATAACTGACAAGTCACCAGTTTTTTGATTTAAGGGTGGACATACCCTTTAATCTTTAGTCTCAAAATAGGGTTGAAGGTGTAGAAGTCTCTAACAATCCGTTTTCATTTTAGACCGGGAATAAAAAAAAGCTCACTACTGACCACAGCAAAACATACCAAAGGATGTGAAATCAACGGATTAAGACAATATGTAGTATACCTAAACACATGTTTAATATATATAAAAACTAGGCCACACTAGCACTTTTTTCTTGCGTTTGCGCATGTGCTTTTTTCTGATCACTGAAATCGCGGCAACGCACCGAAAATGCGTCTTTCAGGTGCGATGCGAATGCGCAGTCAAAAAAAGGAAAAACAAAAACACATGCGTAAATGCAGCGTATCGCATGTGGTTCCACGTGTGATTGAGTTTACGGTGCAGTGTGGCCATGCCCTAAAAATAATTTTTTCTCACTGAACTACCCCTTTAAGAGAGGGCCAAAACATTTCAGAAACAATGAAAAAAACTTCTCTTTAGAACCTTAGCCTAATTGCAGATTGGATGGAGAAAAACTACATTTTTGCACTTCCTAAAATCATGTCAAAGCATGCTGGGAATTGTAGTCCAAAGCACTTTAAGAACTGCAGGCTGGATATCTTTAAGTAGAAACATCCAGCTATTATTTCACAGTGTAACTATCCATATTATGTAATTTTACCATTAGATTATTGCCATTGACTCTGTCTGCAGGGATTCTGTTTCCAGACATAAAACTCTCTGCTGTGGAAGGTTATGTCTGTTTGCTATTAGCCTTCATCCTACTCATTTAATTTATAAAGAATTCTTCTTTCATTCACTTCTGTTTTATATTGCTATACTCTCGCCATCTACTGGCTACACGGTGCAATTGCAAAAAAAGAAAAAAGGTGAAAAATGAGAATCTAAAAAGGAATGGGGGAAGACTTCAAAGCTGGGCGCACAGATTGTTCCGTTCCAACGTTTCAATCACTTTTTATAGACAACCAATCGATTTTAACTGAAAAGTAATTGGGCACAGCAGAATATTTCTATAGATAGGCTAGTAGGTGTAATATCTGTGGCTACACAGTGACTACTTCCTTTAGGGTAGGATTGATCTATTGTACTTTTAGATGCACCCTAAGACTGGGCATGCATGAAAGTAAGTTAGGGTAATGGTGTCGGATAGATAAAAAACCAGAGGATAAAAATTTGCATCAATACGAAAATAGAATAGGTTCAGTTTGCATGCAATCATTGCAACCTTGCTGATAAGATTTATTTAAGCTAGGTACACAGACTGCCGATAAAGCCAATAAAGCCCAGATACTGTCGGATCCAACGATATTGGGGGTTTATCGACAGTGTGTGTAGCGTCTATCAATCATATATATTTTGCCTGTGCCCTCCTAAAGGCCCATTGTTTACTGGAATTGAATGGAGATAGTACATTCATGCTATGGAACACCTTTACCAAGCCTGTTGGTGGACCCTACTGTTCCAATACGTTGCACCTGTCACATGGTCATTATATATATGTACCCTCACCCATTCAGTCATTGAGGCCTCACTTGCTGGTGAAGTAGACTAAGCATGTAGTCTGCTTCTCTTTTACAAACTAAGCTCATCTGTGATCAGGATGAGATGTTTCCTTTGATCCAGGAAGGCAATGACCCTTCAACTAGATGTGAACTGCAACTCCTACAATCCCCCTTTAGCCTTTAGCTGCCCTTTCCCATCCATATGGCCAGTTCTCCCCACTGGGATTAATTCTTGAGCACATCCCTTTACATCTTGTCTCGGCTTGAAGTGTATTTTAAGTTGGTATGTTCCAGATGAGTTTCTGACTTCTGTTAAGACCAGGCTGTCACCTTCCCCACTAGCCTAGACCACTGTTTGTTACATGAGGTATGTTAGATCAATGTCCACGCTGTCTATGTAATGGCTGCAATCTACAATACTACACCATGCGTCTACCTCATTTCCCATATAAATATATTTGCCTGAGGGGCCTGCAACTGGAGGGACCATGGGGTCCATGAGTGGCAGGGACCAGGGGGGCTACAAAGGGGAGGAGACACAGGGCAGATTGACTGACAGGTTTCAGAGCAGGAAGTGCAGGGGACCTGGTGATGCTGCTGCCATATGACACACAAAAATGTAAATATCTTCAAAACTATGCAAAATAAACAATGGAAATAAATTGCAAAAACTCTCAGGAGAGTAATTCCTATCAATTTACCTAAAGTCATTTTTGGACCTCTTTATGGGCATGTTCACTAGTGTTCCCTTTAGGGCTAGACCCTGCTAGGCTTTTGTACCCTGATTTCAGATTTGCGTTGCGTTAGCTCTCACACTAGGCCATGCCAATGTAAATGTCACTGTGCTCGCTCTCTTGTGCTGGGCTTTGCCCCATTTTCAGAGCGCATGTGATCACCATTTTTGGTGTGCATCACATGTGCTACAAAGCCTACAATAGGACAACATCCAAGGAAGCTCAGTGCAATCGTACACAAATCGAGTGACATTACGTTTGTGCTGCATTGCATGATTTATGCGTGCCTAGGTGTGCTGGGTAGTGGGTCCTACCCTTTAATCTCATGTGAACTCACACAACATGGCAGTCCTGCGCACACATGTTAAAGTGATGACTACATAATTCAATACAACACTTGTTCTCCTAAAGGACTCAAAGTGCATAGATATGTCTCACATAAATACAGAGGAAAATACAGGTGGGAAATAGTCAGGTGTTGATAAATGCCAGACTAAACAGGTGGCTTGTCAGTTTGGATTTAAATGTTTCCAGGGATGGGGGTGTCCTGATTGGGTGGCAGGGAGTTCCATAGTGTAGGGGCAGCATGACGGAAGGCTCGTTTGAGGTGGACCCTGGGGGTGACCAAGTTATTGGATGCTATTGATCTAAGATTGTGTGGGTGTGATGCAGTTGCAGCAAGTCCAGGTATCCAGGACTCAGATTGTGCAAGGATTTGAATGTCAATAAGCCGATCTTAAACAGAATTCTCCGTTTTATCGGTAGCCAGTGGAGTGAGCCAAGGGTTGGTGTTATGTGGCACTGGTGGGGTTGGCTTGTTAATAGTTTATTAATAATATTACAGCAATTATTTGAAGTCAGAAATCTACCTTCTTCCTTGCTTTACAGTGCCCTCCCTATCCAGCCGTACAAGCACTTCACAATCTCTCCGACGCAAAGGAACAGGCTTTGGTAGCAGTGATTGGCAACGATGACATCGTACCAGAAGTACTGGAAGAAGACAGAGTTGAAGGCAAGGAGAGGAACATGGATTCCTGATTCAGGGATATTAAATATTCTAGTATTGTGGACATGAGGCTCTGATGGGTGCTGAAGGTAAACTTTATAATATTAAGGAGATTCCACAAAAGTTTTTATAGTTAAAAACGGTGCTAATTTTGCCCCAACCAATCAGATCTTATTTAACATTTGGAAGCTAACATCTGATTGGTTGGGGCAAAATTAGCACCATTTTGTAACCATAAGAACTTTTATTGAATAACCTAGGGTGTGACAAAAAAAAATTTTTTTTTCTTTTGCTTTCCAGGAAATGAGAAATAATTCCACAGATAAACAGGCAGAAACCTCTACACAGCCAGCACATTTGGATTTACACTATAAATCACAAAATAAAAATTCCACCTTCCAGAAATGTCCACTAAAAAAATCTTTTGACAATGATTTCCGATTGAGAAACATTATTATTGCCTTGCTGCACAAAATGGATACATTAAAGTGGAGCAGATGGAAGACCAGTTGGCAACGACCAACTGCTTGTGGCGCCATTACAAACACAGAATTATCGGATAAAATGGGAAAGAGGTGGGAAGATTAAAGTGCAATAGTTCATCAGAATAGAATGTAAAGCATATATAAAAGAGATTTAAGGATAATAACCAGAGATCCTCTGACTATACAGGTAGCAGAAACATCAATAGTGTGATCTTCCTCAATCTGTTGGGGAAGGGGCAACCCAGTAAGTCAAATAACTAATTAAAATAAAATCCATTAGAAGGAAAGATTATGCCAGATCAGGGACAAGAGATTTCCTAGAACTACAAATGTCAGTTTCAATCCATCCATTGATTTGGGTGATACATTTTGGAATGTTGGAATGTTTCTCAGTTTGCAATTTGGCGACCTGTATGTACCAATAGGTTCTTTCTTACATTCTATGATATAATGGGTTGAAACATAACCTTAGATGATTATCCATGCAATGCTGAATATAATTACACTAAGAAATAACATAAAACACATTTCACTTAATAGAAACTTAATCATGTTCCACATATGGCATCTGTCGAATGTTAAAAAGTAATTTATGAATCCTCAGTTTGCCTGTGTGTCATTTACAGCATTAGAACATTGAATAGATCCCTAAGCGGATGATTTCATCTTTACAACGAGATACATAGCACGCAGACAGGAAGTAGGATCATTCTCAAGAAATCAGTGGGTTCTGCCTAACGCCCGGAAATGGGAAAGTCATTCCTTTGGATTCTCTTTAACAAATATGAACGCAAATTATTTCCAATCTGAGTGACTGTCAATTTAATTTGGAAATCAAAACAGATGACAGCATGAAGTTTGGAAATAAAACATATGATTTTAATGGGATGCTATGGGGAGCTATGATACCCCTTAAAACAAAATATTAATTGTTGTTATTAAGTCTATTCGGATGTTACATTTTTACAATGTTTATATTTCTGCACAGTGTACAGTAGATGTTCAGCTGTTGGCAACTAGAGACAGTTCGGTTAGTTTCTGAACTTCAGTAGAAGTTTGGATACGATCCCATTAAAGTCAATGGGAAGCTAATAGTTTGAAAGCTTTGGATCAATAACAGATAAACTAACAGTGGTAACTTACTGTAAATGGCTGTAGCAACTGGGAAATGGTTTGGGTAACATGTCACTATCACCAAAACTTTAAACACTTCTTTCCCCATGATCGGGCAATTGTCGGGTTTGTGAAAGCTACATTCGAGGGTTACGGGCAATTCGAGGGTTACTGAAGGATACATTCAAGGGTTAGCAAACATGGGTGTTCCTAGGAGTTATGACACCTGAAACAACTTTTAAATTCCGCCTATCGGCAGGCATGGCTTCATCAGGGAACATAGGTGGGTATGGTGGTCTTACTAACACTGGTAAACTGGAGGGCTGACTTAACACTGACTGGTGGACTGGTGCTGAAATGCAGTATTGCAGGAAGGAGGATTTTTTTAACTGCTGGTATCTGCAATTTATGCCATGGCTGTTATTTTACAATGCCGTGGTAAATTAATGGTATGGTTGGAAAATGTCAATAACCATCAGCTATTTACGGACGCTAGAAAAGATCGATATTGTAAATTTAGCAATAGATTCCATGCACTGTTCCTGTATAACAACATACTATGTACATGTATGAATTCTGTTTACCTGAAGAATAGGTACAGATAAAAGGATGATGCCCATATGAATACAATATATACTGTGTAATGCTTTGTAGCATTGGGCCATAGTTATAAAGGCGTGTTAAACCGATCCTTAATTTACGATTGGTTTAGTGGTCATTAACATGAGTTAATGAAAACGATCATAAATTACCGATACCAATCGTAAATCTACGATAACGCAATCGTAGATTTCCGATCCCCGTAGAACACCATTGTGGTAGTTTACTACCGCATGGTAATCTACGACCGAACGTAGGTTAATTAACACTGTCGTACATTACCAGTGAAGCGCGGTATCTCTGAATTGCGATAACATAAAAATATGGCCCATTGTTCCTTTTTTATTTTTGTGTTTGGTTTGCTTTCTTTATATGAATTCCTTATGCAGTCTGCTTCTACTTCCCTTCTGTACAATTAACTGCACTTTATAATATCGGGATAGTGTATGGCCAGCATTAGCATTATTATCTAATATCTAATACCTAATATCGGGACAGTGTATGGCCGGCATTAGTATTATTATCTAATATCTATTACCTAATATCGGGACAGTGTATGGCCAGCATTAGCATTATTATCTAATATCTAATACCTAATATCGGGACAGTGTATGGCCAGCATTAGCATTATTATCTAATATCGGGACAGTGTATGGCCAGCATTAGTATTATTATCTAATACCTAATATCGGGACAGTGTATGGTCGGCATTAGTATTATTATCTAATATCTATTACCTAATATCGGGACAGTGTATGGCCAGCATTAGCATTATTATCTAATATCGGGACAGTGTATGGCCAGCATTAGTATAATTATCTAATATCTAATACCTAATATCGGGACAGTGTATGGCCAGCATTAGTATTATTATCTAATATCTAATACCTAATATTGGGACAGTGTATGGCCAGCATTAGCATTATTATCTAATATCGGGACAGTGTATGGCCAGCATTAGTATTATTATCTAATATCTAATACTTAATATCGGGACAGTGTATGGCCAGCATTAGTATAATTATCTAATATCTAATACCTAATATCGGGACAGTGTATGGTCGGCATTAGTATTATTATCTAATATCTATTACCTAATATCGGGACAGTGTATGGCCAGCATTAGCATTATTATCTAATATCGGGACAGTTTATGGCCAGCATTAGTATTATTATCTAATATCTAATACCTAATATCGGGATAGTGTATGGCCAGCATTAGTATTATTATCTAATATCTAATACCTAATATCGGGACAGTGTATGGCCGGCATTAGTATTATTATCTAATATCTATTACCTAATATCGGGACAGTGTATGGCCAGAAGTACATTTATTACTAATATCGGGACAGTGTATGGCCAGCATTAGTATTATTATCTAATACCTAATATCGGGACAGTGTATGGTCAGCATTAGTATTATTATCTAATATCTAATACCTAATATCGGGATAGTGTATGGCCAGCATTAGTATTATTATCTAATAGCTAATACCTAATATCGGGACAGTGTATGGCCGGCATTAGTATTATTATCTAATATCTATTACCTAATCGGGACAGTGTATGGCCAGCATTAGCATTATTACTAATATCGGGACAGTGTATGGCCAGCATTAGTATTATTATCTAATACCTAATACGGGACAGTGTATGGCGGCATTAGTATTATTATCTAATATCTATTACCTAATATCGGGACGTGTATGGCCAGCATTAGCATTATTATCTAATATCGGGACAGTTGTATGGCCAGCATTAGTATAATTATCTAATATCTAATACCTAATATCGGGACAGTGTATGGCCAGCATTAGTATATTATCTAATATCTAATACCTAATATTGGGACAGTGTAGGCCAGCATTAGCATTATTATCTAATATCGGGACAGTGTATGGCCAGCATTAGTATTATTATCTAATATCTAATACTTAATATCGGGCAGTGTATGGCCAGCATTAGTATTATATTATCTAATACTAATACCTAATATCGGGACAGTGTATGGCGGCATTAGTATTATTATCTAATATCTATTACCTAATATCGACAGTGTATGGCCAGCATTAGCATTATTATCTAATACGGGACAGTTTATGCCAGCATTAGTATATTATCTAATATCTAATACCTAATATCGGGACAGTGTATGGCAGCATTAGTATTATTATCTAATATCTAATACCTAATATCGGGACGGGGTAATGCCAGCATTAGTATAATTATCTAATATCTAATACCTAATATCGGGACAGTGTATGGTCGGCATTAGTATTATTATCTAATATCTATTACCTAATATCGGGACAGTGTATGGACAGCATTAGTATTATTATCTAATATCTAATACCTAATATCGGGACAGTGTATGGCCAGCATTAGCATTTTCTAATATCTAATACCTTAGAAAAAAAAAAAAGAAAAAAACATATAAGAAGCAACACACAGACACATGTTCAACATAATTAAGACTGAGTTATTATGCCTATGTTTAAGTTAGGGTAAAATTTCACTATAATTTTACAAAAGCTTTGTAAGACAGATTTGGGTGCAATTATCTCATGCATCTGGATTTCAGAAAATAGTAAATGTTATAGATCAACAAGACCCTTGGGACCTTAGTCTAGGAGTAAGAGACTAGCACACAGAGCTTACAGTCTAACCACCTGGGTCATAAGAAACCCTATTAATTCCAACACACATAAATTAACAATCCAGAGGACAAATTGCTCAGTGCATAGACATGTCTTTCCTGTGTAGCTCATTTGTTAGGGGAGTATTGTATAATTTTTTTTTTTGTACTCTTGCAAGAACAATTCCAAATGAACAATACACCGGTTTAATGAAAACTACAAAATGCTTTTTGCCCAGCCTGGAAAGCAAGTCCTTGTCTTCTATGGAATGGATAGAGCTTGCTTCACTTTAATTATCTAATTGCTTGCAAATGCTCCAAGGGACAATTATTTCCAACCCCCATTTATAATAACAGGGTGGCTAAGAAGATGGGGAAGGAGGGGAAAAAAAAAGTTTAGTGCCTGTGGTTGTTAATCCTGTTTCAATTACTTGGCTCTTCTAATGTTATGGCAATAGGAATAGTCAACAGGGATAAGCAACATTATACTTCCAGCCACAACAGTTGGAAGGAGCTAAGATTTCTAATATCTAGTAAATGACAAGTTAGAACATGGAATAAATAAAGTGTCTCTGTACATGGATAGAAATTGGTTGATGGAGAGGATGCGGAGAGTAGTTGTTAATGGGAATTCATCAATATGGACTAAAGTTCTATCTGCAGTGCCTCAGGGTTTTGTGTTGGGGACGCTTCTATTTATTCTGTTTATTAATGATTTGGAAGTGGGTATTGTCAGCAAGGTTTCTGTGTTTGGGGAATCCACAAAACTTTGTTGACCATTAAAAGCTACAGATGATGTGCAATCTGGATAGGCGTATGTATTTATTCAACCTCAACTACTATACTATAGTACTATATACTATAGTCTCCATAATTTAAAAGAAAGTTAACCAATTGAAGGGAACTGTAGCCAATGGCAGAGCACTTCCAGTAAACATGATACAGTAAAGCTGGGTACACACTGTAAAGATCTTTTAATGTCTGTCATTATTTAAAGATCAGACTGCACAGATCAGAGATCAGAGTGTTCTGCCTTTATAAAGTATATATTAAGTGTAGGGAGAACGTTTGGGACTAACACATTTCCTTTAGCCTCCGCTAACCCCTATACTTTACTGCAGGGGGACAACCTCTGCTGAGGAAAATTTCGGGCAGTTCCAAGTAATCCCTAGAGATGGACAATAACTCAAACTCGAGTTCCAGTCGAACTTAACAAGTCCAAATGGACTCGGACTTCTCGAACTATCCCGGATTTCTCAGACTTTCCCGACTCGCAGCTGTATTTTCGATAATTAACGAAAATTTTATAAATATCGAATTTACAGGCTGTTCGCTAACCCTGGAATGTATTGTTCGCTAACCCTTGAATGTATCATTCGTTTTCGGTAACCCTCGAATGTACGAATCATTTTCGCTAACCCTAGAATGTATCGGTCGCTAACCCTCGAAAGTATCGTTCGTTTTCGGTAATCCTTAAAAGTATGGATCATTTTCGCTAACCCTAGAATGTTTAGTTCGCTAACCCTCGAAAGTATCGTTCGTTTTTGGTAATCCTTGTAAGTATTGTTCTATTTTGGTAACCATCGAATTTAGGGTTCTGTTTTCGCTAACCCTTGAAAGTATCGTTCGGTAACCCTCGAATTGGCCATAACCCTCCAATTGCCCGCTTGTGTTTAAGAAGTGTTTAAAAAAGTTTTGGTGACAGTGACATGTTCCCCAGACCATTTCCCAGGTGCCACAGCCATTTATAGTAGGTTACCATTGTTAGTTTAGCTGTAAATCATCCGGACTTTTCAAATATCACTCCCCATTGACTTTAATGGGTTTGAATTTGAACTTTCGAACTTTTACTGAAGTTCGAAAGTTCTAAAACGGACCGAACTTTATGAAGTTCGGCCATCTCTAGTAATCTCCATTTTCTGCAACACCGTTTCCTTCATGACCATTAGCTGCCTTACTGGTACCCTCTATGCTTTGCCTCCAAGCATCAAACTTTGTAGAGAAAACAGACGAAGGTGAGGTACCAAATAAGGACTTTGTGCAATTCAAATGCGTGAAATAGCTTTTTGCTTATTTATTGGATACATCTAGTAATCCCGAGGCCTACGGCGAAGGTTTGTCAGTTTCTGGAATACTGTCATGCAATACCAATTTTAACGATGTTGGGGCAACGGAATAGTTATTTTATCATTAAAATGTGTAACCAGTTTAAGTAAGAAATCTTAACTGTCACTAGCTTGGAGTGGACAGCCCTAACACAATCTGGTGAAGGCTCACTTGAAAGGGAAGACTTTGAAATATAGTTATTGATGCAGTTATAGGGCAACTATTCTTTTCCTCGTCTTAATCCATATATAAATATGTGTAGAGTAAGCACTTACTCTTAGGTGTGTTTGTTGCTGTTGCAAAGGCTCAATATCCCTCCCCCTCTTTAAACCATGCCCCCTTTCATCTGACCAGACTTTTTTTTATGAGGGCAAGCATGCTCAATAATAACTATGAGACAGCACTGGGAGAGGGAATTTTCCTCATAACAAAAGTGCACACATTATACAGCACACCAACTGTCTAAACTTTGTTCTCTGTTACCATTCCAATATAAGCTGCTTTAGATTGAATATCTAAAGAAATAGGGGACAGATGAAAAAAATGGTACATCAATGGTTGCAAAGAATTAAAGTTCTCAGTAGTGGGCCATTTAAAATAAAAAAAATTTCAGTATACATTTACTTACTACAAGATGTAGGGAGTGGGTTTAGGTGTTGGTAGACCAAACAGATCTAAAGACATTTATATCTTCCAGCTTGGAGCAATATACTGTACCTTAAAGTGTAATAGTTGTTTACAGTTAGAAATATCTATATTTAAAAAAAATAGTAAACACTATTCTCTTAGGTTTTTTCCCCCATTTATTTACTTTTAACAAAAGTCTGAACAATTGGAAGCAAGCTGTATACACAATAATTTCAAGTGATCCTCTGTGCTTGCATGATGGCCAAATAACAAGTCCTCTGGAAGTAACTTTTTTAAGTGAGTTTGAAAATTCCCAGCAGCCACTGTATACTAACAGGTTGCAAGCAGAAGTTCCAAAAAGTGAATCACCTGGCATCTGAAAGGAAACAGGAACCCACATAAATGTCTCATGTTATGGTTTCTGGGAGTCAGCGCAATTGCTGGAAAATAAACATTATCTTTGAATGCATAACATGAACACTGTAAATACCAAAGGACCTTTAAGTAAACAAATAACCCAAACATATAGTGTTAACACTGCTGGTATAGACTTCTTTACCCCCACCCTCTTCCATTAAAAGTACCGAGGGTTAAGGACCTAATCCCATAGGTCTTCTTGTTTTTTGCTTGCTGGTCCAGTCCAGTAGCTCTCCCCCTCCATCAGTAACTAGACCTATGGAGGAGATAATCTATAGTGTGTCTTCCCAGTGGTCACAAGGTACAAATTTGACATATTATTCCCAAGAAGTAGAAAGACTTGGTATTAAACTGGATCAATAAATCCTGTGAAGTCTTTTGACACCACCTATAATCCACATAAAATGCCACCATTGTATTTGTAACCTGGTGGTTTAACATCAATTAACAGCTGTCTAACTCACACAATCAACAAAGAGTTTCATTGCACAACATTAAATGTTTATGGGAAGATTTCACATCTCCAGTTATATAACATAAATAATAAAGATATGTCGGTTTAAATACATGGGAGATGAGATAAACCATTCGGTTGAGTGGGGGAAACGTTTGGTGGAGACTCACACAGCTGCAATCATAGTGGCTAGCCATTTCTAAGAGATCAACCGAAACTCCTACATTCCCCATAATTTTAAAATGAAAGTACATATATATATATATGGTTTTAACATTTTGAGTTTAAATGTCATTTAAGGGGATATTTTCCTTTTGGTATCTCTTAGTTGCTTGACAAATTCAATTTAGTATCTTGACTGCACGCTTGAATATTTAATCATTAAAGTTAAGTTCAAACTTAAATTGCAAAGCATCTTTGCTTCCATCAAAGGTTCACTCATGGTACATCAACAGCAATATGGCGACTACGGCTTTCTTCCCACATCAATTCAATTGGTTGCCACAGTTTCTCTTCCTGCGTGCTTGCTTCCTGGATCGCTTCCTCCAGTGCTAACAGACAGGCAGAATGTAGATAGGAATCGAGCGGCACCACTGGTTCAAAGTGAGACAGGCAGTTTCTTAGGATAAAAATCATTCTTTATTTTATCATAATTAAAAACATATCAGTATGAGCTAGCGTTTTGGGCGCAGTAACTCGCCCTTAGTTATGCAAAGTGATGAGATAGGAATAGCTCCATGTTCAGATGGTTATCAGACATTGGTTGCCGGTGTTAAGCTCAGTAGTGGGTTAGACCTTCTTACAATGGCTCATTGTTACTGTGAACTACAATCTTAGCTTCTCTGTGGCTCAGATGAATAATTAGGCTTTTGTATTTGTAACGTGGATGTCCTTCCTCTGCTATAATCATTAAATGATAGATGATGCTGTTACATAAGGACTCCTACCATTGTTTTGTGAATGAATTGTAAAGCCATCGTGAGGAAACTCGATAGATACCTGGCACTGTTACAACCTCCTTTAAAAGGGAATCCAGTTATTGTGAGGATATAGCAGAGGGACACAGAGAGTGAAATGTCATTTCTAATAGAAAAATAAGAAAGACTCGAGGTACCTCCTAGGCGTTCAATCCCTTCTGGCCACCTCAATGCCAGATACAACACTCAAGAATAAAGAAAGTAGGGCTGTCCAGTCGTTTCTCCTTTATTGCAGTACACAAACACACACGACGTTTCGGCCGCTAGGCCTTTATCAACACTTTATAAAGGCCTAGCGGCCGAAACGTTGTGTGTGTTTGTGTACTGCAATAAAGAGGGATTACCCCTTGCAAAGGAGAAACGACTGGACAGCCCTACTTTCTTTATTCTTGAGTGTCATTTCTAATAGGTCTATTGATTTAAAACCCACTTTACTAAAAGAATGCACTTTGACTTAGTTTGACCTTAAATGCAGGCTTCCACCATAGTGCATTAGATCAAGGTATATAAACAGTATAGAATTTTGCTTTATGTCCTTAATAGTGATGACTACCAGTTTGGAAACAAATCTGGTTTCAAAAATATACAGATCCAATGGATTTTTCGAAATTTTCAAAACTTGGAACTTTTCATAGAAAAATTCATACAAACCGCTCAAAACGTCGGAAATTCGATGGAAAAGTTTCTATCAAAAATGTGAAAATTCTATACAAAATTTGAAAAGTCGGATTTTTGGAACTTCAATAGGTTCAGCGGAAATGCTATTTGAACAAAATTCGGCAGTCTCGTTCCTCTTTAGTCTTTAACACACACTACTTTGATCTGGGATATTTCTTTAAACTATTTATTTGTGTTTTAGCAGATTGCCCTGCAGTTTAGATTATTGAGTTTGATGCAGAAGGGCCCATCAAATCTTGTATGTCTGAACCTGAATATAGGCTGCGTATTAAAGTAGAATTGCTAACTTTATTAAAATCGTGCCACTCGATTTCATAGATTCATACTTTTACCCGGTAATGATTTATTTGTATGCAAACTGAAAAAAAATGTGATCAATAAATAGATACCTGTAGCACTATGTGTGTGTGTTGTGAGGGAAAGCAAATTCAGTAATCACTATGAGGGAATTTCCCACCATGCAATTTACGCATACCAACTGTCATTACAGCTTCAGCACAACTGCACACAACTGAAGAATTTATGATAATAAGGCACTTAATTGACAGCTGAAATATAAAAGGTTTCACATTGAATGTATAAAGAAATAGGGAACAAATCAACAACAAAAAAAATGGTACAGTGATTTATAGAATTCTAGTTTCCACTAATAGGCAATCAAAAAAACAAATAATTTATTCAGTATAGATAAAATTTTAATTTACAGTCTCATACAGGGTTCTCAGAAAAAATAGTAAGAAATGCAGGAATATCTTGGTAGGACTAAATGGGACATGCAAGGTAATTGCAAAAAGGTGATTTAAGGACCTTAGGTGTAAATAGCCAATAACGACCAATTACCCTGTGTGTTGCATTAAGTCCTACAAGGATAACCCTGCATTTCTAACTATAATTTCCACAATTTAAATTAATATAAATAACCAGTTTATAAAAATGTACGAAATGATCCTCATGGAGAGATCAGAGCTGAAAGTTTGCCCATTATATTAATCCTTCAGTTAGATCTGATTGGTTGTACTGCATTGTTTGGGTAGCGCACTGTTTAAGTTCTAGAAAAACAAATTCAAGTCAGGAAACCGGTTAATTTGGTAATGGTAATGGTAATTTGGCACCTCCATAATGGTAATATGAAAAGTAGATTAAGGGTCGTCTTCATAATTATAATCCAGCATTGATTATTGTGTTATGGTGACACAATCCTTATCCTTGTCCCTGATACTAGAAGGGAAATGAAGTAATCATGTGATCTGAAGACCTTCCATAGCAGGCACACTCACTGTATAAATACCAATTCCACAAAATGAACACCAAATACATTAGTATGTGCTCTGTTTACCTTGGGTTTTATATATAATTCTCCAGGATATAACTTTTAAAGTGCACCTGGACCAGGCACCACAGTAAAAGCGACCAGGGACCAAATCAAAAGACATATACCTTACTTGACCTCTATGGCCACACCATTCGGATCCAACGGTATTGGTATTTTATCGGTAGTGTGTGTACCTTCGTTTTTCGAACGAGCGCATGGCCGCTAAACGGCCGTACGTTAGTTCGGAAAAGAGGGAAAAATTCCCTCGGTCATGGTAGACTCCCTGTAGGGGAGTCGGCCACGGCCGAGGGAACACAGAGTCCCGAGCGTTCTCCCTATGCTGTGTCTAGGCTGTGCATAGGGGGAGCACTCAGGACTGTGTAGCCCAATCGTTTGAAAAATGACAGACAGGATCTTTCAGGTGTATACTCAGCTTAAAGGGGATTCCTGCAGTTCAGTGCCTAGGGTGATGTTGTCAACCCCATGTAAAATGTCACTCAAAAGGTCCAAAACCTTTGATACTTACATGTGTCCTAGTGGTCATAAGTTTTGGGTCTTGCAAGTATTTTGGTCATGGTGTTTGGGGTGTCAAATTTTATCTGGGGGTGGAATGTCTCATTAACGGCTTTGTCCATCCTATCAAACCACTAGAAGGTGTGTTATGTTTCACAACTACCAAAACACAATAAATAATCTGTCGCTGCATTGTTGTCATTATTATGTTGTTATCCAACTAAACATTTAAAGGCAATTGCCTTTGTTACTTTAATCCATTTACATTTCACGTCTTCAACCTGTTATGGAAGACAAGCTCACAAAGGACCAGATCAATTGTTCTTTGGCTACATTTTAAACCCGGTGACATAATCTAGCTTGACTGGGTTGCTTAGAAGGCTGGAAAGAGAAAAAACCTCTTTTCTATGGGGATGACACTCCATCAGAGAGGAGAGAAAGGGAAGAATCTCGCAATATTCCACTGTAGTCAGGCTTTTGTGTGTACTGCAGACAGAACTAACATCTGTTTTTCGGAGATACATGTAGAGAATAATTAAGCCGTTGTTTTTGATTATTATTCCACTGCAGGGAGTTGAACTCACATTGAACATTCCTGCGGTGCCAAAAACACAGGGGAAAATCCTATCAGCTTGAGTTCCATTAAGATTTTATTCATTTTCTAAACCACACTTGTTAAACATTATTAAAATTCTAGCAGCAGTTTTGTGGATAGTTTAAACTGAATTTTCGAAACAGTCATTAACTCTATTGTGTCTGAGCCTAAAGCTTCGTACACATGTGATTGCGGCGGCCTGGTGTACGAATGGGCGAGGATTGGTAAGTGTATGGGCGCTTGCGATTCGATCACGCTTTTAAAAGTGCACACTAGTCTGGCCCCATTGATGTGGCCACATTAGTGATCACGCTGCGTGTGCAATACGTTGATCGGATGCGATTCGCTTTCTTGCTCAATCGCATGCGCTCCGATTGTGAAACATTGGGCGATCACAATTGTGCGCACACTGCAGCGCGATCTCAGGCATGGGGAAGTCGGGGAAGTCGGGCAAGATCACGTGTGTTAGCGTGCGTGCCTCTGTGCACTGGAGCGCATTGCAGTGTGGCCTCACCCTTAAGTTTCGGAAAACACAAGCACTGGAATTGGAAATTTACATTTATTTGGATCTGACTGGATTTATCAATTAAACCCACATCCATGTGCGTACCCAGCTTCAGTCTGACCCAACCAAGCATCGAAATGCCATGAGCAGTTAAACTGCTGCATCCATTCATTGTAAAGCGTGGCAGATGGAACAGATGCAGATTAGCTGAATAATAAACTGAACATACATGCAGCAGCAGCCGGCCGGAGGCCTAGAATAGGGTAGCATTGTATCAGGAGAATCAGCCTGGCATGGACATAACTCAATAAACTCAACAACCATAAATCTGAGCCTGAATATCTTCGAATATCTTCGAAATCCCCTCAGTTATTTGTAACAGACAACTACCTAAACTTTGTACAGTTACCATTGTACGGTTAGTCAAGGTGCTGTACTGTACTCAGGAGTGCACGTCCGCCAGAATAAAAACAAAATGACAGTGAATACAATGAACACATGTTCTTTGGTCTGCAAATGGCAATCTTTAATGTAGCTCTCTAAAGGGAAAGGTCAGTACAAAAACTTCAGGAATGAAAAGGAGTATTTTCCTTTTCCGATAACAGACATCCCACCCTGCCCATTCAGCTTCTGGACAGGGTGGAGAAAGGGGGTGTGGCTAGGGGCCATGACATCACGCTGGGATGGGGCGTGAAATCACGCAAGGCGTGGCCAATTATCTAGTGGAGGTGGGAGGTGGGGTTAGGGAGGGATTATGGGCGTTCCTGGGGTGTTTTGTGGGCATGGCTTTGTAAAGTGGGCGTGCCCGGGGTGGAGACTCAAGTCTCCTCTCAAGTCCGGGCGTGTGGGAGACCACCCCAGAATCAGGGAGACTACCGGACAATCCGGGAGGGGTGGGATACCTGCCATCTATTGATTTCTCTGTGCATAAAGTACTGACTCTGAAAGCAAGCTAACAGTGCCCATTACTGTATGTTCTTGTTCTTTATTCAGTCCGTGGGGCAATTGCTCAGTAGAGATCTGAACCTGTTGGAAACACCCAACAGCCAATGAGGTAGAAATTACTGTTTGGAACATTCCAAGGAAATGAGCATTCTGGGAAGATGAAGGGCCACTGTATGAAGTGGCAGCTCACTATTGACCATAGCAGGGCAAAGGTAATGAAATCAATTTTACCGTACAGTACCGTATATGCTCGAGTATATGTCGGGGTCTTTAGGCTTTAAAAATAGCCTTAAAAATGAACCTCCACTGTTCTGCTGGCTGACGTCACTACTCTGCTCCTGTCTCACTTCCCGGCACTGAGTAGTGACGTGAGGTGGCAGAGCAGTAGATGCTGGGAGTTGTAGTTTCCAAACATCTGGAGTGCCAAGAAATGGGGGTTACTGTATGAGATTACTGTCCATTTAAAGGGCAACTAAAGCCTCAAAACAATACAGAATCAGAAGGCAGTAGTGGTCATAATTTCTACCCTCGACTTATACTCTATAGTCAATCAGGTTTTACTAATTTTTAGGTAAAATAGATACCTCAACTTATACTTGGATCAACTTATATATACAGTATTTATAAAGGATAATGGCGACCACATTGTTGAACTATGGATACCAGGTGGAATTTTAATACTAGCTAGTATTGGCCCATTGTTGGATGATCCTGATTCTATGTAAAATAATGCTATGTCTGGAAAAAGGTTATCGGTATTTACCTATATTGATCCTTTGAAAATAGCGCCAAATGAATAGAATTAATGCAGTATATATAATAGCAATAAATACTTTATATGATAATGATATTGTTGGTGAACTCCAACTAGATACCGTATATACTCGGGTATAAACCGAGGTTTTCAGGCTTTAAAGGGCATGTCCACCCCCAAAACTACATTCTCCCCCACTACTGGGCCCACTGTGCAGAGTTTAAAAATCCTTTCCTTACCTCTCTGCTCCAAATGATTCTCCTGTAATGTCTGTCTAAAGTCCTAGAAAGTGAAGACCAGGAGCCTGGCTGGGAGGAAAACGTTTCCACCTCTTAGGTGTCCTCTAAGTGGTTTCTGGCTTGCTCAATGCACCCCTTCCCCCACCTCCTGGTCCCTGTTTTCTCCATGGTGCCCTAGCATGAAATCCATTTGCTGCAGTGTAGGGGACCCCACCCCACCACCAACCTCTATAGTACTTTGTAAAAAAACTAATCAGAACTCTACTTACACAGCCTCGTTTCCCCGGCATTCTACACTGCCGGAAGCTTCGTCCATGATTGGATGCCTCTCAGCCAATCACAGACACGGCTGCCAGTCCGGCTCCCTGCTGGACTGGCAGGGAGCCGGACTGTATGGGAATCCATTTAAAGGGAAACTAAAGCCTCAAAACAATACAGAATCAGAAAGCAGTAGTGGTCATAATTTCTACCCTCGGTTTATACTCGAGTCAATCACTTTTACTAGTTTCTTCAGGTAAAAATTGGTACCTCAATTTATACTCGGGATGGTTTATAGTCGAGTATATATGGAATTAAATTGGGATCTTCAAAATGCTCTGTTCATATTTTTAGGGATGGACCTCCCAGGATTCTCCTAAAACTGTATTAATACATTGCAACATCCATTGCAAACAATGGGCATTTTTATTGCCGTTTCTTAGAAGACAAAAAAAGAAGAAGAAACGAAAATTCTTCCAGGGCGCAAAATGCAGATCTGTACTAGAATCTGTTTTCCATATGTCTGATTGCCCTGGTGTAACCCTAGACATGTTTCTTTGCTGTAAATGTGAAAATAGTTTCTTAAAGAAATCTGTTATGTCTACCACAGTAATACACTCTAAGTGCGATTTACCCAGGAGCGCTGCCGGCGCCCAGCTCTCCTGCCCCTTCATAACGTTGCGCTAACTGATTTACGCTCAGCGTGACTTTAAGGCTTGCTTTGTGGTGGCTTCGCGAGATCCGAAACAGGAACTTGCTCAGCCGTCGCAAACCTATTTTCCAAGGCTGCGCGGCTCTTAAGACGTAAGTATTTAACGCCACTAATAGCTGTACCTCAGGGTGAGAATCAATCCCGTACGGGAGATTTGCCCAGAGCACTTGCGGCTTTGGGTGAATCTCCCTTGAAGTCAATGAGGCCAATAATACCCAGACCCGCTGGGCAAATATATGGAGTTAAATTCACGCTAACCGGTTCGCTACCGGTTAACGAGACTTACACTCCATATACTTGTCTATAATCTTGGATTATCTACAATACAGACTGTATGTCTATTAACTATTGTAACTTCAGACAGATCTATCAATCTGTCACCTTTTGAAAGGTCTTACCATAGCTAGTGGTGTACTGATGGATAGTAGACTGGAAAATCTTACTTTGATAGCCACCTAATCATATTCCACATTCCTTTCCCATACACCCCTGCTGTTTGACATGCTTTTCAGAGCAATCCCTTTAAATCATCATCTCCCACAGCTAGGAAACAGACCTGGGATAACAGACAATTACTACATTTCCTCTCCTGCATATTTACTTCCCTTTGTTAAATCTCCCAGGCAGACCATGAATCAACTGCAGCACTGTATATTACAGTACAATCTTTTAGAGTTGGCAGCCATTTCTTAATTTCCTTGAAATGTTTTTCTTTTTTCAATACTGAAGGTCCCCATACATGTGATAGTGGGCCAGAAGTCACTTATATCAATAAGCTACGGCTGTCACTGTGTGCCATTCATGTGTCTGATAATACAAATTTTGATCAATAATCAAAAAAGTTTGTTTTTTTAACCCCCACATGGCACAGGTACATACACCTACTGACCCACCCCTCCATTACGGTTGCAGCCATACCTAAAGGGTAACTAAAGTCAATTTTTTGACCAATCACACACACACCTACTGATTTACTTATCCTTTACTGTGGCAGCCACACTTAAAGGGTAACTAAAGTCAAAAAAACAAATTTTGATCAATAATCAAAAAAGGTTGTTTTTTAACTTCCAACCTGATCCAGATACACACGCCTATTGACATACCCTTCCATTTTCATGGCAGCCACATTTAAAGGGTAACTATAGTAAAAAAAATAATATTTTGACTAATCATTAACAAAGTTTGTTTTTTTTAACCCCTAACTCGACACAGGTACACACACCTACTGATCTACTTATCCATTAGTGTGGCAGTCATACTTAAAGGGTAACTAAAGTCAAACAAAACTAATTTTGATCAATAATCAAAAAATTTTGTTTTTTTAACCCCCACTGGGCACAGGTACACACACCTACTGACCTACCCCTCTATTATTGTTGCAGCCATACTTAAAGGATAACTAAGATCAAAAAAACTAATTTTGACCAATCATCAAAAAAGTTTGTTTTTTTAACTTCCAACTTGATCCAGGTACACAGGCCTACTCACCTACCCTTCCATTTTCAAGGCAGACATATTTAAAGGGTAACTATAGTAAAAAAAACAAAAATTTTGACTAATCATCAACAAAGTTTTTTTTTTAACCAACAACCGTACCCAGGTACACACTAATGACCTACCCTTTCATTACTGTGGCAGCCATACTTAAATGGTAACTAAAGTAAAAAAACTAATTTTGACCAATCATCATAAAAGTTTGTTTTTTTAACCCCCAACCTGAGACAGGTGCACATACCTACTGACCTACTCTTCCATTTCTGTGGCAGACATACTTAAAGGGTAACTATAGTCAAAAATAAATTTTGATCAATAATCAAAAAAGGTTGTTTTTTAACTTCCAACCTGACACAGGTACATACACCAACTTAGGTACCCATTTATTCATGTGGCATATTTAAAGGGTAAGTATAGTAAAAAAAACACATTATGACCAATCATCAACAAAGTTAGTCTTTTATCCCCCAACCTGACATGAGTACACACACCAACTGACCTACCTTTAATTCATGTGACAGCCATATTTAAAGGGTAAGTAAAAAAACAACAATGTCCTTATCATTGGCATTATTGAGTTTTAAAATCTGCAGCAAAAACACACACATTTCTTTCCAAAATGCGGTCTTTCAAGCCAAATTCAAGGTTTATACTTAAACTTTCCCTTTCTGCTTATATTTATAAACAAGCAATGTAACATTATTTTATTTATATATATTCGGCTGGGTACACCCTATACGATATTTTTGGCCAACCAATTGTACCGTGTATTTGTTGGTCAGCTGGAAATATCGCATGATGTAGGTGGCGGCGGGTTGGACGAACGGGCAATTGCTTCTGTCGGTAAATCACGGCCGATCATGCAGTTCCCTATGGGATGCACAATCGGTTGTGTGAACTGTTGGGACAAAAATTCCCCCCGTGAGTACCCAGTCTGATAATTTTGCTACTTTTCAACCAATTGGAAGACATGCTTTGCATGTGTCCACATATTGGTTGACAAACTACCAGCTGGAACCCCAGGGGTGAGGAGGACCTAGTATTTATGTCCTAACACTGGATACAGCTTAAAGGACTATTTATGTCCATGCTACCACCCGCCCTCCCTTTAATAGTATCCAGGGTGATACTTCACCGCTGGGCTTCCCTTGTATAACCAGAAAGAAGCTTTAAAAGTTTTCTTCATGGCCACCTATACAAGGGAAGCTGGGAACAACTGACCTGGAGAACATACGGAGTGGGCCTGAGGTGAGTATAATTGTCCTTTAAAGGAGAACTAAACTTATTTTTTTAAATCCTAATGTGAAAGCTTCACTTCCCAGAACACCTATACATTGAAAAGTTCTTCTCTAGTAAGTTGCATTTAGCATATGTAAGTAATAGATTCTGTAACATAGAAGGCTTCCATGTTGTTGTCAGTACAACAACAGAAAATTTGTCATACCTACCATAATTTTCTTTTCCTGGACAACAACATGGCAGTGGTTACTATAGGGTTAGCTCCCTGCTCCCAGGCTCCATTACCCAGTCCGGATGGACCGAGCAAGAACAGGAAAGGGTGGGAAAAATGTAACCACTGCCATGTTGTTGTCCAGGAAAAGAAAATTATGGTAAGTGTGACAAATTTTCTGTTTTCCTGGTCCCAACATGGCAGTGGTTACTATAGGGATATACCAAAGCCAAACAATAGGGTGGGATGCAAATAAAAATGTATTGAATTGCAGAAGAAATGATACTGCCACGAAATTCTGAATATGTGGCAGAAACCACATCCAATTGGTAGTGTTTAATAAAAGTATGGCTGCCTTACAGATATCTTCTGGCGAAACTGCAGCATGATAGGCCCACAATGCCGCTCTTGTAGAATGAGCATTAACTGAAGGGAAATGCTGTTGAGCCACCGTGTAAGCTTTCCTAATACAGGAAGTTATCCATCTTGCCACAGAGGATTTTGATGGTTGAAGATCCGTCTTTTGTCCTGCATATAAGGTAAGTAATGATTCACATTTCCTAAAGGATGCTGTTCTCTGTAAGGAAATTCTTACGCATCTTGTTACGCCGAGATTATGCAAGGTGTTAGATTCCTCATCCGACCGAAAAGATGGAAGAACCACATACAGATTGATATGGAAACTGGAAACTACTTTTGGAACAAATGACTCAGGTAACCTAAGGATAAGAGGGTCCTGCATCTTCTACCTGAAGTAATGGCTAACAGAAATGATGTTTTCCAAGTTAAGAGAGAGAGGGCAATGTTTTCTAAAGGTTTGAATGGAGCTTCTGCTAAAACCTTTAAAACCAAAGGTAGATCGCAAGGGGGAATTTCACTTCTACAAGTAGGTTTGATCCTTTTGAGTCTGAAAAACCTCATCAGAGGCAGAGAGAACCATCTTATTCCCCAAAGCGCTGAAAGAGACGAAACTTGAGATTTTAAAGTTGTAGTTGACAGCCCTCTATCCAAACCTGATTGTAGAAATTCAACAATATTAATTTCTGAAACATTAGAAATAGGTGTCCTGGAAAGACTTCAGGAAAGGAAGATTTCCCAGATCTTATAGTATTTACAAGAGGTCAAATTTTTCCTTGCCTTTATCAAACTTAGAATAGCCAGATCGGATAGACCCATCTGTATTAATTGTTGCTTCTCAAAAGCCAAGCCGTCAAATTCAATTCTGCTGGCTCTGGGTGCAGAATGGGACCTTGAGATAGAAGATCCTTCTGATGTGGGGAAAATTGGCCCTTCCAAAGCCATCTCTTCCAGGAGTGGAAACCAAGGACTCCTGGGCCACCAAGGTTATATTATTATCACTGTTATGTGATCTCTCCTGATCTTCTGAAACACTTTGGAAATTAGGGGAAATGGAGGAAATAGATAGGCCAGAGAGTAATTCCATGGTATTGAGAAGGCATCTATATGAATCGTCGATGTGTCTGGGAATCTGGAACAAAATGCTTGAACCTTGCGGTTTGAGGTGGTTGCCATTAAATCTATCTGGGGAAGACCCCATTTCTTCACTAGAGATCGAAACACTGTTTGATTGAGAGACCATTCCCCTGGATTGATCTTGCCTCTGCTTAGATAATCCGCCTGAATGTTTTGATCACTTGGGATGTAGATATCTCTCAGATCCCAAAGGTTTGTCTCAACCCATGCAAAAATCTCTAGGGCTAGAGAGCAAAGAAGACTGCTCCTTGTCCCACCTCTCTTGTTGATGTATGCAATGGCGGTTTTGTTGTCTGCTATAACTAAGACTGGGTTCTGCTTGATCAGATCCTTGAAGTGAAGAAGAGCCAGCTGTGACTTTGGCTTTGAGTTCTTTGAAATTGATAGACTCGTTCTTCATAGTCTTGTTCCAAATTCCCTGACACCATTTGTCTTGGAAGTGAGCACCCCTTCCCAAAAGACTGGCGTCTGTTGTTATTCTTATCCAAGTAGGCTCGAGAAGAGGGATTAGATGGTAGTTCACTGCTACTGTCCACCAGTCAAGACTTTGAAGAGTTTCCTGATTCAGAAATATCAGCTGCTGAGAATTGAGACATTTGTCCCGTTGGCAGAGGAAGTCTAACTGAAGAGGGCAAAGGTAGTACATTGCCCATCTAACAGACTGTGAAGCCTCAAGTATCTTCCCTATCAACTGCTGGCATAACAGGGTTGTGGAAATTGCTCTGATTTTCATACTGCAACATAATTTGATCATTTAATCTTTTTTTGCTGAAGGAAGAGAAATTTGGAAGTTTTCCATATCGTAACCAGAAATTCTAGCTTCTGAGATAGAATGAGATGAGACTTGTCCCAGTTTATTAGCCAACCCAGGTGTTGTAGTAACTGTAGAACCATGTCTCCATGAGTCCAGACAGTTTGAGAATCTCCTGCTCTGATTAATATGTCGTCCAGGTAATAGAAAAAAAAAAGTCTTAGATAAGCAATGACTGGCGCCAGGATTTTTAAAAATACCCTTGGTGCTGTTGCCAGACCAAAGGGCAAGGCTTTGTATTGCATGTGAACAACCAGACATTGGAACCTCAGGAACCTTCTGTTGGGTTGGAAGATTGGTACGTGCAAATAAGCATCTTTTACATCTATTTTGAGGAGCCAGTCTCCTTTCCTTAGATGTGGGAGTACAGATTTTAACATCTCCATTTTAAATGAGCGGATTCTGAGGAAGGAGTTTAGATATTTTAAATCTAGGATTGCTCTGAAATCCCCTGACGTCTTTCTGAGTAAAAACAGTGGGAAATATATTCCTCTTCCTTTCCTCCTTCTGGGGAACTGGTTCTATGATCCATCAAAGTTTCCTTGAGTCTTAATCTTGCCCCCAGAGATTTTGGTTCCCTTGATTTTAGAAAGACATTTGATCGAGGAAAAAGGTCGAATTGAAGATGATACCCGAAATATACTGTCTGGACCCACTTGTCTAGAATGATTTGAGTCCAGGCAATTTTGAATAAGGAGTGACGTCCCCCTTCCTGCCACTGCAGGACTTTATAACTGTTTACCACTACTGGACTTGGTGTTTTGACTTTGAGAACGAAAGGGCTGATTCTGCTTAGGTACTTGATTTTGGTTAATTCTCCATAGTCAAAAAGGTAGGTTTTTACCTGGCCTATATTGTTTGGCCTCTCAAAAGGTTTTCTTGACTAAAAATGTCTTTGTTCTTCTATTGTGGGGAAGAAAGGTACCCTTTTACGCAGAATTTCTGGAAATGGCCTCCTCCAATCTTTTGCCAAAAAGAAGATCCCCCTGAAAAGGAAGAGAGGTTAAACTCGTTTTGAAAGCATATCAGCAGACCATTGGCGAAGCCACAGAGATCTCCTGGCTAACACTGAAAGTGCCATGCTCTTGGCCACCAGTTTGAGACTGTCAAGAGCTGCTTCTGCACAGAAATCCGTGGCAATGTGGATATCATTAATTGTTTGAATTATAACCTCTTTAGCAGTATCTTTATTCACTGCGTCCTCAGCTTCTTTCAACCAAACAGCACCAGCCTTGGCCATATCAATTGATGCTACTGCTGGTCTAAGAGCTGCTCCAGCCACCAGATAGACTTTTTTAAGGATGGATTCCTGCTTTCTGCCCATGAAGTCACGTACATAGCACCCCCCCTCTACTGGTAACATAGTAAAGTTTGATAACCTGGACACGGCTGCATCCAGTTTAAGTGGATTGTCCCAAAATTTAGCTTTTTCTTCATTGATGGGATATCTTACCCCCTGTAAATGCTCCTTCCGTGATTTAATATTGCGAATGTGGGTAAATTCCAGTAAGGGATTTACCCACTGCAGGATTTTAACTCCAGCTATTTGATGGAGTTAAAATCCTGTGCTAAAACTAGCGCAAACGCGATATTAAACCACGAGCATCGGATGCGCCGGTGATTTTTACGTAGACTGCGCATTTGACGCTAATATGGAGCTAAAGTTGCGCTAACCAGAATCGAATCGATATTCATATATTGCCCAGCGAGTCTGGGTAAATGAGGCCCTATATGTACAAACTTTATTTATAGAAGCTCTGTTTTTTATTTACCAACCAGTGCGAATTGCTGACAAACCTTCCTGGAGCAATAAAAAATAGTGAACTGAATTTACTGACATTTACTCATATGTACTTGTATCTATTGCATCTGCAGTGGTGGTGTACTGCTAAAGTGATTCTACATTTACTGATATATCCCACTTAGTAGCCCTCATGGCATAGAGGTAGAAAGCTTTTTTATTTAGTAAGACACAGTATAGAAGGTTGTAGGCTCAATTCCCAAAACGTACTTTGCGCCTTTACTGACAGCCGCAACCAGGTGGAGAGGCTGTTAGCTGCAGAGCCGAGGAGGAATGGCGAGGGACTAGGTCAGGTAAGGAACTTCAGGGGCATCTTTAAAACATATAGATAATGCAAAGTGGGGTTTGGGGGGTGATTAACATTTCTAAGGTTACTTTTTTTAGGCTGGATGTGCCCTTTAATATTTTGTTTCTTACATCCATGCTAGCAAAGAAATAAACTGCAAAGATTACTTTTCTATTTTGTGTGAAAATCAAAGGAATTTATCATTGTTAGGGACAGGAGCATTTGTAAAGTGGTTACACAAAAACTGCACTTAAATCTGTGTTCTGTGTCAGAGGGAGGTTAATTTCCTAAACCACCCAGCATCTACAGCAAAGGTAGAAGTAGAGGTGAGACATAGCTTTTTGTGCTCTTTCTCTTGGGGCAATGTTGTCTGGAAACTTTATTTCTCCTTTAAGGGAACATTTTTTTCCTTTAAAAAATAAAACATTCTTTCTCTTCCACCTCCCATTCATCGCCACAGTAAACACTGTGAGACAATATAACATGTTTAAAACATTTACAGTAATACATACAACTTGTTTTTCTAAGCTTGGTTCTCCATACCTTTCAACTGTTAAATCAGGACTTGGTTAAGAAATTGCGTGCAGTGTTTGTTAGCTTGACTTCTGGGAAACTATTGTTAAAGAAGACAGATGCTGCATTGTCAGGATGTATATACATTTATATGACAAATGGTTTTCGGGACAAGGAGACGCTATAACTGAAATGCGTCTTCCCAAGTCTCTAATCACATTTAAAATGAATGAGACGACAGTGTGATGGGTTTAATGGACAGTTACAATTATTTGTCAGAGACACGAGGTTCTTCTTTCTTCCGAGATACAGAACCGTTTGTTCTAAAAATGTTCTGTCAGTCTATGAGCTTTCCTGAAAACTCTTTTATTATACAGTATCAGTGGAAAGGGGCTTTCTGGGTTCATTTATTTTCTGGTCACATTATTTTACTGTTGTGGATCTCTCCTCTTAGATCTCTCTTCCTGCCCTTACTGGAAGCCCCTGCAACCTTTTTAAAGAAAAGAAGTGTTTAGAGCTGTACCGCACTGGGCCATCCGGTTTTGACCAACTGGACATCAGCAACAAAGCTCTGTTTGTTCCATCAGTATTAAATCCTGTAGATCCAAGGGTGTGGGGTGTATTGTGGGGTTGTAGCAAGTCTTTCAAATAACCAGCACCAGATTTGTTTAGTGATTTAAATTTCAGCACCCATGATCGCAAACCCACAATCCTATTCTGATGGAGTCAGGTCATGGGTTTTCCGATGCAGCCATACAAATCACTCTGTACATAATTTATGCAGCATAATAGATCGCCAGAGACATGATCATTATCGGTAAATGGAAATGGTACGTTCAGCGCATATGTTGCGATGCTGACGTCGATAGCTCGTCAGCATTACAACCTATCCATAGACATTGGCGATATTTAGTTAATCCCGACGGATCTGATCGGTTAAGGACCACAAATCTTAGATTAATGTCCATGATCGTAAATTTAAGATCGCCGCAACAAACGCTAAAGGCAATTATCGCAAATATCGATACCGGGCCTTCATAAATATGGCCCGTGGATTGAGAATAGAGTTATTTTGCCTCCAAAAATAAAAATCACTTTAGTTGTCAGCGTTCAGTTTCAGTCAGTCATCCAGTCTTTAGTAGATCAGCTAAACAGGCATTTATGGTTAGTTCTAGCCTCCTCAGACATAGACAGACATAGCCTCCTCCCAGAAAAACCACTGTGGATGAAACATGGTCATAGGGGCCCCATCATAGTTTTGCAGGGCCCCCAGTGATTCCTAGTTACACAACTGGATAGAACTGGGTGTCATCTTCATAGAAGTGTGGTGTAAGGCCATGTTTTGGATGAGTTTGCCAAGTTGTGGCATGTATATTGTGAACAAAGTGGACAAGATTGAGCCCTGGGACACACCATACTTCTATGGTGTAGGGGTGGATACAAAAGATCCCAGGGATGCTCTTTTTGTTCTGCCATTTAGAAAGATTGAAGAAACCACAAATTTCTCATAGCCTGATTAGCAAGAGGTTATTATTTATTGTGTCAAAGGCCACTAAAAGATCTAGGAGGATCAGGATGGCAAATTTACCTCTGTCTCTTGCAATAAGCGGATCATTTCAGACCTGGATCAGGGCTGTTTCACAGCTATGATGTTTCCTGTCACCCAATTGGAGGGGATCGTAGATGTTGCAATCTAGTAGCCCGGCTTCAAGTTGGAGGTAGACAGCCTTTTCAATGATTGTCTCTAGAAAAGGGAGGCTGCACATTGGTCTGCAGCTTAATTGTATGGTTGGTGTACTTCCAGCGCCAGTGGTTCACAAAGAAGAAACAAGAGCAGCATTACATATACAAAGTGCCAAGTGCAAAGAAATAAATAAAAATAGTGCAATGTCTCTTTGAGGATCCCCTTGAACAGTCTATGTTCACACGGGCCAAATTGCAAGTTTTAAAAACTTCTGTTTGCTTTGCGTCAACGCATTTCGCTGCTTCTAACTTTGCAGCTTTCTCAAGCCTATGTAACTAGCTCGATAGCTGCTTCCTCTTTAAATTATGGATTTTTTTCGCCAATTTCTGGACTTTCGCCATTTGAATACCAGCTCCATTTTAAAATCACATCTGGAATTAACGTTGATATTTTCGCTTATATAGGCTCTATTTTGATGTGTTTTTTTTACTTGGGGGCTAGGGGACTTCCCCTGTATCATATTCAATAGGTAGCTGTTCATAGTGTCTGGGTCTAGGGAGGGTTTTTTGAGTAGGGGCCTGATGATTGCCTCCTTTATTGAAGTGGGGAACAGCCCTAATCGTAAAGAGCAGTTCACAATTTTGTAGAATTCTGGCACAAACATGAATTTTGTTGGGCCCAGGTCCAGATCACAGGTAGTGTGATGAAAAGATAGGAGGATGTTTAAAATATCATCTTGCCCAATACCTTTAAATTCAGACCAGGGTGTTTCATTGTTGATTCATTTTTATTGTGTGTACGTACACAATGGCAAGCGCAGGAGTTTCAAGGGGGGGATTCCTGAATGGGTTACCACTGAACAACCCCAGAAGGAGGTTCACGACCGAATACATTCATTTGATCTATTATATATGGATCATATAATAATATATATTCTCTAATTGCCATGATTGTCATCACAGTTTGCCAATGCACTTGGTCCCTTTACTTTTGTTATAAAGTATATACTTATTAAGGCTGGGTACACACAAACCAACAGATATTTCCGTGTAACGGTCGGTCAGGCCAAAAAACATCTGAGGTGATTTTGTCAGTGGCAGTGAACGCTGTGTCCATAGGAGACATTTCCTGTGGCCGACCACTATATAGAGGCAAAAGGATAGGATGGAAAATTCATC
The DNA here is from genome assembly GCA_019447015.1 of Hymenochirus boettgeri. NCBI lineage: Eukaryota > Metazoa > Chordata > Amphibia > Anura > Pipidae > Hymenochirus > Hymenochirus boettgeri. Next base: position 39,661,422 of record CM033469.1, on the reverse strand, counting down.
CGTAACATTGGACCATGTATGGGCACATTGAACAATTATTCTTTATAAAGAATATATGGAACAATCATTCCTGTGTATGTATATGTATATATATATATATATATATATATAAATGATAATTCATTGTTGACAATCAGCTACACAACCACCTCCAGGATTTCCTGATGTCATTATTCCTGCTCACTAACTCCATCACAGTGCAGAACGTACAGTAAGTAATGTATATAAACCCAGTCTCACCAATCACCTCAGGCAGCTGCAGGGTTAATATTGATACAGATCTCTATGCTGCTGTCAATCATAGGACAGACTGGATACATTTTTGAAACATACAAATGCTGCTTTTCACAGCTCAATTACCAATGTAACAATCTATGTAACAATCTATGTAACAGTCTATGTAACAATCTATGTAACAATCTATATAACAATCTATAGTAACCAATCGATGAGACAATCTATTGAACAATCTAATAACACTAATAACAATCTAGTAACAAGTCATATTATAAACAATCTATTAAACAATCTATGTAACAATCTATTAACAGTCTATTAACAATGCATAACAATCTATATAACAATTATATACAATCTATATAACAATCTTAAACTCTATATAACAATTATTAAACAATCTTAGTAACAGTCTATATAACAATCTATATAACAATCTATGTAACAATCTATGTAACAGTCTATGTAACAATCTATATAACAATCTATATAACAATCTATGTAACAGTCTATGTAACAATCTATATAACAGTCTATATAACAATCTATATAACAATCTATGTAACAATCTATATAACAGTCTATATAACAATCTATATAACAATCTATGTAACAGTCTATGTAACAATCTATATAACAATCTATATAACAGTCTATGTAACAATCTATGTAACAATCTATATAACAGTCTATGTAACATTCTATATAACAATCTATATAACAATCTATGTAACATCTATATAACAATCTATGTAACAGTCTAATATACAATCTATATAACAGTCTATATAACATCTATACTTATCACAGTCTATATAACAATCTATGTAACATCCTATATAACAATCTATATACCAGTCCTATATAACAATCTATATAACAGTCTATATTAACAATCTATATACACCGTCTATATAACAATCTATATAACAATCTATTAACAATCTATATCCAACATTCTATGTAACATCTATATACAATCTATATAAAAGTCTCTATATAACATCTTATAACAATCATATAACATCTATGTAACAATCTATATAAAAGATACTATGTAACAGTCTATATAACAATCTATATAACATCTATATAACAATCTATATAACAGTTCTATGTATACAATCTATATACAATCTATATAATATCATTCTATATAACAATCTATATAACAATCTATGTAACAATCTATATACCAATCTATATAACAATCTATGTAACAATCTATATAACAATCTATATAACAATCTATGTAACAATCTATATAACAGTCTATATAACAATCTATATAACAATCTATGTAACAATCTATATAACAATCTATGTAACAATCTATATAATAATCTATATAACAATCTATATAACAATCTATCTAACAATCTATGTAACAATCTATATAATAATCTATATAACAATCTATATAACAGTCTATATAACAATCTATCTAACAATCTATGTAACAATCTATATAATACATTCTATATAACAATCTATATAACAATCTATGTAACAATCTATATAACAATCTATATAACAGTCTATATAACAGTTATATAACATTCTATATAACAGTCTATATAACAATCTATATAACAAAATATATAACAGTATATATAACAATCTATGTAATAATCTATGTAACAGTCTATGGACACCAGGAGAAGTAGAACAGCAGACTGCACTGAGCAGACAGAAAGGGGGATTCCAGGCACCAGGAATCCCCCCCTAAACACGCCCCTGGTACAGTAGGCTTTGATGGTGATATTTTAATGCCTAATCGGATGGAGGAGACTTTGGTTGCAAAAAACTGGACACATTTTGGGTCTTTGATGACGGGGTGCTGGGCTTTTGGTAAGAGGAGTTGCAGAGATCTCTAACTGTACAAAGAAGTTGGGTTGGTTTGTTTACGTGCATTTGCAATCTGTTATGAGAGCAAGTAAAATGTTTCCAGCCCAGTGTTTCAAGTGGCAGACTAAGTTTTTATTATTAAATCTTGGGCATCTGGTCTGTAGTCCTGATGTTTGACTAACACCCCTGCCAACACCATCATTAAGTTGATTCAGTTCAGCTGATTATTATTATATTTACCTTTTATGGAAGAATCTGCCTAATGTTAAACACATACTGGTCCCATCTCTCTGTTTTACAGCTCATTTGAAGTTTGTGAAGCTTGTTAAAAATTGTTGGTTTGTATCATTTCTCTAAAGACATCAAGCATGTTGAATATTGGATAATAAAATCCTAGTATTTCCTGGAAAACAATAACATTGGATTGTGTTCTCAGAAAAGACTTCATAGCTAACAACAGGTCTGGGTAAATTGTGGGCAATATTTATAAATAAATGAAAATGTATGGGTACTAGTGTCCCTTTAATCGGAACCTGGAGACCTCATTGGTTCAATTTTTTATCAAGTGAAGCTCTTATTAATAAAAATGGAAGCCACCAACTTTCATTTAAAACTTCTGGATAGCAGCATTTCATTGACACAATATTGAGACAACATCTCAAATGAATGTTTGATAATGAATCAACATTTTTTACAATGGTCGCTGCTATTGGAGGATAGTATTGTATTGACTGCTGAACCCTGGAACCAGGAGTTTTGGTACAGGAAGTCAGGAGATGTGACTCTTTTCACTTCTACGTTGGCAAATGACCCCATGCAGACGCCACTGGAAATAATCAACAGTTGTGGCCCATTATGGGGTATTTGTATGGTAAGGTCTTACGTCTTGAACTCTGAGCACATACCACCCAAGTTTCTAGGAAGGGGATTACCAGCAATATTCCTTATAAATTGTGTTAATGCATGAGTGCAGGTAAGGTGTGCTTCAAAAAAATTACTTCATCGCTTTGTATGAATCTTAAATGTATATTAGAATGGGAGCAGGAGTAAGTCTTCTGACCTCCCTATATTTTTTCTTACCGGACATGCAAGCTAACAGAAATAAAGGAAGATTCTAAACATTTTATAGATTTAAGGCTCCTACACACGCACAATGTTGAACCTGACGAACCTGAGATCGTGCACACTCGGCCAATTTTCGGCCAAACATTCATTTGCCGCGAGTCGGCACGCGCTCAGGGGCCTTTCGTCGGGTTTATCATCGTACGTGTGTATGAGGTTTAAGAAAAGGTTCATTTTATAAATTAGATTCCATGTAAAAACCTTCTGAGAACATGTTGCCCTGAACATTCTGTGAGTAAATGAACAGATTTAAGCGAACAATCTCTGTCTTTAAATCTCATTACCACATTGTTTAAATATCCGTTGTTAATAGCCGAAAATTCCTATTGATCAGAAATCTAATTACCAAACACCAGATGTCATTTTAATCTTACAATCGAAAGGATCATTTCGACGATGTGCCATTTCTTCCCCGTCCCTTCACAACTTCCTTAGGCCACCAACTTTTTTTTTTTATACTCAACACAGGAACATGCCGTTAAATTCTATAATAAATGCTTCCTCATTATCATTGAGTAATACCCGTGACCCAAGATGCTGTCCTGTCTGCTGCCAGTTAAGAAAGAAGCACAGCAGGAGCTAAGAAGGTCACCGCATTCTCAGGGTAATCATCTGCACTAAATTTAATTCTGACATGACAGGGCTTCAAAAAGTATTGAGGACAAGAGATCATCAGCAAACTGACAGAAATTAAAGACCGTTGCCCAACATGTAATTATATATGTGAGAGACCAACATCATAATCGGAAGGCTTGTATGAACGCCTTGAAATCAAGAATTTGCTAAATAACATGCTAAAAAGGTTTGAGGTTGTTGAAATGTTTGGTATGACTGGTGGTTTCCATGGATGGGGTGGTAGAAGCACACAATGGTCAAGTTGTGCTCATTAAACCTTGGCTTGCTTCTGTTTACATCAGGGTCACCCTGCGATTCAAACCAAATCAGACCAGAATCCTTTTTTAAAGAAAAATAACTAACTAATTGGAACCATCTTGAATCAAACTATAAAAACCGACCCAAGAACAAAGAGAGAAGTGTCAGACTTAAAATAAGGGAGTTTCATTCTAACGTTGAGTAACCAGAGTGAAGTCATTGTTGATACTGTACATACACCGGAATCTAATCACCGAACATGTTGGGAAAGCTCTATAGAACCCGGTTTAACTAAAATGAACCAGTTATTCACAAGTTTGAAAAAAACATTGCGCAAAATGCAACATTTACTAAGCAAACATGAATGATCTCAGTGGGTTTTGCCATAGATCCAATTTTAAGGTATTGTAATTGTGGGCAATATTGTAATTAGATGGCCATTAAACAGAATAGACCTCAATTTTCTAGTTAACAGTCACAAAGCACAGGGGTGCTCACAATGGAATTTATGAACATAATTAAAGTTCCAAGGCCCTGCTGACATGCAGAAATCTCAAGGTGAGTCTGGCCAGAAAAAATACATATTATATCCAGATAGATTATTTATTGCTTTCCTTTTAGCATGTGTGCAAATGTCACCAAAAATAAAAAAAAGGGTTGCACAGTCCCACAATGCATCTGACATCAGCACAATAACACCCATATTGCATAATCACCATATTGGACCAATAGATCAAAGAAATGGGAACAGTTTGAAACACTGCCCCGATATGATTAGGCCAGTAATGTCTTGGTCCATAACAGCATGTTAATGTGTAATACCTTAAGTTCTTGTTTGCTAACAAAACTAAATTTGTTCAGGAAATTTATGTCCAAGACAAAGAAAAAATACCTTCTGTCCAATCCTAAGAATATCCTGCTGAATACTGACAAAGGGCAAGATTCCATTGTTCAACATTATTCACTTTTTTAAAAGCATTGGGTTGAATATGGTAACACTGGCAACGTTTGCCCTTGTCTAGCAACCTATTGTCACACTTCAGTAACCATTATTTGGATGGGCTGGTGGATGGGTTAAAAAAATAAAAGGCATAATTATCTTGCACCCTCTATTGTGTCAGCAGGCCTGGAGACTTGTTTTTGGACATGAAATGTGTAGACATCTACATGTGTGATGTCAAGATATATCTCTTTGTGATTGTAGAATGTATGGATTTGCTCAAGGCTTCTCTCAATTGCCAAATACCAGTGAACCAAAATGTTGCAGCAAGCCATAATTCAACACTGTTAGAACAATAGTCCGGTAATCCTTCTTTTAGATAATTTCCCATGGTACAGCAGTTCAGCAGTTTTGAGCCGTCATTCCTGAATAGCAATATATTTTTATATGCATGTTCAGACAGATTCTTTGGAAGAGAAGTAAATGTAAAGGTAACCCAAGGATTAATACATAAGAATGAGGTTTAAGTGTTTTTTAGGCACTATTGATTGAATGAACACAATGGGACATATTTATAAAGCTTTGTTATTGGTGACGGGTGATTAAGATCATTAAGGTATGACACCATCATTACGCAAAGATAATGCGCGATAATGAACCATACCGATCATTAATTATAGAATGCATTGTTATGCAATGAAACAGATCATTAAAGGACAACTACAGCCTCAGAACAATGCTGAATCGGAATCACCTAGCTATAAAAACAGTAATCTGTGTCTCACCTCTCATTGTGTGTGGGTGTTGGGAAATTTTCCTTTCGAACATGGGGTATTTTATTTCCTAGCATTCCAGTATAGCACAGTGTGGTCACTGACCATGTTGTTTGTTGCACATGCCCAATCCTAATCTACTGCAAGAATTTGTTACAACAGGTTCAACAAGTACACACCTACTAGTAGACTCTAGCCAATCATGTTACAGTCCATTTTAGGCAGTTAACCATTTGACTGTGACAGTAGGTGTGGCCAGGCATTGCACATACACACAGTTATCTTATTCAGTTCTTCAGGGGGTGACATTTACTTTAATTCCATTTACTGTAGTGGTCGTTTACAGTTTAGTGGTGCTTTTTGGGTGGGATGCTTTCAGATTATGGAGTATAAACATTTTGGTTTAGTTCTCCTTTAATTAACAACCACAAAGTCATTTATCCATACCTATCAGACTATTGCAATACCGGTCAATCATTTCCAATCATACCATTATTTAATATGACATATTGATTATACGAACCATTGTTCACGCCGCAATTAAACAATAAATATGGCCCAATATTCCATTGGAAAAGCATGTAATATGGAGGACAATTCACTTCTGTTCCAGGGAAACTTTCCACCTAAAGCAAATATTTTCAATGCATTTAATTAAAGCCTTATTGTAAAACCTTTTTGTAAGTTTAATATGAATGTTGTGTCCTGCTAGACCTGTATCCACCAGTGTATTGTTGCAACAGGTACTGGAATTGAGGTATTGAGAGCAAGTGTCACAAGTGAATTTAATTCTAAAGATACATTAGGTTTAGGTAAAGTAAATGTAAAGAGATCAAATGTGGGGGAATCATAAAGAGCATGCCCAAGCAAGTGGTGTGGAGAGTAGGAGGAGTTTAACTTCACACAGGTTAGGAATTACATGGAAAGGAAAGAGATACAGTTTCTGGGCTATAAAACAGGAGAGATATGTTTTCACCAGAATTTCTTTAAATAAGAATGTAAGGGTCTCAATAACTAGTCTTCCTGCATTTTCAATGTTTTGTTTTTATACCTTAAACCTGTATAGATCAATGTGTGGTGTTTACTGTAAGCATGAAAGTGTAACAATGGGATCCATCCACCCTCAGTCATTGATTGTGCTCTAAACAGACATGAGAAGCGTCTGGCAAACATCTGACAAGTGTATTTGCCAATGCTTGTGAAGGTTCTCATTCATCCAGGTCATGGTATATCTGTTGTATTCAATTAGATCAACTGGACTTGAAATGTAGTTCTTGTCACTGTATGGGACCTTTACTGTCTGTTCTCACTGTATGGGACCTTTTCTGTCTGTTCTCACTGTATTGGACCTTTACTGTCTGTTCTCACTGATTGCACTAGATTGCGCAACTAAACATAAACATATATTATTTCATATTTTCTTTTAAAAAAATCTTAGATATTGTTAAAAGGCATTTCATATGGTTAGATTAGCTTTAGATAGTTTGTTAGGTTAGGCTAGGTTAGACTAGTTAGGTAAGTTAGGGTCCGTTTAAAGAGTCTACCTTGACGTGGTGGCAGACTCTTTTGGGCAAATTCTTTATTTTTCTGTTATTATGGTGTGGATAAATGTCTATTTAAAGAAACTGTGAAAATAAATTCAAAATGACAAAATCGCTAGCTATGCTCATGCCCCACCAAAAAACCAAGCCCACTCACAAGCCACGACCACCCCATTTCACCGGCGGCAATCAATGTTTGGCTCAGGTGGCAAAAACCCTAGTGGCACCCCTGTTTATGCACAACATTTTAGATCTGTACGCACAGGTAAAACAGGCATGCACAAAATACCTGGTGACATACAGGATGCAGGATGGAGAGCTCAAAATTTTGTTGTGCACCAGCACAAGTAATAATACTGCATGCACAGCCTTATCTACTAAATACAATACAAAGAAAACCTTTAGAAATTCTTTCCAACTGCAGAGAAAGAAAGACAGAAGTAAAGGAGCACACACACTGCATGATCTGATCGTGGTTTAGGTAAAGGTGGCCACACAATAATAAAATTGTAAAAATAATAAAATGTGTCCTTTTTAAAATACACGTGAAATTCTTTAATTCTACAAAGTTAATTTTAAATATCATATTTAATCAGTAAAATAACCCAATGTAGCATAATTAATTAATAGGCAATTTGAAGTGCAGAAGAATACACTGGAGCCATTCAGTTAGGTTACATTCTACCCTAGGTACCTAAAAACACATTTTTCTCAAATTTTACAAAAATTAGAGAGTTTATTGCTACTGGTGTGATTTTCTTTTGTGACCAATAATACACACTTTATGAAAATGAAAACCAACTTAAACCTTTTGGGTATCAATGTAAGTTTAGTGTCACCCATTTGATCAGTAATGCTATGACATATCGCTTATGATTCCTACTTAAATATCTAGGAGAAATGACAGGAAATCAGTAAGTTAGTTCAGCACAAATACATATTCTTTTAATTAAAAAGGGGTATGTTCCCATTAGATAAACTTTATTTGCCAATGCTTGTGAAGGTTCTCATTCATCCAGGTCATGGTATATCTGTTGTATTCAATTAGATCAACTGGACTTGAAATGTAGTTCTTGAAGACGTTTCGCTAGTCATCCGACTGGCTTTCTCAATTCAGAATGACTTGTACAAGAATCTGTGGCAATTATGTACCCTGGAAAATCCCAATTAGCATATCACAGCCAGGTGTTAAGGGTGTGATTAGATAGTGGCTAAGAGGTGTTATAGGAACGCCCAGAGTAAGGTGTTAAAACAGCATTGTACATGGCAGACAGTTGGTGTCGAACCCCCCCACCTCTATTTAGGCTTGGTTTCTTTATTTTCACATAAACGGCCTCCTTAACACCTCTCTTGAACCAGTCACGTTCCTTCGCCAGTATGTTAACATTACAATCTTCAAAGGTATGTCCTTTATCCTTAAGATGCAGATACACGGCTAAGTCCTGACCCGAGGAATTGGCTCTTCTGTGCTGGGCCATACGTTGATGCAGTTGCTGTTTGGTCTCCCCCACATACAAATCAGAGCATTCTTCACTGCACTGCACCGCATATATGATGTCGCTTTTCTTGTGTTTTGGTATTGGGTCTTTTGGATGTACCAATTGCTGCCTCAGTGTGTTGTTCGGTTTAAAGCAGACAGGGATACGATGTTTTTTGAAAATTCTTCTTAATTTCTCGGAGACCCCTGCTACATATGGGATGACCATGTTCTTCCTCCTGTCTTGCTTTTCCCCTTCACTGTTGGTATTTGTGTTCTTTTCTTTCCTTCTACTTCTTTTGACAAAGGCCCAGTCTGGATGTCCACAAGTTTTAAGGGCTCCTCTGAGATGTTTCATTTCTTTAGCCTTCGCCTCTGTGCTAGTGGGGATGTTCTCGGCTCTGTGTTGCAGGGTTCTGATGACACCCAGCTTGTGATCTAAAGGGTGGTGGGAGTCAAACATCAAATACTGATCTGTGTACCACCCTTTAGATCACAAGCTGGGTGTCATTTGATCTAATTGAATACAACAGATATTTATTTGCCAATCTAGTGATTTCTCTGTGCATAATTAAATGCTTCTAAAGTAATAACTTCCTTTATTCAGGACTCCTAAATAAGGGTTTTTTAGTTTTTTTGGGGGTTATCCCCTGGGGCAATTTAGTTGCTCAGTAGAGATCTCAGCATGTTTTACCCATCAATGAGTTATTGAAGTAAAAATACTATTAGGAACATTTTAAAAAGAAGAAAAAAGGACCATTACAGAATGGAATGGCAGCACACTACTGAGCAAGGCATAGCAAAATATATGAAATCAATTGATTTTTCAAAATTAAAGATAATACATAAAATACATAGGTATGTGTAGTATAAGAAATTTAATTGATTTGAAAAAAATGGGAGTTTTGTCTACCATAAACATCTTTTTGGAACTCTGTTGCTTTTTAATATAATCATATAATAACATTTTATGTGAAATACTTCATGGGTCAGGTGGTTCCTTTAGAATTGCTTAAATGTCGAAGGAATTTTGGAAGGTGAGTTCAAAATCTTTGGGCACCTTAGGGGGCGGAGCCAGGCAGCCGAGGCAAATGGACGCATAAGCCCACAGCTCCGGTAAAGTAGGACCAAAAGCATTAGGCCGACTGCCACAAAAGCACACCAGCAACCCCAAAACAATCGCAATCAAACCTAGAAGAGATGGGGAGAAGGAAAACCGGCAATTCGGCACCACGCAAGCTCACGGACTTCTATCACAGAGGCCGCGTGCAAGGAAGGAAAGATGGCGCCGGGCTTACAAACAACACAGACACAGAGGGACAGGGAACCTCCACCGGAACCACCAACACTCCAACCTCTTCCCCGCAACATACTTACCCAGTAGCTACAGCAGAGCCGCTGGAGAGCACGGAGAGAGCTGGGTCGCCCGGCGGAGAGGAACAACGCGGGGAAATAAGGGCAGATGCTCCATCCCACGTGACAAGCAGGAGACAACAAAAGATCGACAGCAAAGAGGTAGGAGATGATTTATGTGCCTTCCCCGTACACAACATACCCCTAACGGACCAAATACTAAAGGAAATGATGCTTACCCTACAAAATTCAATACAAATAGATTTTAAATCCCACATCACACTCCTACAGAATGAAGTGGGTAACCTAGGCCATCGCACTGACCACTTGGAAAATAAAATGTCAGACTTTGTCCCTACTGTTAATGAGTTGATAGACTCGCACTCAGCTCTCCAAGATGAAGTAGCAACCCTACAACTCAAATTGACAGACATGGAAGACAGGGCGAGACGCAGAAACATCAAAATACGAGGTATCCCTGAAAAAGTAAACAATATAGACTTAATACCCTACCTAACTAAGCTCTTTCAAGCCCTACTACCGGAGACTCCAACATCAGACTTCCTTATAGATAGAGCACATAGAGTTCGTAAACCAGCACACCTCCCTGCCTCAGCGACCAGAGATACCCTAGTAAGAATGCATTACTACCACGTCAAAGAACAACTAATGACGACATCTAGAAGAACCACAAAACTAGTAGAACAATACCAAAACATACAAATGTTTACGGACTTATCCCCAACTACACTGCAAGCAAGGAGAAAGCTTATTGACATCACCACAACCCTAAGAAAATCAAATATTCCTTACAAATGGGGATTTCCCACTAAACTACTAATAAAAAGAAACAGCAATACTTATATAGCCAAAACAGCACAAGAAGGAGAAAACCTCCTCAACGAATGGAATATACCTATCCAAACACCCACCTCTAAACCTCCTCCTACCTCAACATCACCGCAGAATGGATCATATTCTACATTGAGACTTCAACAAACTTGGCACACACCCAAAAGACATTCACCCGGAAACCCATCAACGAACTCCGACAAGTGAACATGAGATGGCAGAAGGCATCCTATAAAGCTATTTTTATACCTCACTATAAAGGTCCTACACTGGCTGACTGTTTTGATCCATACTTACCCCCCAAACTTTGAGAATTTGAGACTGGAGAAGATCTGGAGATCTCAAATGACTGCACAACTCAAAGTATTTTTCAAAGTATTTTTGAATGTTTATAATGTTATAGCTGTTAATGTTTACTGTTTCTGTTACAAGACCTACCTAAGTACAACTAACATGCTTTCTTTACAGGTGTATAGAAAACCAGATAATATTTTAGTTTCGCTTGAAACATATATACCAATACAAAACTACATAAGTAAAGCAATACTAGTAAACTAGAATATGGTTTTAACCCTGTTTTCACTAAATGTAAGGGGTCTGAACTCCCCCTATAAAAGATCAATGTTATGGCAACAGGCCTCCCAACATAAGGCGGACGTCGTCTTTGCCCAAGAAACACATTTCCAAGAAGGGAAAACACCTAAATGCTCCCACAAAAGATTCCCATATGTGTACTCTACCTCTGCAAAGAAAAAACACAGAGGAGTACTTATAGCCATAAGAGATGCCATCAACTTTCAACCCATTAAGGTCACACACGACCCGGAAAGCCGCTTTTTGATTCTAGAATGCATAATAAATAGCAAACCATATTGTTTAATCAACATATATGCTCCACACCATAAACAACACACATTCCTAAACAATACACTATCTTTAGCACCCAACCAAAACACAAACGTTTTACTGTGTGGAGACTTCAATACAATCCTAGATCCAAACATTGACTCCACAAATACAACCCGTCTGAAAAAACGTACAATCACAAGAGCAATGCAAAAATCAAATCTATTCGATGTATGGAGATGCAAATACCCACTAGATAAAAAATATACGTATTATTCTACAGTACACGACACATATTCCCGAATAGATATGTGTTGGACTGATCTCGCCACTCTCTCCAAAATTGAAGATATACAAATCGGTCCTATTACATGGACAGACCATGCACATATACTTATAAAAATCAAAGAATATAACAATTTTATACCCAAATTTTCATGGAGACTGAACCAATACCTCCTGGCAATTCCTGAAATAAAAAACAAAATTCAGGCCCGAACACAAGAATTCTTTGAAACAAATGACAATGGAGAAACACAAGATACAATACTATGGCAAGCATATAAAGCCTACATGAGAGGTATATTAATACAGGAAGCAGCAAAAATGAAAAAAAAAACAGGCTAGCCACCCAAAACTCCCTGATAAAAGAAATTACTCAACTGGAAAGAGAATACATAGATACTCAAAGCAACAACACAAAAAATAAATTAAACAGAGCCCGACAAGAACTGCACCAACTAAACATACAAAAATTTGAAAAAGCATATAGGAAGCTGGGATCCCAATACTACTCGATGGACAACAAAGCTGGTTAAATCTTAGCAAACAAATTAAAAGGGAAACAAACAAAAAACAGAATAAACCATTTAATAAAAAGAGGAAATAAGATCTCCAATCCATACGATATAAATGATACATTCAGAGACTACTATGACTCACTATACAATCTCAATAAAGATGAGACCATATATCAGCCAACTAAACAAGACATCGAAAAATTAACACAAATACATCTCCCAAAGATCTCCGAACCCCAACTTGACCTATTGAATAAAGAGGTAACACAGGAAGAAATATACAAGATAATTGAAAATCTTAAAACAAATAAAACCCCGGGTATAGACGGCTTCCCAAATGAATTTTATAAAACCTTTAAAATGGAAGTAAGCCCTATTCTACAGAGAGTCTTTAAAGAAACAACAGAAACGGGACAATTCCCTCAAGAAATGCTGACAGCACAAATAATCACCATCCCCAAAACTGGGAAAGAACCCACTACACCCGAAAATTTTCGACCAATATCACTTTTGAACACTAACGTTAAAATATATGCCATGATCATAGCAAACAATAATACAATATTACCCGAATTAATAAACCCAGACCAAGTGGGATTTATACCTCATAGACAGGCATCGGATAGTACCCGAAGAATAATCAACTTAATGCAAAAAGCAGAACAAGAGAAACTCCCAGTAATAGTATTATCGATCGACGCTGAAAAAGCGTTCGGTAGGATCAACTGGGACTATATGAAAGCTGTATTACAAAAATTCAATCTGTCAGGGAACATAAACAAAGCAATACTAGCATTATATTCCAACCCCGCAGCGGTGGTATCAACAACAGGACTACAATCATCAACATTTACCCTAGCAAACGGTACCAGACAGGGCTGCCCCCTATCGCTTTTAATATTTGCCTTAATGATGGAGCCAATTGCTCAATCCATAAGACTCCACAAACAAATAACAGGTATTAAATTGGGCAAAAAACACCATAAAGTATGCCTTTTTGCAGATGACATAATATTGTTATTAACAAACCCAGAAATTTCCCTCTCTGCAACAATTGAACTTTTCAGATGGGCAAGCAAAACCTCATATTATAAAATTAACGAAACCAAATCCACAATACTACCGATAAATATTGACATGCAGTCCAAAAAAACAATACAAAGCCAATACTCCTTTCAATGGAGAGAAAACACACTACCCTACCTGGGAATACACCTAACTTTACCTACCACACAACTATACGCATGGAACTATGCCCCAATGCTACAATTAACGGAGTCTTTAACAAATAAGTGGGAGAAAGAAAACCTATCCTGGTTAGGAAAGATAGCTGCCATAAAAATGACACTCCTCCCGAAACTAACATACGTGTTCAGAACTATTATACTACAACCCAAAGCCACATATTTTAAGAAACTACAAACTACTATAGAAAGATTCATATGGTCTGGGAGAAAATCCAGAGTCAACAAAAAACTATTATACACAAACAAATATGAAGGAGGCCTGGGTATCCCACTAATAACACGATACCATACAGCAACAATACTAGACCAGACAAAACAATGGTGGTCAGATCAAGAGGAAAGACAATGGGTGGAAGATGAACAATCCCTCCCAAATAACACCCCACTGAGAGAGATTTTGGGAGCCTTAATGATCTCAAAAGGAAAGAAAAAAACAAAACTAACAATTGAAGTCCCTAACTTTCTTTCTATAAAAACCACCATCCAAACTTGGAGCCGAGTATGTAAAACTTGCAGTATCTACACAGAACTATTACAAGAGATACCAGTCTCCTCAGCTGACTTACTCATCCCTAACATAAACTTATCCTCCTGGGCAAACCTAGGTATAATTCAAATAAAACAAATTTACAATAAGGAAGGGATACGTACATTTGAAGAACTGAAAGAAGAATTCCAAATATCAAACAAAGACTTCTACAAATACCTCCAATTGAGAAATATAAACAAACGAATCCCACAACCTTCGACCCAAAATAAAACAATACTACTCAAGTGGCTAACGATAGCACACAATAAGAAAGGGATAACCAATAACTATAAAACATTACAACCTGAGTTAGTCTTAACCGATATACCTCCACACATCAAATGGCAACAAGATCTACAAGAAGAAATTACGGAAGAACAATGGCTCAAAGCAATCAAACTGACTTACACCTTATCTAAATGTGTTAAACACTGGGAAGCCAATGCAAAAATCAGAATGAGATGGTACAAAACTCCAACAATAATATGTAAATACTCACCTACAACTAATGACAGATGCTGGAGACAATGTGGGCAAAAAGGTACCATACTAAACATTTTCTGGAGTTGCCCTAAAATAACCAAACTGTGGTCTGAAGCATTCAATCTCCTATCAACTATACTAGCTTGGCAACTCACCCCAAACCCGACCTTAGCCCTACTGAATATAAACCTATATGAATTCCCCACCTACATGACAACAATAATATACCACCTATTCACTATAATCAGAACAAAAATAGCAAAATACTGGAGAACCACTGAAATACCAACCTGGTCGGAAATAGTCAATAACATGAACTTAAACTACGAATGCGAAATTATATTTGCCACCTCTAAGGGAACCCGCGAAAAAACCTCTCATGCCTGGTCTGACAATAGAAATGTGATTTCACAAAAATGTAATTTGGATAATTAAACAACTGCCCCATAATATATACACCTGTACTTAAAAGGCTAAGAGAAAAACAATAAGTAGGTCTAATGGTTTTGTTATAAGGTTTATGTAATACAATAAAAAAAAATAAAATAAATCAAGAGTGGAAGTAAAACAATACAAGAGTCAAGTTCTGATACATGTAATTCTCTATTCGTTTATTAAGCAAAACTATAAAAATGTAAAAACCCAATATATAACAATGCAAAATGTGTAACTCAGAAATGTTTGAACCACTTTTGATCAATAAAAAATTTTAATGATAAAAAAAAAAAGTTTGGGCACCTTAAGGCCTCGAACACACGTTAGAAGAAATTTGGAACAATCATCATAGTTAAATTCATTACGAACAGTTTATCCCACAGATCACATACAAACAGGCTAATTAGCAGTAGCCAAGCAGCCTGTTGCTGCACTATGTTAGGGGAGAAGGAGCTAGATTGTCATCTAAAGTTTCGTACTACAATTATCTAAAGTGTACATTGTTTAACTTATAAAAGATGAAGGAAACTTTTCTGAGAGATCCCCTGTAGATCACATTGAACATACTTGTATTTATTAGGTAAGATTACTGGTAGTAAGAAAGTAACTGGAGAGTTTACTAAAGTGAAACATTTTCCAGACAACTTTCAGTATGTAATAAGAAATATTTTTCGAGATTTCAATGTTGGCCTAATACAAAAAATTCTTTACATGTTCATTGAGTGGGTTCAAATTATTTCTTTTACATTTCTGGCAATGGTTATGCAAACCCTAGAAAAAAATCAGGATTAGATATTAGAAGGAAATATTTTAATACATTAGTGTATGAATTCAAACTGATACCTATGGTTTTTGTAGTCAATTACATTAAAACCTCTTTGATAATATCTATAGCAGGAATTCAAATATTTACAATTAAAAATGCTTTATTAAATATTGTATTTCAAGCACCAACAGCAACACATTTGTTAGTGTGTAAGCAGGGGTGTTCCTAGGGTTTTTGACACCTGAAACAACTTTTAAATGCCGCCTGTCGGCGGTGGTGGCATGTGAGGTGGGCGTGACTTCATTAGGGAACCTAGGCATGGAGGTGGGTGTGGTGGGCTGGCTAACACTGACTGGTTGACTGGAGGGCTGACTTAATGGATGTCACCAGGCGAAGCGAGAGAGGGAGAGAGTTCCAAAGGTAGGGAGCAGCAAGAGAGAATGGTTTAAGGTGGGAGGCAGCAGTGTTAGCTGGGGGTCTGTGGAGAATATTTCCTTGTGAGGAATGGAGGGCACAGCCTGGAACATTAGGGACCAAAAGAGAAGATAAGTAGGGAGGTGCAGTAGAGCGAAGGGGTTTAAAGGTTAAAAGAAGGGTATTGAATATGATTTTTTGTTTGATGGGAAGCCACCCTATTAACTTAAGTATCGGGGTTGCTGGTTCTCTTTTAGAGGAGAGCGAGATGATCCGAGCTGCTGAGTTTAAGATACACTGGAGAGGAGAGAGATGAGAGGCTGGGAGTCCAAGTAGTAGAATGTTACAGTAGTCAAAATGGGAGATTATAAGGGCATGGATGAGCGTTTTTGTAGGGGATAGAGAGAGAAAAGAGCAGATCTTGGCAATATTGCGAAGGAGAAAACGACAGGTCCTGATGTGATGATGGAAGGACAGAGAGGAGTCAAAGATAACTCCAAGGCAGCGTGCAGATTCAACAGGGTTAATGACCGTATTGTCAATAGAGATGGAGAAGGGAGGACTAGGTCCCAGTTAAGGGGGGTTGTTGTTTTCGATAGATTGAGTTTAAGGCGGCAGTGTGCCATCCAGGAAGAGCTAGAGAGCAGACATTTAGAGATTTGGGATTGAACTTCAGGGGTTAGCGCGGGGGTGGACAAGTACATTTGGGTATCACCAGCATATAAGTGATACTTAAAGCCAAAATATCTGATTATTTCTCCCAGAGAAATAGTGTAGAGGGAGAACAGTCTAAAACTGAGCCCTGAGGGACCCCCACACCAAGCGTAACAGGAGAGGAAGTTTTTCCTGTTAGAAAGATAAGAAGACAACCACACTGCAGCTTGATTTCAGATGCCCAGACAATATAGAATCGGCATAAGAAGAAAGTGGTCCACAGTATCAAAGGCAGCCGACAGGTCAAGGAGAATGAGGACCGAGAACTGTCCTTTGGCTTTGGCAGCTTGTAGGTCATTTGAGACTTTGCAGAGGGCCATTTCAGTTGAATGACCCAGTCGGAATCCTGATTGTAACGGTTCCAAAAAGTTATTAGCATGGAGTTATTTAGTAATACGTGTAGAGACAAGACGTTCAATTACTTATTACATTATTACAAATACTTAAGTATGCAAAATCCTGAGGAGCGTTAACGGAATGAAGATTGTCCGTAGAGGAGGCCTGCAAGAGAGTGTTAAATAGCGAAAATAGACGACGTGGGTTATTTTTGTTACTGTTTATAAGCATGCTAAAGTAGAAGGGTTTAGCTGCTGAAAGAGCCAAATTAAGACACGACAACATGAGCTTGAAATGGTTAAAGTCCGTCTGACTGCGTGACTTTTTCCACAGCCACTCAGCTGCACGAGTACAGAATTTGGTATCTGAAGTGAGCCAAAGACGGGGATTAGCGGGGCAACGTTTGTGAGTTTGGAGGGGGGCAAATGAGTCAATAGTAGTGGATAAGATAGAGTTATACAAATGTATATTTGTATAACTATTGTACGGGTGTTGTGAACAAGGACAGTAGAGTGTCATAGGAGAGGGGAGAGTATGTGGTAGAAAAAGTAATTAGATTGTGATCCGAGAGTGGGAAGGAGTTACTAGCAAACTGAGAGACAAAAAGATTTTTAGTAAAGACCAAGTCCAAGTGACCATCCTTATGGGTGCTTGTGTTGGTATACAGTTCAGAAAACACTCTAGCACACCGCTGTTGGCTTTTTGCCAGTCAAGTCAGTGGGTGCAATCCCCCTGCCCTCTACTCCCGGGGCCAGACAATTCCATAGCACAAGAAAGGATAGGGGAGCACACTACAATGGTGATTCCAAAACTTTTATAGAAACAATGACTACAATGTTTCGGGACGCTCTGTCCCTTCCTCAGGTATCCTCATACCTGAGGAAGGGACAGGGTGTCCTGAAACGTTGAAACTGTCTGATGAAGGGACCACACTGGTTCTGAAACGTCACTGAATAAAAGTATATTCACTTAAGACTGGTGCCCAGCTGCATCTATTACTCTGGATATATTTACTGTTGGCTACAGTGTTGGAGCACCCAGCAATTTTCTCTATTTTTGTATTTTTTTTGGTCCAATACCTCTGTCCCAAGAGGTATTGGAATTAAGCAGAAGTTATTTGTACTGTTTTTATAATGTATATTTACGAAGAAATCTGTGTAGAGATGCATCATTTTAATTGTCACTTTCAAGATTATTAATGTAATTAAACCTAAATATTTCGTTTAAGATGTCTGTGTATTGCCAGCTGTATGCTTTTATTGTGCCCTTGAATCATATGTCAATACTTTTTTACTTAAGTCTTTCTATAGCAGCTAAGGAAAGAAATACACCTTAAAAATAAATGTATAAAATGACAGAAAGTCTCATGAAGGCCATAGATGCAGAAATATGATTGGCCAATACCGGGTATCGGGCCTTGCAAGCCTGGTTGACCGAAAAGCTGCACATTTTTTTGGTAAGCATACATGTTCAAGAACTACTTCATGGCTTTAATGGGTATTAAAAGCTTGACTGGCATCCTGAATAAATGTGTTTTAGGCTAGCCACACATGGGTCAGTAGTACACATAATCGATGACTGATTTATTTCCAATTGAAGAGTCATTAATTGTATGCACAAAGGAAAAGAGATTTTTGATCTTTTTGAAAATAACTTGAGAAATACTACTTTATACTGCTCAATGCAATAAAAAATATTCCCCTGCCCTCTGTGGCTGCCTTTGTTCCTGAATGGGCAAAGATGTTTCAACTTGACCAATCAGGCATTTAATAGATAAACTGCCTACAATTGTTTGGGCAGTTTATGGATCTGCAAGTTGGATGCAAATAAACCATGTATGGTAATCAAAGGTGAGTCTGTATTATAAGGAATGTTTTGCAGACCAGGTCTGCAAAATATATTCAGAACTATATAGGAAGCTAGAATAAAGGTTTATATAACAGGTATAGGTTATATATGATGAATGTGTTGAGTAGTGTTATATTTGTGGTCAATACACAGAGTGCCCTTGGGATCTCCCTGTTGCTAAAGATGAGCAGATGACCCAAGGTTGGCTTTAAACAGAATATTTCATCTTTAGCAGTGGAAATATAACCTTGAAGCAAAATAGGATGTTAAAGATTACATATTTATTCAAATAAGGCTGGTGCATTAATCTAGGGGGAAAAATCCAATGCCATTATAGAAATGTCTTTTGTCCTTTTTAGCAATTCTAAATCAATAGCAGAATATTAGAATTTGCATATTACAGAACCCAATAGATTATATGTTTTACTCTCTGTAAAATATCCTTTTTTGATATAGATTATTAGCCCATCTTAGCTGGTCTTTTCCTTTTAGCCATCATGAGAGAAAATAGTTAATATGACTATAAGTTATTTTTCAGTATACATACCTTTTAATATACTTGTGCAGTAACTGACACTCCCCCATCCCCCCCCCCCCCGTTCATTAACATATGTTTGCCAATGTCAAAGAATAGTAGAAAAGTAATTGAATTTAATTGGAGATGGAGACAGAGAGCAGTCAATTACTGCACGAGTAGTGTCCCTGTAGTGTTGACATCTCTTTATGCTGCATTGAAGCATTAAGTTGATTGTAGTAATCAATTCAAGAGGCACATGTGACAAAGGAAATCTTTCCCAAAAAAGTTTTTCACAAGAGTCTATTTTAACTATAGTGAGAAATTACAATATTAAAATTAATAATAATAAACTGAGTCAAGGTACCAATACACTGCATATTCACCTTTCCCATGGTGCCAGAAGAACCATCATCTGACCCATTCTTTTTTGCAATCAACTTGGGATCGCAAAATGAATGGGTCAGGAATGTGGCAGGAGCTTCTGAAGCTGAGAACCCCCAGGACAAAAATGAACTATTAAGACATTAGAGAGATTTAACAAACAAAATTAAATCTATTAAATGTCTTAATAGTGTATGGCCGGCATTACTCAAATACTACATCAACTTTTCCCCAGCTCAGTTTAACCACTCCTGTGTACTGTATATTCCTTCTCATTATTTGTTGCTAAATATAGTTTACCCAGGTACCACATGACCCATTTTATCAGACTGAACTTTGTTCTCTCTTGTTATAATAGAAACTTGGCTTCTATTGGTTGTCTCAATCTTGCATTGCGTTTTTTTACATTTGTATAGTGATCAACTGAGAAATTGCTCCTTTGAAGCTGGGTGTACACATGAAACAGGAATTTGTCTGAAAATTGTGCTGACTGTCATATACATTCACTATTCTCTATATTCTGGCAATTGGCCGAAAAAATATATTACCAACTTTAAGCTGGAACCCAACGGGAAAAGATCTTAATATTCACAAACAATTGATCCCAAGACTAACAGGCAAAGCCATAGTTTGCTACCATTGATAGTTCTTAAAGGAACACTAAATCAAAAAAAAAACCATGTGCCATCCGTTTGTATTATTCACAGGGAGGTGAGAACGCTTATTCTCACCTCCCTGTGAATAATATTACGCTCGGGGGACCTGGAACTTACCTTACCCGCCGCTCCACTCGCAGTCGCTCAGTCACTGAACAGCTGTTCTCTCTCGATCGCGCTCCCTATCATTTGTATTGCCGCGCATGCGCCTAAGATAGTGCGCGTGGTCGAGACAGAGCGGCTGTCAGTGACTGAGCCGCTGCGAGTGGAGCAGCGGGTAAGGTAAGTTCCAGGTCCCCCGAGCGTAATATTATTCATAGGGAGGTGAGAATAAGCGTTCTCACCTCCCTGTGAATAATACAAACGGATGGCACATAGTTTTTTTAAAATAAAACCTGAGTTTAGTGTTCCTTTAAGACACATAGACATAAGAAGATCCTGTTGGATCATATAGGATTTGGCATTTGTCCTGCATAAGTATAACCACCATAAATCTATTTTCTTATGGCCTAGGTCATTAAGATTTTGGAACCGTTACGGTAATACTAGAAAATCCCTCTCTAAAAGATAAAACTATTTTTTAATTCTGAATGCCCTGCACAGAATCTGTCTTACAGTAAGAAACAGGGAAGGGAATATAATTAGGCAGACACAATGGCACCCTTTATGTAATAAATGAAGGGATTTATATAAAAGCTGCTGTAAACAGTATTTTGAATACGTTGCTGGTTATTAAAATGAAAGCTTTATTGATGTTTCAGCATTTGTCAGTTCCATAGTTGCCCCTGGTAGCCCTTCTAATGTATTCATGGCATCCTGTTAATCATGGATTGGAATATGGCTAGTGAACAATGTTTTAAGGAAGACAGACTGATGTGGAATTATTGAGGGTTTATTTGTGGGTTAAGTAGAAACGTCTCCCCCACTGCCTCTAATGTAGGAACATCAACTGACAACTAACATAATTTGAAACCATTACAAACATTGTGTGACTTGCTTAACAAATCCTAATGCCCAATAGAGACTTCCTGATAAAGCAGGAGCAGTAATAAACAAATAGAGATAGTATCCGCATAGCTTTACTGATCAAACTGGTACACAAGTTAGCCTGTGCTATAAATTTACAGATCAAATGCTAGTGTAAGGAATGGCATAGAGGCTGCTGGGAACAGTAGGCTGGATTCTGGAACAAGGTGCTGCTGGGAACTGTAGGCTGGATACTGGAACAAGGTGCTGCTGGGAACTGTAGGCTGAATACTGGAACAAGGTGTTGCTGGGAACTGTAGTCTGGATACTGGAACTCAAGATGCTGGAGTAGAAGTACTGGAACAAGCAGGGTAAGTAGGCACAGGAACAGGCTAGGTAAGTGGTCACATGAACAAGCAAGGTAGGTATAGTTTCTGGAACGGGAAAGGTAAGTAGCAGATATAAACAGGAGCCAGGGGTAGCGGAGCTACAATCAGGCACCAAGAGGAGGACACCGCCTACACGGAAGCGCCCGGCTGTGACCAGAGCGGCGCTGGATCGGAGCAGCAGGTAAGTTCGTGACAGCTAGCATTTTATGATTGCTGCAGTTTAATAGCATGGGCACCTTTTATTGCACTAGCCCTTAAATGTACTATCATAATTATTACATAGTGGTTTCTTTTTTATTGTTTTTATTTCTGCACCTTTACCATTTATTCACTTTCATAGTATTGTCATAATAGAAGGTGGTCCATCAAAAGCAATTACAACAGCTTCAATGCATCCTGGTATATATTGTAGGATCACATGGAATGCTATGGTAGCGATATGAACTGTGATATTTTGTTGATAGAAAGTCTCATGCACCATTCCTGCCCCTCCTAGAATTGATCTTATCTGGTGATTAAATGCCTGTGGCAAAAGTGTAGATGTACACTGTTCAATATCTACTTATAACCATACACATTGTAGGTTGTCCATTGCCCTATAATAACTTTACATGCAGGGTACAAATAATTCATTATAGAAGAAGGCACACAGGGGGGTTCACTCTGCCCTACATTCATATGATAGTTTAAGCCAGGAAATGTTGACAAGGGGTCTACCAGAAAACATACATACATACGGTTCATACATGTCTATTTATTAATATGCTGTTCCACGTATCCTGACGACCAACAAAACCTTTGGCTAAGACACATTGACTTGGTAGTGTCATTTCCATCAATGTTTATAATACAAAAAAATTAAAGTTTCTTGATTGTATGTTTATGGCAGGAGGGCAAGCAAGGTGGGGAAGATTAAAATTATGGATGGTTATCTGCCCAAGTAAGAGGGCGTGTTAATAGGTCAATTCCTAGGTTTTAGGTAAAGAATAGAAGATTTAAATGATTACAGATGATTTGAGACTTCACTGATCTGTGACTTTGAAGTATCTGGTTTATTAGAATAAGGATAAGCAGGCATTTAGGTTAATTTAGAGAGTACCTAGTGGTGTAAGGCCTGGTACACACCAGTACATTTTGTTTAATAATTGGCCACTATGTACCAGGTTTGACATTCCCTGTAACAAGATTTAAGAAAAACAGATGATGATTAGAGAATGTACAATGTTTGGCGCAAATAAAAAATTCTATTGTCTCCTATTCTTTAGTATAGCTGAAGCAGATTATTGATTATCAGGGAGATTCAATAAAAGTTCTTATTGTTAAAAATGGGGCCAATTTTGCCCGAACCAATCAGATCTTATTTAACATTTGAAAGCTAACATCTGATTGGTTGGTGCAAAATTAGCACCATTTTTAAAGATAAGAACTTTTATTGAATCTCCCTACAAATTCTCTGTGTCTTCCCAGGCAGAAGGAGATTAACCACCAAACAACCCCCTTTAATTTGATGTACCCAGTGTGAGAACCTAAAGAGAAAGCTTCTCATGTCTTGGTTTTCTTTAGATCGCAAGGAATACTTACCCAAAGTTATGATCTCTCTTCTGGTCTGGCTGCCCACAACTTTTGTCCAGAGCCTGTCCAATAGGAAGCTGTTCTCGTGTAAATGCAGTGTACAAGTATTAATAAACTATAAACAAATAAACACAAAGCAAATCAATAGTCGTTATTTGACTTATTTACATTTATTTCCATTGTATGTTGTGCTGCAAAAGTTTCTGTTAATGGTCAAGTAAATAAAACATTACATAAACATAAATAAAAACGTCTATTAAGTGGTCTTATAATAATAAGCCCTTCATCACTTTCTTCTGCTTCTCTCTCCCTAATAAAGTATGAAAATCTGACACATTAAGTTATTCTCCATTGTGGGGGATAAAGTCTATCAGCTTAAAGGGCAGTCATCCAGTATTAAAGGCAGGCTATTATATTCTAGATTAGAACATGTCAACCGGAAAATATTGTTTACAATGTTTCTATTTTCCTTTTTGCGCTCACATTATTTGGGGCAATAATAGAGGGTACAGTATAGATATAGCAAAAAACAAAATGGGACATTAATGCACATCCAATTCAAACCGTTTACATTATATATTATCATGCATAGTGCATGGATATTAATGCACTTATGGATAATTGATGTTCTGCTTGATGCTTTGTATACCAGAGACTCTGACCATATGAGCTGACAGCTTCTGCTTTATGTCTTGATTACAAAAGGTTTTCTCTAGCTTAATTACTTTCCTTTAATGAGCAACTAAGTCTGATTATGGGTACAGGAGTTACTTACATAGAGTGCCAGCCAAAAGTACAGCATTGCAGTTATTGTATGACACCAATTAGTTTTAATTGACCCACTACCTGCAATCAGCAGTGAATACCTGAAATGGTGTGGAGGAAGCAGTGCACTGATGTCACTATATAGTTGTCAGATGTCAACCGTGAGTCCCAGAGACTCTTAATAGAACCACTATCAATCTATTGTACATTGATCTGTACATAAACATCTTCATATGTAGAATGCTGCATTACTTGCAGTAGCTTAGGAAGGAACATCCCCAAATTGTGTAATTGTAGCAGTGATTCCACAGTCCCTATTTCAAACATAATGTCTTTGAGAGATTTGTTGTAGCACCCAAGGGATTATAGGTGTGTCTTGTTTACTTAAAAAAAAAAGTCCTAAGAAAGTAATTATTCGTTTACTATAATCCTATTCTGCAAGAAAACTGGATTGTGAATGTTGCTGGGCAAGAAAGGAGATATAATACACAAGTATCCATGATTTAGTTTGAAAACAAAATTGGTACAAACTTACATTACTTTAGTGCATGGTATCTGTGAGCTCAAACACTTTCTCCCCTGACTTATTGTCTGCAAAACAAAATAGTTAACACTTGTTTTTGTTAGTGGTTTCCTATTAATGTAAAATAAAATATACACTAATTACTTCCTATTGTACTTAGCAAAAGGAGATCTCTCCCTGGATAAAATACACATGTTCATGCCTACTAGAAGACTTTCAGGGGGATTCATAGAAGTTCTTAACGTTAAAAATTGTGCTAATTTTGCCTCAACCAATCAGATCTTATTTAACATTTGAAAGCTAAAATCTGAATGGTTGGGGCAAAATTAGCACCATTTTTAACTATAAGAACGTTTATTGAATCTCCCTGTTTGGGTCTGGCCATCAGCCATTGGCTGTAATGAAGATTTGCGGCTTTGACTGAAAGCCAGAAGCAGCAGGGGAGACGGCGATGGATTGTGCTGCGTAAGTAATGCTAGTAGTATCATTGGTAAAGGTATGTATAGTCAAAAGTTGGCATATGAAAGATGTTTTACCAGCTATCCAAGTGGCTTCCACTTTCAACAAGGGACACTTTGTTGTTTACAAACACCTATAAATTACTAATCCAGCTAAAACACAAATAGAATATTTTACTTATATGGCAGACTTTTTTTATTTGACAGAATATCAGAAACAATAATCTGACAGAGTAAAAGTCCACACAGACGTGCGATTGAAGGGCCGACCTGCAATGCAGATCAGTAGGACAAATGACCATTTCGGCTAAGTACCGATTATCGTTTTGCCACTCGGTCGGGCCTTGTTGAGGATCCGCTGGGCAGATCATGAACAAATGGCCGTTTAGCTCAACTGGGCACCCATACATAAAATTATACTCGGACAAAATGGCTGTTCTTCCTACAGACGTGCATTACACATCTGTAAGGACCTTATGTAAAAACAGCACATGTCAACAATACTTAACAAAACGGCAAAGCAGATATCCAGAAAGGGCAATGCTGTCTGCATTGTTGTAGCTAGATTTCTTTGTAAATGATCAAACTCAACCTCAAAGTCCACCATTAACTAACTATATTGATGTATTATTCACTTTTTAAAAGTTTTAAATGAATGTTATCTACATTTATATAGTTATGATGTCGGGAACATCGATGGACATCTGACAGGGTGGAACATTTTATAGTATATGCATATGAATGTCTTCTGTAATCCAGGCCTAACAGATTTCATTGGTATCTCTCTGCAATGTGTGGTGGCAGGTCAAATTCAGCTGGACTTGTCCATCATCTCCTAAGACCTTGTCTAGTTCCACTCATTCAAGTGCTTACTCAGATCAAATGAGCGGTGGAAACATTTCCTAGCATATTTATAGATTTATGTTAATTGCCCAAATTACATAACTTGAGAAGTGGAAAATCCAGTTAATATAATCCATTTAGTACAGTGTGTGCAGGGAACCTTGCAGTAAATTGTTTAAGTTATGTAAGTGCAACTTGTTATTAAACTGCTGGGTTAATGACATGAAAGAAACCATCTTATGTGCACATTTGGACAGAGAAGACAAATAGTGTACAGTAAGAGTGTAAAGGAGGCCATTTATGTTAATGTAGTTTTCGGACGATTCTGGTTTTGCATCGAGTGTACACAGCTTAATATTCAGGACTGGCAGTTGTTCACAGAGCAGAGCAACTATCAAAGATTTATTTTTGGTGTTCCTTTTGGGGAGTGATTGTATCAGCCTAGTTTTTTTTGTTCATTGGTCTGGCTACCCTTTTTAAGCCTTCCAGGTTAGTTGCTTGTTGCCCATTATAGCATATAGCTTGCCTACTCTGTGGTGTTTTCATGTTCTTACCTGCTGCTACCAACTCAGCTTGACCATTGTCTGCTGCCTGTACCGATCTTGTTTGTTTGCTGATTAATCTTTTGTCTTATTCGTCTGTTCCATGTTTGTCCTGGTTTCCTGATTTCGATTCCTATCTTATCCTCTGTGCCTCATACTCTCAGATTTCCCTTT
This sequence comes from Hymenochirus boettgeri, assembly GCA_019447015.1. Lineage (NCBI taxonomy): Eukaryota > Metazoa > Chordata > Amphibia > Anura > Pipidae > Hymenochirus > Hymenochirus boettgeri. Next base: position 39,634,202 of record CM033469.1, on the reverse strand, counting down.
TCCAACTTGGACTGATCATATCTTGCGATCAACATTATGCCGTAATGTCAGTTTCTAAATACTCTGGGCCAGGCGTTCGCTGCAAAGTCAAAGAATGTCACAGGATCATCAGAAACTTTTAGTATTGTAATGTCTATGGTCTGTTTCAGTAAAAATGGAATTAGTCACTTCCTTCCTATTGTTCGTCCTTTGGAAGGTAAGAATGAATAAGTACAATGTGAACATTCGTGAGTGGTCCAAATTACAGTATACACAATTCAGCCATTTGCCTCAAACTGACAGATTGGATTGCTTGTGATTCATTTACGTGTGGTGCCTTAGGAGAACCAAAATTAGACCATTATCTTACTAATGACATGGCATTAGTTAACATGTAAGCTATTAACCCTGTCAAATTAGTTTTTCCTGAAAAATAAAAACGATCTCATTAAAATAGAACATTTAGTACCCATGTCTTTGTGTATATATGTATAAATGATGTATAAAAACAAAAATTGCCTTCCATTTTTAAAAATCTTAAATTCAGACATTTAATGTAGGTTTGTAAAATCTGCTACATTTTACATTCATGTGTACAGGGATATTGTCTTTATCCTCTCTGCTTCCTCTTAGTGTTTGGGTTCAGCAGGACTGTGTTCTTGGACTCTTGTTCTCCCTCTAAACTATTTCCCTGGGAAATGTCATTAACTCATTTGGCTTTAATTATCATGTGTGCCAATGATACTCAAATATAATCTTCCACCCCCATGCTAAGTCCTGATACCCAATCATGTATCTCTGTGTGTCTCTGTGCTGCCTCCTCATGGATGGTGCAATGATGCCTTAAACTAAACCTTACTAAAATGGAACTAATCATTTTCACACCTAAATCTGATCCTATCCCCCCTTTTTTATTTCTGTTAACAACTATGTAGTCGGCAAGGTGCTTAGGGGTTGTAATTGATTCCTCTCTCTCTTTTTCTAATCACATTAACAATGTTGCTAAAACCGGTCCTTTTTTTCCTTCATAATATTGCAAAAATCCATAGATTCCACTCCTGATTACTGCTATGCTTATGAATGCTCTAATTGTAACCTTCTGATAGTTGGTCCTCCTGTTTCCCATCCTTCTTCTTTTCATTTGATACAAAACTCTTCTGCATCTATTGTCTCGCTCTTTAATTTTTTCTCTAATTTCTAAAATTCAGGAACTTAAATCTTTCCTGTGCCGCAAAACTACCTGGCTTCCCATTAAACAATGCATTATCTACAAAATCCTTCTCCTAACATTTAAATCCCATCTCTCTGCGGCTCCTTCTTATATTTCATTTCTTGTATCCCTAAATGACCGTCCGCTCATTTAGTGGCTTCCATCCTCTGGAATTTTATTCCCCTCTCTCTACATTAAGAAACAGGTTCAAATCATCCTACCTCTCAGACATAGGCGGATTTTGCACAAGGCTTAGGAAGCCCAAGTGAAATCTGCCCCCCCCCCCGAAAAAGTAGTGTACCTTTAAAGATGTATGTTTTCTGATGCATTTCCAGTGGGGCGGGGTGTGCTGGTCAGGGGCCAGATTTCCCACTAGGCCACCTAGGCCGCAGCCTAGGGAGCGGCAAAATAAAACAAAAAAAGGTTTTCAAGTTAAGCTAGGTACACACCTAGCGATTTTTCCTCCTGACCGACCGTTCGATACTTTCGACCGGTTGGCCAGGAGGAAGGACTGTCGGTCGCGGCAAAAGCAGCCGCGACCGATCGTGCGGTCCACAGAGGACCGCACGATCGGATGAGGTTTTCCGCTATGTCCGATCGTCCTTTCATCCGATTCGGACGAATGATCGGTCGGACATGGCTACATTCGGATGGCATAATTTCTGTCCGATCGACCGATACACTGAACTATCTGTCGATCGGACCGAAATATCTCATTGTGTGTACCCAGCTTTATGCAGTATTGCATCCACATATTAAATTTACACAACTCACATTATTTGGCACACAACAGAGCCTTACTGCTCTCTGTTAAATGTGCAGCGATTGCTGATTTGCTATTGGCAGCAGGTCCCTCTCCCACTCACAAAGCTCCGCTTCAGCCAATGAATTACCGCGTATGTGTGTGTGGGGGGGGGATCAGGAAGTACAAGTTAGCTGGCCTAGGGTAGAAAAAAGTATAAATCCATCCCTGGTGATGGTGTCAGTAGATCCTCAGAGGAGAGCAGGAACTCGGGTGATAGGACTAATTTCTAGCCCGCTGCCAGCTCTCTGGAGATGAACAGCTACCCCTAGTGACAGGGAGGGCTCACCACACCACATACATGATTGGCAGGTGCTGTGCACAATGAGATCGATACAGATGTTGGAGGGGGTTCAGCTGATTGGTCCTGCTTGGCTGGTGAGCCTAGTGGAATGGTTGTTGTGCTGTCACCTGTGCTGTCCTATTTCTAGTTATAGGCTGGCACACCTTCAATTTAAAGCTGAACACACTTACAGGGCTATGTATCGAGACCCGCTATCGCAAAGATGGTGTAAAGGTAACGAGCATTGTTCGTATTCAAAAAAGCGTTTGCGATCAATATCACATGATCGCAAGTGTTTGCGCTAACAGCTTAACGTGTGTTTTACTAGAGTTGTGTGAGTCTTGATACATTGCGTTATAATGAATCACCAACACTTCTCACACCATTTCTTGCAGAATTAAAAGCCATAAAGCGAAAATGTGGATAGCCTTATGTATTTTAAACGTGATTAAAACACTTCAGCAGAGTAAGGAGCGTAACATACATTTGTAGCCCCTCTATAGATACCAACGTACATGTACATGTATGTAATGTGTCATTTCTCTTAAATATATACACATATATATGTCATGTTTATATATATATATATATATATATATATATATATATATATATATATATAATTTAAATATATAAAAAATATTTTAAAAAAAAGATATATATATATACTTCCCCTTTAAAAAATTATGCTGCTGTTATTTATAATTGGATTGTTTAAGCTCGTATGTAGTGGCTACAAAAGTATTTAACTAATTGTATTATCTTCACACACGATAGTTCATAATGATCATAGATTAATAAATATATATGCAGCATAAATGTTTTGTGTTGCATATATAACGTAACACCCATAAATGTTTGCTTGCAACACACATGCATGGTTGACTTCTTATTGGTCCGTGTCAACTAATAAGTACAAAATGGGCCAGTCTTGAAGGTTAGATCACATGATAGCGATGTCGACATATACCGCCTCTCTGTACATTGCCCTTTTTTTTTTAATGTCTGATTAAGACCATCATTTTGGTGGTGTTACAAACGCTCTAAAATATCACGTTATAGTCACGCATTAATGGTGTTAAACTTTGGTACATTACTTACATTGTCTAGACACACAAAATTAACGTGAATCATGCACGCATCGGAAGTTACATCTCAAAGTCACGTTAACTGTTTATAAATCCCCGTTTAGACATTAACGGAACTTTAAGACCTAATTTTGAGATAGTGGGTCTCGGTACATAGCTCTGTTAAATCATATGCTTCAGGCTGCATGAAATGCAATGTAGTCATACAGCATGCATTTAATGTGTAGATTCCATAGGTGTACTGCATAGCTCCCAACCTTACCCGTGTCCTGGCGCCCCTCCTAAGCTCCTGGATTTGTACAGGCAGTGTCGGTGTAAATAAAGTTTTTTGAATAACCGGAAATTTAAACAAAAACCTGAGCCTGAGACTTCCTGCCCGGGCAAGGGAATCAGAACACAGAGCTCCGCCCCCCCTCCTGCCCAGGAGCTTCCATGGACATCTGGAGCCTTTCCTCAGTAAGCAGCAAGAAGAAAAGTAACTATGTGTACTGTGTGTGTGCCAAGCATATTGCCCATTTCTCTGTGCCAAACATGTTGCCCATTTCTCTGTGCCAAGCATATTGTCCATTTCTCTGTGCCAAGCATATTGCTTATTCCTGTGCCAAGCATATTGCCCATTTCTCTGTGCCAAGCATATTGCCCATTTCTGTGCCAAGTATATTGCCCATTTCTCTGTGCCAAGCATATTGCCCATTTCTGTGCCAAGCATATTGCCTATTTCTTTGTGCCAAGCATATTGCCCATTTCTGTGCCAAGCATATTGCCCATTTCGGTGCTAAGCATATTGCTCATTTCTGTACCACGCATATTGCCCATATCTCTGTGCCAAGCATATTGCCCATTTCTGTGCTAAGCATATTGTCCATTTCTCTGTGCCAAGTATATTGCCCATTTTTCTGTGCCAAGCATATTGCCCATTTCTGTGCCAAGCATATTACCCATTTCTGTGCCAAGCATGTTGCCCATTTCTGTGTGCCAAGCATAGTTAAGGGCGTGATTGGATAGTGGCTAAGAGGTGTTATAGGAACGCCTAGAGTAAGGTGTTAAAACAGCATTGTACATGGCAGACATTGTTCGACACCAACTGTCTGCCATGTACAATGCTGTTTTGACACCTTACTCTGGGCGTTCCAAGAACTACATTTCAAGTCCAGTTGATCTAATTGAATACAACAGATGTATTTGCCAATGTTTCTGTGATGATCCCCGTTTGCCCTTACTTGATGCGATCAGATGAACCTGGCCTGAACATCAGAAGAACCTGGCCTGATTTTTTTTCCTATGTCTGGAGAAAGCCACAGGAACATTGGAAGGTAAGAGACTAGGTTAGGCCACCCCCAAAACTCTCTTTTGGATCCCAGTGGAAAATTCTTCAAACCCTGAAACTGTTTTATTTACAGACCTCTGATCACTAACTAAAGGGAGATATTCTTAAAAATAATTTCTGGATTCATTCATTCTCTTTCGGATAGACCCGCAATCACTGCCATGACGAATAATGTCACAGCCAATGCCTAGCAAGTCTAGCATTTTTTTTTTTTTAGAATAAGGATACCCTTTAAAAATCCTTGTGCTGCTTATACTATAAATGGCTCTGTGTTAAGTGAATCCCTGTTGGAAAAGGATCTTAGGGTTTTGGTGAATAACAAATGTAAAGATAGCAAGCAGTGCCAGGCAGCAACCGCTAGAGCCAGCATGGTATTGTCCTGTATAAAGAGAGGTATGGATTCAATTGACAAAGCATTGGAAAGGCCTTGTTTGGAATATGCAGTGGAATTTTGGAATCCTGTATATAAAAAGGACATCTTGAAAATGAAAAGGATTCAGAGAAGGGCAACTAAAATAATGAAGGGAATGGAGGAGCTTTAATATGAAGACAGATTGGATAAGTTATGTACACTAGAGAATAGGCACTTGGGTGGGGATATGATTACTGTGTATAAATACATTAAGGGGCCATACAATAAAGTATCTGGGGCATTGTTCACCAAAACAATGATTTAAACACGCAGACATCCCTTAAGACTTGAAGAAAAGACATTTAATATTCGTACACACGTGCGATTGTGGGTCCCGACCCGCAACGCACAATGTGTAGGAACGATAATCGCCCCGTGTGTAGGCACTTTATTGGCTGAAACGGTTGTTCATTTGGAGATCCGCCAGGTCAGTCGGTCAACAATCCCGACCAAACATCCATATTGGCCTACACACGGGCCGATTATCGTTCGTTCCTACACATCGTGCATCGTGGGTCAGGACCCACGATCGCACGTGTGTACGAACACGTTTAAAAAAAAAGCTGGATGAGTTTCTGCAAACAAGGAACATTGCAAGTTACTGGTATTGATTCATAAAGTAGAGTTGATCCAGGGAAATTTCCGATTGCCACTTGGAGTCAGGAAGGAATTTTTTCCCCCTTCATAATTCTGGTGTTTTTTTTTTGCCTTCCTCTGGATCAACAGTTAGGCAGGAAATGTGGGTATTGCTAAGTGGGATGGACTGGATGGACATATGTCTTTATTCAACCTCAAATACTATACTATACTAATCTATACTAAACTATACTAAGTCCAGCATGCCTGAACCAGTGTCTTGTGGAAGAGGAGGGGTCTGGAGTTGATAGATTTCTTTATATTGCCCAATGCTGGAAACTAAAATTTTCTATCTCTGTACCATTTTTTTGTTGACCTGTCCCCCATTTCTTAAGATTTCCAGTCTGAAACAGCTTACATTTCAGCTGTCAATCAATTGCTTTAGTATCATAAAGGTTTTTCTGTAGCTGGAATGGTGACAGTTGGTATGTGAACTGCATGTGTGGAACTTCCCTCTCCCAATGCTGCCTCATAAGGATTACTGAGCATGCTTCCCCTCACATAGAGTCAGTCTGTCAGGGGGCTTGGTTGACTAAGGGGCTGAGCTTGAGGAAAAACAAGTACTGGATTGAAGTCATGCAGCAACACAAACACAATGAGGCATTTTTTCAGTGTACAATTCCTTTGAATCTGGGCTGTAAATCAATAAAAATGTGATTTAGGTTGAATTTATCATTGCAGTTTCTTAAAAAAGAACTGGAATCACTTTATAAATCAATTAAATTATATGATTTTTTTTGTGTTTTTTGGAATTGTCAATATTCTTAACTTCCGAAAATTCCATCGGATCCACAAATTTACAAAACTGGGACTCGACACTAATGGCTGTGAGGTGTGTGAGGTTAGAATGCTAGGAAAAAAGGCACAGAAATCCCATGTTAATAGCCCCATAAATTACTGCCTTCAAGTCAAGGTGCTCTACCTTGTCAATCGCTGTGTTCCAAGGCTTTAGTTGTCCTCTATTTACTTTGTCACATACTTGCCACCTAATCCTGTAATGTTGTGTGTTACGTAAAAAGAAACGTTGGAACAATGACATGGATCACACTAAACTCTGGTTACGCCCAAGGATTCTTTCGTGTTGTAATTAAACAGCTGGCGAACTGGAGTTTGTCTGCAGGGCAGAGGCACAAAGAATGTTGTTCTGAAGGTTATTGATTGTAATACAACTAGATGGTTTATTTATCATTTCTTTGTTTTTAATATTCACCTAACTTTGTACAAGACTTTAACAGCTTCCTAGGGGTTAACAACCATTGCTTCATTAAGTTGGTAAAAGTTTAGAAATAATAATTAAACAGTAATTTCACCATTATTACCTGAATTCAATGGCAAGCCAATGCAAGTTAACAAAAACATACGCTGTATTATATTAGAATGAATTTCTGGTCTTAGGAAGCAACAAGATCATATAATCAAATACCTCTCAACCAATGGGGCTCCGGGAATGACCCAGCCCCCTGGAGAACAAAACTTGGGGTTCCAAGACAGAGGCGATCTGAAAACACATACAGTACACGTGCCCTGTGTAAAACGTCCTTATATATCTTATATTCTCACCGAAGACTGTCCATATGCAGAGATGCCTGGGTGTCAGACAGCTGCCCACTTGAGCTATCAAGTCTGCTGGAATTGATCACTCAATACAACTGCCAGGTATCTCGTACATAATTCTTCCAGTCCCGTGTGACGTTAAGTGGCTCCGCTCAAAACCGTATTTCCATCTTATGGTTTAGAATAGAATCACAGCTTGTGTGCCCATCTCTTACGAGTTGACGGTATACCATATGTGGGAGGTCAGTTTTGTTTTGGCCACCCATTCATTTTTACTTAACATCTGATTAGTTACTGCAAATTAACCACTCAGGCTAATGTTTGCAGCGCTAATTAAATAAGCCTGACTGTGTCTGTCTAACACAAACAAACAAAACACATGAGCAATTTGAAAATAAAATCAAAATAACAAAATTATATGTTTTTTACTCAGAATGAAGTTTGAAATTAAATTTTACGGCCATAAAGGCATAAACATACCCTCACCTTACACAAACATATGTACACCCATTATCTGATACACCCCTAATCCACCTTCTGAGGATTAAAGTTATTTATATCATCATAAACACAAAAACATATCTCTTAATTCCACACAACCATGGGTACATGGAGTAACTACGGCCCCCTGCAGAGTACCTGCAGTTTCATCCCTGGTACACACACCTACTGATGTAGTGTCCTCCCATTGGCCAAATGGAACAATGGACTATCGCCTATCTAAAACTCCCCCCCCCTTTAGGAAAATTCTATGAAATGAGTAAGAAATATTGACGACTAATATTTGGTTTCGTAGCTCTGAATTGGCACAAAGTTCGAGAAACTGCTGTAAACGTTTTTATTTTTAATGCTAAATCAGGACGGAAGCCATCTTACAAAAATATCACACATGGAACTTTTAGTCAACCAATTCTGTCAAACAATCTTTCAAACACACTTTTTGAACCATTGCTTGAACACTGTAATTGAGCCATTGGCTTGATGATTAAAGACCAAAGGGCAGGGTCATGTTCCCGTAAGACATTCATATGGATACATAATTACCTTTCACATGCAATGGCTCATTTACTTCCCCTTCAGGACCTTTAGCAGGACAAATACCTGAACTGACTCCTTAGTTACAAACATTAAGGGAGGATAACCTAAGGTCAGGTCTTCAAGGTCTTCAACATTAACCATTGTATAGTCCTTAAGTTGGGTACACACAGTACTGATAAAGCCCCAATACTGTCGGTATCTGGGCTTTATCCCGTACTGTGTGTTCCTTACTTTTCCGAACTAGAGCACGGCCACCGAATGATTGGAAAAGAGGGAAAATTTCCCTAGGCCATGTCCACGGCCGAGGGAACACCGAGTCCCGAGCGTTCTCCCTATGCTGTGCATAGGGGGAGCGCTCAGGACTGTGTGTAGCCCGATTGTTTGAAAATGACAGACAGGATCTTGCAGATCCTGTCAGTCATCTTTCAAAGATCTTTCAGGGTTGTACTCAGCTTAACACAGACTTCCTTAAATTAAAGGCAAACTAAACCTACATTTTATACTCTTAAAACATTCCCACCCAGAAAACCAATAAACTGTAAATGACCACTCCATTAAAAGGCAATAAAGTCTTTTTAACCCCATGGAGAACTGGATAAGATAACTGTGTGCAGGTGCACTGTCTGGCCACACCACCTGACCTCAGTCACATGTGTCCTTACCTAATCTGGTCTGTAACAGGATTAAAGGGGAAGTTCAGTGTAAATACATATACTTTTCAGAAAAAAGAGCAGTATTTTTTCATCCTAATGACCGTAACCTGCCCATTCAGCATTTTGTCTGTGTATAAATAAATGCAACAGAAATAATGATTTCCTTTTTGCAGGACCCCTAATAGAGACCGTTATGGTCTTGCCATTGACCCAGCGCCTGGGTTGATTCAGTTGCTCAGTAGAGATCTGAGTATCTTTGACCCATCCAACAGCCAATCAGTAGAAATTACTGTTAGGAACATTCCAAGGAAGTGGTGCATCCTGGGAAGAAGAAGGACCGTTAGAACCTGAAATGTCAGCTCACTAATGTCAACAGCAGGGAACAGCAAAGGGTATGAAATCAACTGATTTTTTCAAAATGGGAGAGAATATGTAGAATAACTAAGTATGCATTACACAAACTAACAATTAACCAAATATTGATAATTTCCACTGAACTGTCCCTTTAAAGGGCATGTCCACCCCCCAAACTAAAATTTGAACTACTGGCCCCACTGTAAAAAAAAAAAAAAAATCCTTACCTTACATCCCTGCTCCTTGTGGTTCTGCTGTTCTGCCTCTGCAAAGATCAGGAAACTGCTGGGTAGGAGCTGTCAGTGTCTCATCCTGTGCCTGTAGCTTGGCTAACCTCATCAAGGTATGAGGCATGCTCAGTAGAGCCCTTTCCCTCCTCTCCCTCCCTCCTTCCCATTCCCTCTGTGGCTGGCAGTTATGTAGCTTTAAAAGCTTGTGCCACCTTGCAGGGGATACTCTCCCACCCCCAACCGCTATATTCATAACTTCAGAATCGCTTCCCTTCTTTACTTACACCTCCTCGTTCCAGTGTCGTTTTCATTAATGACAGCTGCAGCAGTGATTGGCTGCCTCTCAGCCAATTACAGCTGCGGCTGCCGGTCCGGCCCCCTGCTTGCAGTTCCGGCGGCCAGGGGAGCCGGACCAGATCAGCGCAGGATCGAGGATGTGTAAGTAAAAAAGGGAAGCCATTTTGAAATTTCGAATAGAGCGGTTGGGGGTGGGAGAGTATCCCCTGCAAGGTGGCACAAGTTTTTAAAAAGGTTGGACATGGCCTTTAACTATTGACTACTAGTGGGTGTGGCCTGCTATTACAATTTAGAATGTTGGAAGATAAAGCACAAATCCATGTTAGTAAGATAAATTTCCCAGTACCCACATCAAAATGACAGATTACATCTTTTATATCAAGGAGATCTACAGTACCTTCTGATTCAGTGATGTTTTGATGCTTTAGACGTTCTTTAAGTTCTTTACAGGATCCATAAATATTTATCAACAACAGTACTTCTTATTAGTTCTTCCATTTGCCAAAACCTAAAATACCAGCGACATATAGCGCGGATGGTAAATTGTGCTGAAAAAGCACCCACATTCATGCAAACACATATGGCTGGCACTAGTAATCACGCGCTGTATACAATTTTAAAGGGACAGATACCTTGTCTTCTCACAAATACAATATTATAAAGACAAAAAAGTAAAAACCTCCCTCCCCACTCTCCTCAATAAATGTACATCGTTTTAAATTTCGTTTCTAGATTATCAACCAGAAAAAAACATTTTAGCTAAAAGAATTCCTTTAATGCCCATGGTAAGTACCACACTTTTGTACATGACCCTTTTCAAGAACAGGTAGTGGGGCCACTATATTCTTCTTGTAGTAATTGTTAAAGGGAATGTTAAAAGAAGAAGCTGGTCACTTGACAGTTACCTGCCCCCAACCCCAACTGATATACATTCAGCACACTATTAGATGTATTACTAACCTATATTCAAGGATAATTATTGCCTCCATTCTGGGAGTGTAAGCTGGCCCCTCCCACCATGCAGTCAATTAAGGCTGTGACTTCTGACAACTCAGTATATGATTGACTGCTGTTTCCCTTGCTGCCTCCTTTGCACATGCTCAAGCTTATAAAAAGCTCATTGAGCAGAGGGAGGAGGCAAGTATCTTATAATTACATTTCTGGTTACAAATGCTTTTAATTAACTGGTAAAAATAGCAGTTGGAGTTGTGGGAAGATATTTGACAATTCATTGGCTTTTTGTTTTAAGCGTGGACATGCCCTTTAAAAGTCATAAAGTTGACCCCCTTAAGTTGGATTTAAAGTTAAATGGACTGTGATATTGACACCATATTATTTCATGCCCATGCTTTATATTTTGTTAGAAACACACTAACAATTCCATTTTCACATCAAGAATTCCATGGAAATCACTGACACAGAAATCAACAACCTTTAACTCCTAAATATAAAACCCTCCCTTCAATATGGCCAATGTGCTTTCCCCCAGGGAATATGAGGCTCTCAATACATCCACCGGTAGTTGTCCTAGCAGGTACACCATGTTGTGCCAGCCAGGATCCCTCTGACAAATGTTCACATATAATATCCCATTACACTGTATAGGTTTTGTACAAACTTTTACATGTCACATTCAGACAATTCGCACTAAGCCATTATTTTTCCGTAGGTATAGGGCGTAGCTTTTGTCATGTCTGTATCCAGGGGCATAACTAGGATTCACTGGGCCTCCAGCAAAACTATGATGGGGCCCCTATCCCTGCTTCACCCACAGTGGTTTTCTGGAAGGAGGCTTTATCTGTCATTGAAAAAATAAAAAGATGGGCCCCTGGGCCCCCCTGCGGTTGCTCCCCCTGCTCCCCTGTAGTTACGCCCTGTCTGTAATGACTGTGGAGTGAAGTTTCAACTTTCATATTCCTTTTAACTTTACTGGACCAGCAAAGATTTCTTAACTTTCATTCCACCCCACAAAGTCACTGGGTACGAAGCTTTTACTTGCCTTTTCCATACCTCCCACCAGGATTACAGTAAAAGTGTGCAAAGGATTTTAAATGTTTCACCCATTAACACATTATTAGCAGGGTAGACCTCGGTCAGTTTGGCATTATGTAATACCATTATTTATTGGTTTCTCTGTAGCCAAGTTGACTAATCTCCCCTAGTGAAATGATATATACATTGGTTTCTTTCCAAAAGCTCTATGGCCATTACAGATTGAACCAGGGAAGTCTCAAAATTCTTTTTTAAGGCCCCACCCTCCTTCATACACGTCTTTCCCCTCAAAAGTGGCTCCCAATGATCCACGTTAGTCAACACATGAGTGGAAATTAACTTACCTGAACAGGGCTCATTGCCCGATCCACCAGGTGGTTTAACAATATTACATTAATCTTAAAGGAATAGTTCACCCTCAAATTATTCCTTTAATATACTGATTGAAGATCGGGAGGTTAAGGAGCAGTGTCTTACCTCCCGATCTTCAATCAGTATTGCAGGGCACGAGAACAAAGATGGGAGCTAACTTACCTTTTACGCGATGCACCGCAGCCCAGCTGGAATCTCCTATCGCTTCATGCTTCATGCAAGCAGGGGGCGGGACCGTCAACTGCGTCCCTGATTGGCTGAGAGGCAGCCAATCAGGGGCGCGGCTGCCGGCTGCTCAGAACGCTGGAGGATAGAGGGAAGGTAAGTAACTATCGGGGCACTTTCTAAGAATTCTATTACAGTAGTTGGGGCTGGGGGACCAATAACTATAATATCACCTAGGGGTTTTGTGCTAGGGGGAGGGAGAAGAAAATTTGAGGGAGGGAGAGGGATGGGGGGGAGGACTCTCCTGCGCATGCCTCAGACCTTGTCGTGGTTGAGGCTGAGACAGGCGCAGGGTGAGTCACACAGACCTTCTACACTACACTTTCCTGGACTTTGGAGGGGCATAGCATGGCAACCATAAGGAGCTGGGATGTAAGGTAAGGATTTTTGTACACTACAGAGTGGGGACAGTATGGGGTTAAATTTCCATTTTGGGGGTGGACATGCCCTTTAACGCCATTACTATTGTGGCGTACGGGGTGGATGTAGTACTAAAAAGTTACATTTTACCTGACCGGGATCCCGTGATGCAGTAAGTCTCGTGAGAGACTTTAAAGCATTGTAACATCCCGGTCAGGTAAGACGTAACATTTTTTAGTACTACATTGGCCTGCAAATCTATCTAATATCATATCTAGCATGTGGCCGAAGGGCAGTGGAAATATATCATGTGACCAATGTTCCCTCTAACCTTAAATGGGCTGTGTGCGCAGAAAAATATTTTCTGTGCGCATACAAAATAAAATTTTGTGCGCTCCTTACCACGGCACTTACATTACAGAAGATTTTTGTGTGTGCGCCACTTTAATCTGTGTGCGCAAGCCTGCAGAGTTGTGTGCCTTACAGGGAACACTGCATGTGACTAACCTTTTACACAGTGCTTACGTCCGAAACTCTATTTGTGATGTACGGGATTTGATTTTCCATTCATTTTTACAATTTTGTTGTCCTTTAAACAGAACGATGGAGTGATTTTTATATATTTATTTTTAATAAATATTGCAGAATAAACGTAAAGGCAAATTTACAGTTTCCTGTGCTGAATGATTACAAAAACCAGCACTGTGTCTCTTAACGGTTTTGGCAGCGATGTGCGTGGAATCCTAGTACTTTACAAGGGAGTTAAACAGCATGTTTGCTCTCTAATCATTGGTGGATGATGAGTTAATGCTTATTTACAGCTGCTTCTTTCACACTGAATCAGGAAGTCTGGCAGAGGTGACCCGTGCTGTGACATTTGACACTGACAGGGACAGTTACTTTGGAAGGATCGCTGGGCCATGCAGGATGGCTAGGACCCACAACTTGATCAAGAAGGACCTCTGGGCAATGCAAGAAGGCTGGAACCCCCAATTCAGAACATAAAGGGTTTGCACGAATGCAAGGACTCCCAGCTAAATCAAGAAAGACATTTGGGCATTGGTGGAAGGTGGAGACCCCCAACTCAAACAAGAAATGCTTAGCAAGGAAGAATGGGACCGGCATGTTAAAAAAAGGGAGTCTGGCCAATGGAGAAATTTCTGAGACCCCCAATAAGAACATAAAGGCAGGGGTATAGGGATCACCATAGTGGTTGCTATGGGGCCTGGAGCAGGTCCCCTGCAGACATGTTCATCCTCCTAAGAAAAAGTTCAGCCCCACAAACTCTGTTTTCGTTTTACTTAAACCTTTCAAAGATGCTTCCAGGCTCAGATATTCTACTTACAAAACCCCAGTTCCCTTTTTCATCCTGGTTCTGGCCATCAGTCATGACCGTGATAGTGACATTACGGCCAATGGCTGGCGGCCGTTACAGAGCGAGCCTCCTTTGCTGTGCAAACTTGCAACTAACCAACTCGCAGCAGCAGCAGAGGATGTGTGGCTGCGCCAGCGAAGAGTCGAGGTTTTGTAAGTAGAATATGTGAGCCTGGTAGCATCTATGAAAGGTTTAAGTAAAAATAAATGGGGGTTGTGGGGCTGAACTATGTTAGGTAAAAATCATCTTAGGAGGGTGGACATGCCCTTTATTAAACCTAGCTGTAGTTTGACCGGGTTGGGTTGAACCGCACTGTTTTTTATGTGGGTTGGGGGCATCTAAAATCTTACTATGGGTTTTCATGCCACTGGGATCAAACCTGTCAGTAACTTTTACAAAGTGTTCAATGGGTCACATGATCAGTTCCAGCAAAATGTCTGCAGAGACGCATTTCATGGGTTTATTGAAATTGGACTTGTCAGTCCAAAAAAATGGGGTCATGTGTGTACTTAGGGCTGAGCAGATCCCTTTCTAGTTTGACTTGGTGATGATCTATAATCTGTTGGAAATATAAATATTTTTATAAAATAAAAAACCTTTTGCAATTTTTTTTTGTTGTGATTCCTTTGGGTCATAAGGTAACAAACAAGTCAGCAGCATTTCCTAAGATTAAACTTAGCTGTTATGACACCAAAGGCATTAATACTGCACATCAAGAAATCAGTGGATAATCCTTCATAATGGCCATGCTTTCCTCTGGAATTACTACCTAATTGCTTCTGTTTAGTCTTTTGTTTCCTGCTCTGATTGGATAAGGCGGCAGCTTTGTTAAGAGACGAGGGTAGACCAGGAAGAAGAATAGTAAAGGAAACGGTGGTTTGGATCGAAGAAACTAGTCCTTGTCCGAATGAGAAAATCATTTCTGGGAAATGCTTCACTTTCATTACTGCGCATTTATCAGGGGCCTCTTGAAATAGGACCTGCCTGGTTAAATCCTCTGTAAGCCTGATAGCATTAAGTCTCAGGGGGAATTAGACTCATTGTTGGTTGAACAAAACAGGCCAGAGCTCGTTTGAGGTGTAACTGAACAGCTGTTGTGTGGATCAACCGACTGAGAAAACATATTTAAAGGGAAGTTCTACAAAGAGACTTTTTTCTATTCACAAAATGAGGAATATATAGAATAGGAGGTTTTACCTGCCTGGCCTACTGTGGCAGAAGAATAATACTTATTTCCCAACATTTGCCCCAATATCTCCTGTTCCCCGTGTTCCACTTGATCCATCATAAATATGGTTCAGACATTTAATGACAGGTAATTAGCATTTCAAAATTTCTTTTGGCACCTCATTAGCTTGTGGTGTCAAGTGGAAACGTTCTAACAATTGGCCATCCAGCCTATTCCCAGGGTGTCATTGTGAATAGGGTCAATGGTTTGGTCATCATTGACTTACAGACAGTTGTCCAAACCCATTTGGGGCAAGAATATCATTTTGACTCTAGTCAATTCTACATTATGTTTGATTTTGATCAGGGGTATCTCTAGGGTCTAAGAAGATAAGGGGCACCTTTGGGCACTCCATGTGCCGCGCGTTGCTTGGCACAAATGTTTTAGGACACGCCCCTTTCTCTGCCCCAATTAAGCCACACCCACTATGTACTTAATAGAGACAAAAAAGACACACACAGACAGATAGGCAACCACAAAGATAGATACACACCCAGATAGTGATAAACAGACAGAAAGACAGTGAAATAGACAGAGATAGAGATAAGAGTTGGACAGAGAGACACAAATTAATGACACAAAGGCACAGTAAACTGGCAATTTCATTATATACTGGTAGCAATTTGGTCATTTTAAACTTACTGTTGTGTTCAGTTGTAGTCAGACGCTTGCCCACACCTTTGGCCATGGAGACCTTCTTGTACCTTTTACATGGACCTCTGTCCCTATCTATCTCTATCTGTCCCTCTCTCTCTCTCTGTATATCTATCTCTGTCTGTCCCTCTCTCTCTCAGTATATCTATCTCTGTCTATATATCTGCCTCTTGTTTATCTATTTAACTATGTCTATCTGCTTCTTGTCTATCTCTCTGTCTCTATCTATCTCTTTCTGTCTGTCTATCTAACTCTATCTGTCTCTCTATGTATGTATCTACCTATTATCTATCTAACTCTATCTGTCTATCTATCTATCTATCTATCTATCTATCTCTGTCTGTCTATCTATCTAACTGTCTGTCTAGCTAACTCTATGTGTCTATCTATCTATCTATCTATCTAACTCTGTCTGTCTGTCTATCTATATATGTTTCTACCTATTATCTATCTAACTGTCTGACCATCTGTCTATCTATCTCTCTATCTCTCTATCTATCTATCTATCTATCTATCTCTCTATCTATCTATCTATCTATCTATCTATCTATCTATCTATCTATCTATCATCTATCCTCTGTCTGTATTCTATCTATCTATCTATCTATTATCATCTACTATCTCTATCTATCTATCTATCTATCTATCTATCATCTATCTATCATCTATCTATCCTCTCTGCCTGTGTACCTATCTATCTCTATCCTCTGCCTGTATATCTATCTATCTATCTATCTATCTATCTATCTATCTATCTATCCTATCTATCTATCTATCTATCTATCCTATCTATCACTACTATCTATCTATCTCTCTCTCTGCCTGTTCTCTATCTATCTATCTATCTATCTATCTATCTATCTATCTACTATCTATCTATCTATCTATCATCTATCTATCTATCTATCTATCTATCATCTACTATCTATATCTATTTATCTATCTATCTATCTATCTATCTATCTATCTATCATCTATCCACTGCTATCTATCATCTATCCTCTGCCTGTGTACCTGTCTATCTATGTATCTAGTTATCTATCTATCTATTTATCTATCTATCTGTCTGTCTGTCTGTCTGTCTGTCTGTCTGCCTGCCTGTCTGTCTATCTATCTATCTATCTATCTATCTATCTATCATCTATCTATCTATCTATCTATCTATCTATCTATCTATCTATCATCTATCCTCTGCCTGTCTATCTATCTATCTATCTATCTATCTATCTATCTCTCTCTCTCTCTCTCTCTCTCTCCCTCTCTCTCTCTCTCTCTCTCTGTCTGTCTGTCTGTCTTGTCTATCTATCCTCTGCCTGTTTCATAACGCGCCGGCGTGCACGCGATGTCATCACGCTGCCGTTGCACATGACATCATCGCCGGGAAATCCGGTTTGGGGCACTTCTGCAAGGTACAGTTGGTTAAAACATTTGGGGCACTTTTCCAAACATCCGGGGCACGTGCCCTGAATGTTTTAACATAGCAACACCACTGATTTTGATTTAAAAAAACAGGACAGAAGGACAACTATAGTGTCCTTGGCAACTGACCCTCACTTAGGGTGAGGACCTAAACCACTTGGTCCTTACCCCTTGAGTTCAGGTTCCTGTACTTGCCAGCACAATGTTCCCCGCCTTCCTCTCCTTGCCTGGGGCTTTACGAATAGGTAGACTTGCTTCTTTTACAACATGTCTTCCTATTGGTTAGCTCGCAGAAGGAGGAAGCAGGGAACAGTGAGCCAGTCAGCATGGAGGTGCAGTTTTGGAATTTCATGGATTCTGTTGAATTTTCATAATTTCAATGGACGTAACTTTGCAAAAAAAATGTTGTGTTTGTGACATCAGAAAAGTTTGATTTTCGGTTCCACGGAATTCTGACACATTCCACGGAACCACTGGCGGAGAGACTCACGTTTTTTATTTCTTTCGATGGAGATTTTGATTAGGTGAGAAATCTCTCTCCTCTTCAGCTTGTGTTGTGCGTTTGTGTGTATATATAATGTATATATACACATATTGTTGTGTATATATGTGTGTGTCCGCAGCTCCTGTTTGTTGATCAGAACAATGAGATTTTTGCCCCTTACTGAGACAATTGTGCCCTTTAGAAATGAATCTCTTTTCATTGTTTGCGAGTTGAAATTCCTCTCCACGTGTAAATTGAAAATGCGCCACAGAAAGGAAAGGACCTAAAGATCAGTTCATCTTAGGAAATGCTTTGCAAGCGTTAAATAAAGGGAGAAAGGAAATTATTTTTCCAAATCTGCAGGGCCTGAGTTAGAGGTCAGGCCCTAATGGCCCCTGGAAAGGACAAAAAGCTTCAGATAAAAAATAACTGCATTTAGGTCATTATATTCTCACTGCCTGGTTTAACCACACTGACTCCCCTCTTTTATATTGAGAGCATATTGAGCACAGTCCCTATGGAGTACGTGGGTGGGTGGGTCTGGCAGCAGAGGTACCAGATCAGAGAAATGTGTGTGGGAAAAACCACATGGAAGTAACGTAGAGAGGCAATTAGAAAGCTGGTCTCATTAAGAGAATTCCATGGGAGGGAGAGTCCTCAGTCAGGCAGGAAATATGTTTGTGCCTTATAATTGCCATTAGATAAATGTTATTATTATATTAGCAGTCTAGGTGAGAATAGAGAGAGCAATGTGGCAAAAAAATAATAATAACTAAAAAGGGAAAGTTTAAATATAAACTTTGAATTTGTCTTGAAAGGCCGCATTTTGGAAGGGAATGTGTGTGTTTGTGCTGCAGATTTTAAAACTCAATAATGGCAATGATGAGGACATTGTTGTTTTTTTATTCACCCTTTAAATATTGCTGTCACATGAATGAATGAGTAGGTCAGTTGGTGTGTGTACTCATGTCAGGTTGGGGGATAAAAAACAAACCTTTTTTGATTATTGGTCAATTTTGTTTACTTTCGTTACCCTTTAAGTATGGCTGCAACAGTAATGGAGGGGTAGGTCAGTAGGTGTGTGTACCTGTGTCAGGTTGGGGATTAAAAAAACAAACTTTTTTTGATGATTAGTCAAATTTGTTTTTTGACTATAGTTACCCTTTAAGTATGGCTGCCACAGAAATGGAATGGTAGGTCAGTAGGTGTTTGTATCTGGGTCTGGTTGAGGGGGTATGTCTACAACCATAGAACTAACTTTTATTGAGGATAAATAAAAAAATTTTTTTTTACTTTATTTACCCTTTAAGTATGACTGCCACAGTAATGGAAGGGTAGGTCAGTAAGTGTGTGTACCCGTGTGTGGTTGGGGGTATGTGTTTTTGCATGTATGACTATATAACCTACCCCTGTAGTGGATTTCTATGGGAGGAACTGTAAGATTATAGCCTTATAATCTTACAGTTCCAGGAGGAGAAGGAAACCAGAAGCCACAAAGGGGTAGGTTATAATAAATAATGCACCCCAAACTGTAAATTATAGGGATATTAGAAGTCACCTTGGAGTTCCGTGCCCTGTATAAAAGGTACTCGGCCTGCGGCCTCGTGCTTTTATATGGTCACGGAACTCCTCGGTGACTTCTAATATCCTTATAATTTACAGTTGGGGGTGCATTATCCACTATATAACTAACTTTTATTGAGGATATATCAAAATTAGTTTTTTTTTTAACTTTATTTACCCTTTAAGTATGGCTGCCACAGGAATAGAAGGGTAGGTCAGTAGGTGTGTGTACCAGTGTAAGGTTGGGACTATGTGTTTTTGCATGTATGACCATATAACTAATTTTTAGTGATGATTGATCAAAATTTGTTTTTTGACTATAGTTACCGTTTAAATATGGCTTCCATGGGAATAGAAAGGTAGGTCAGTAGGTGGGTGTACCTGTGTTGGGGGTTGGGGGTATCAGTGTTTATGTTTTTGACCATGAAACAAACTGTTTTGATCTCACGACCCTTAAACCTTGAAATATCCACATTTGGGGGTTATTACCATTATAGTCTATCGGAAAAAAATGTCCCAAAATTCAACAATAACGCCATAATGTTTCTGTGGATTCCTTAGCTAGGTAATAGCACTTCTTCTATATGCCCCGCACGTCTGTACCGAATTTCATGTCTCTAGCTCAAAAACTGTGGGAGGAGATACGGTCCAAAATAGCATTAGAATAAAATGGAAGAAGAAGAAATAGAAAGAAAGGTAATTTCGCTTTTCAAGCCAAATTAATAATAAAAATAATAATAATAATAATAATAATAATAATAATAATAATAATCTGTTAATGATAGAACCATCATAGATGAAATATGTTTTGACATCACCACTAACTAAACTGAAATTAACGGAGAAGCCCAGTTTATAAGACTTCCTCCCCCTTCAATTATATCCCAGAATCTGCAGATTAAAGAGATTGTTTGGCATCAAGTACTTTAATAACTTTTACATTTTCCTCCTCCTGACCGTCTCATACATGCTCAGTGGGGTTTAAAGAGGGAGAAAGAGAGAGGATTTGTCCAATGAGCATGTTAAGTTTTACATCTATCTATCTGTCTGTCTGTCTGTCTGTCTGTCTGTCTGTCTGTCTGTCTGTCTGTCAGTCTGTCTGTCTGTCTGTCTGTCTACCCAAGATTGGGTAGTGAGGGAGGACAAAGGTGGATCCTATATATATTTATATACTGATATGTGCCTGTGGGTGCACGATGGGGATTTTTTGTGTGTATGTTTAGCTATATGTGGATATCTGTAGATAAATATCACTGGATCCTATAGGAAAATTCTAGATGGTGACACCCTAATTGCCCCCTCCCCAGTACAAACAGAAGCCAGTTGTCCTTCTTCCCTTCCACCCACCAGTACCAACAAGCAGTTCCCTCCAGCAGTGCAAACAGCCAGTTACCCCTTTCCTCAGGGGCGTAACTACAGGGGAGCAGCGAGAGCAACTGCAAGGGGGCCCAGGAGCCAAGGGGGCCCCATCTTCTTATTTTTACTTATTTTTCCCTCCAGAAGCCCACTGTGGATGAAGCATGGATAGGGGCCCCATCATAGTTTTGCTGGGGGCCCAGTAATTCCTAGTTATGCCACTGCCTTTCCTGTTAAAAAGCTGTGTCACTGCATCATAACACCCGAATGGCATAGCTATGCATTCAGCCTCACTTAAACAGGAACAGAAAGGAGGTTTACATTAATTTACCCTCTGGGTAAGGGATTTAAATGGGCGGCAGTGATGTCATGTGGTTCTTCTACTTGAGGATTATTCCGACTTTTATAACAAGGTTCTGTACCTTGACAGCTGTCCCACTTAATAATGTGTTTGCAGAACATTCTCCAGTAGTCTAAACATATATTACCCAGGTTTTACACTTATAGTGATGAGTTAAGGGGAGTTATTGAAATAACACAGATTTGTTTGTCTCTTAAAGGAAAACTGCTCAAAAGGAAGAAAACCTTTCCACAGCAAGTAGTTTCTAATCTAAAAAGTCTATCAGGGAGATTCAATAAAAGTTCTTATCATTAAAAATGGTGCTAATTTTGCACCAACCAATCAGATCTTATTTAATATTTGAAAGCTAACATCTGATTGGTTGGGGCAAAATTAGCATATTTTATCAATAAGAACTGTTATTGAATCTCCCTGTAAGGTTCTTTTAAATGGATTATGGAATGAAATAGTTTTAAAAAAAAAATCTAAATAAATAAATGGTTTCAAACTGAGCCCCATTTTGGTAATTCAGTAATCGTGAGATTTTTTTTTTTAACCTCCCTTTCTGGTTTGGCAAAGCAACGAGGTGAGTATGAAAGAAACGCTGTAATTTGCGCGTCTACGCATTCCTAGACTATTTACTTACTGAATTGTTCATCTGCATCCAATTTCCCTTTAGTGTAATTGAGAAAGATGTCAGGGGTATAATTTTAAAAGAATAGGAAAGGTCAAGCTACGTTTGTAACAAATTAGATAAAGCGCTAATTAAAATTCACCTTCGTTTGTAAAAAAAAAAAAAAGGGGGGGGGGGAACTTCTCTAGAACCCAAATAGAATGCTGAGAGTGACATAATTTTACTTTCTCAAACTAACGCCCCTTTTTATACATTCTATATACGCAGTTAGTGCACTTATAGTGTTAAATAAGTGCTAGACATAAGCTGTGTACACACACGAGTCAACTGAAGCAAACAATCGGCCAATAATCTAATGTGTGGGAGGATCCCTTCAACTTTTTTAATTATTCATACTACTTGATCATTTAAAATGTCGGGGAGTCTCCCCCCCTTATCTATAGAACAGAACAGGCTGCTGACCAATCGCCCCAACCGATTGTGCGGCCATACACGGACCAATAGTATTGTCTCCCTTATAGTCTTTCCTGACATTGCAGTTGTTCCTGAGGGGATTTACCCTTTATCGGCAATGTGTATGGTCACCATCCCTTTAAAAGTAACACTTGTGGTAATAGTCTTCATCCTCTGCCCATAATCTCTGAAAGAAGTCCCAGACTATGGGAGATTCTGGACAGACACCGCAGGTACAAAGATTTTACTTACTGCACACAAATACAAATTTCTAATTGGCTGTATTTTTTTGAGAAACTGTAGTTTTGCCTGAACTTCTTATTGAACAGGTAATAGTAATAGTGCAGGCCCCGATACGTAAGGTGAAAGTCACTTTTTGTTCTAAGGTTCTGTGAGTTGCGTCATAATGCACATTTCAGGTAGAAATAGAAACAGTTGGTATACTATAAACATAACGCGGTTTGCACTGGTCCGAGCAGAACAAACATTTCGTTTATGTTGAAACAGGTCAGTTACATTCCTGTAATAAGAAGGAATGTGCACTGTTGACACTCATATCATAGGGGGGGGAAGAATGAAAATATTAACCTCTACCCCACCCTATCTGTCTCTTGAGAGGTAATTAGAGGTAAGTGAACTAACACAACACTATGAAAAAATTCAAAGATTTAAAATGGCAGAAAACAATTTACCTGTGTGGTTATCTAACACTCTGTATCACTTTCTCTTAGCTAGACAGATTGTATCCTTGTATATAATTTATTATATGGAATAAATATATCCCCAGAGTCCACCCCTCCCATAAAGGGAAAGAACCTAAACCACTAGGTCCTCACCCCTGGGGTTTACCATAAATAACACCTTACCATTGGACAGATCTCAGGGATAGAGGTACAAAATGGGGCAATTCAATTAATTACAAGCCACCCAGAAGAGACGACCCAGCAGTCTAGGTCTTCATCCTGGGTAACCTTAAAGGTTGTGGACTCAGGTTGTAAATTTACTTTAAATTCTCTTAAGCTTCGTACACACGTTCAATCTTTGTCCCGATGAACGACCCCCGAGCACGTGACCTCAGGACTTCAGAAATGCAAAGCATCAGTGCTAACGACAGTCATCGGGCTACCAGACGCTCAGAAAAAACAAAACTTTATTTCTTCTTCATAAAAACATTAGACATCAAAAAACATGGCCTAAGAGGCCTGTCTGCACACTGCATGGTTTTTGGGTTTTTTTATAAAGAAGAAAGAGTCTTGTTTTTTATAAACTTCTGGTAGCCGACATTCCTTTTTTGTATACTGTTAAAAGCAGTTGACCATTAATATACCAAACATGCACCTCTGCAATTCCTCTCCTTAGCACAAATAAACCACAACTCTTTCCTCAGGTACAGCATACTGAGCATGTCCAAGCCAGTAGTAGAGGGGAAGAGATGGGGCTTAGTATTTACCTGGAGTGAACGCATTTACAAAATATGAAACTATAATTATTAATTATTCTAATCAGAATTTGTCTGGGCTATAAGGGCTAGGACCCACTAGACTGTTTTAGTGTGCGCTGTTAGTGCAGCGCTCAACGTACACCAATAGAAGTGGATGGGGATTGCCCCCCAATCTACACTGCCCTGTGATTAGGACCCTTTTTGCAGTGCATACGATCACCATTTTTGGTGCGCATCGCATGCACTGCGATAGGACTACTTCAAAGGAATTACAGGAATCATAGGGAATAGTGACCATGAAATAGTTGCGTTTGGACTTTGTTATTGAAAGGAAAAGTGCGCTGGTTTAACAAAGACTTTTAACTTCGGGAAGGCAAATTTTCCCAGGTTAAAAGCAGCTCTTCAGAATGTCAACTGGGATAATGTATTATCAGGTAAAGGTACTGAACAGAAGTGGACTGTGTTCAAGGGGATTTTAAGCCAGTTCACATCTGAATTTATACCCTTGGGAAATAAATGTAAAAAAATAAATCTGCATCCATGTGACTGAATTCTGATGTAAAGAGGCAAATGGAAAGGAAGAAAAAAGGCATTTAAAACCTTTAAGGCAGAGGGAACGGAAAGGGCCTTTAGGGATTATAAAAAACTGAAGTGCAAGAAAGCAATCAAACTAGCTAAAATTAATAATAAAGTTAGGATAGCTGAGCAAAGCATCATTAAGCCTAAAAATATTTTTAAGTATATTAATAGTAAGAAGATAAGGAATGAGAATGTGGCACCATTAATTAATGGGGATAAGTTAGTTACGGAGAATGGCGATAAAGCAAATGTCTTGAATCATTTTTTTCCCCTCTGTATACACTATAGAAGATCCAAGTACAGATATCATAGAGAATAGTAGCAATAATGGTATAAAAGATTCAAGTGCACTTTTGTTAACCGAGGATATGGTACAGAAAGAACTAAATAAGATGGATAGAATGGATAGAAAATTGGTTAATGAATAGGATGCAGAGAGTAGTTGTAAATGGGGCTACATCATTATGGACTAAAATGCTAAGTGGGGTGCCACAGGGTTCTGTGTTGGGGCCGCTTCTATTTAATCTGTTTATTAATGATTTGGAAGTGGGTATTGTCAGCAAGGTTTCTGTGTTTCCTGACGAGTGACGACACAAAACTTTGTCGACCATTAAATACTTCAGAGGATGTGCAATTGTTGCAGGAGGATCTAGATAGATTGTCACATTGGGCTGCTAAGTGGCAGATGAGATTCAATGTTGATAAATGTAAGGTGATGCATTTTGGACTTAAAAATCCTTGTGCTGCTTAAACTATAAATGGCTCTGTGGTTAGTGAATCCCTGTTGGAATGGGATCTTGGAGTTTTGGTGGATAACAAACTTAAAGTTAGCAAGCAGAGCCAGGCGGCAACAGCCAGAGCCAGCATGGTATTGTCTTGTATAAAGAGAGGTATGGATTCAAGGGAGGAAAATGTAATTCTCCCTCTTTACAAAGCATTGGTAAGGCCTCATTTGGAATATTTAGGAATCCTGTGTACAAAAAGGACATCTTTGAAATGGAAGGGGTTCAGAGAAGGGCAACTAAATTAATAAGGGAATTGGGGGAGCTTGAATATGAGGAGAGACTGGAAAAGTTACAATTATGTACGCTGGAGAAAAGGCGCTTGCGTGGGGATATGATTACTGTGTATAAATACATTAACGGGCCATACAATAAACTATCTGGGGCATTGTTTACTAATAGAACATGTCAATCACACTTGGACATCCCTTAAGACTTGAAGAAAAAAGGTTTAGGCTTCAAGTTGGGAAATGGTTTTTCACTGTGAGAACGGTAAAGCTATGGAACTGTCTTCCAGTGGACGTTGTTATGGCAGGTTCATTGGCCAGTTTAAAAAAGAAAGCTGGATGAGTTTCTGCAAACAAGGAATGTTGCAAGTTACTGGTATTGATTCATAAAGTAGAGTTGATCCAGGAAAATTTCCAATTGCCACTTGGAGTCAGGAAGGAATTTTTTCCCCCTTCATAAATTTGGTGGGGTTTTTTTGCCTTCCTCTGGATCAACAGTTAGGCAGGAAATGAGGATATTGCTAGATGGGTTGGACTGGATGGGCGTATGTCTTTATTCAACCACAAATACTATACTATACAGCGCATGCACAGGGTAGCACACACAAATCTTGCGACATTGCGATTGCCCTGCCTCACAATTTTTGTGCGCTGCCTAGAAAACGTGTTTCGAGCTTAAAAAAAATCAAAAGACAGAGCCCCTTGACATAGCCGCAGTAATCTGTTTCTTGACGATTCGAGTATTGAAAAATTTAGCATCATGGGATATTGTGCTTTATTTCCCAGCATTCTAGTATGGTGCAGTTTAGTCACTGACCATTATGTCTTCACACATGCCCAGAGCAGAAACTTGTTACAGCAGGTTACGTCCAGTAGTAATGTCTAGCCAATTCTGTTATAGTCCAGAGAACCAAGGGAACATGGGACTAGTCAGGAGGTGTGGACAGATGCACACAGTTACCAGTTTTCCTGGCGGTTAAATGTTCTTTAAACCATTTACTAATGTTGTGTATGACAGTTTATTGGTGTTCTTAGCGGAGATATTTTTACATTACAGAGTATAAAATATTGGGTGTACTTTTCCTTTAAAATACATCAGTTATTGCTGCAGAATTTGTATTTTGGAACTTTGCATAGGGAAGCAGCAGGTTTCCATTCCCTGAATGATTTCAAGATAACACACCTCTCTCTGTAGCCCAGTAGTTATTGCAGATATAATTTGTTAACACATACTTAAATGTTCCTTCCACATGCCATTTACTGTAAAATTACATATGTACCAGTGGGTTTCTCAAGGGACATTTCTTCTGTTTCTTGGAGAACGGAACATACTGAATTGTACATATTTTGTTTCATCGCCTGCCCACTCTTATTCCTAAATAAGATATCCTAAAGATAACTACGAACGCGTCCGCGGAACAGGCATCACTACACCATCTGCTCACAAACCTTCTCCTTTTCAATTAGTCTATTCTGGGTCTTCTCCGGCTTTGGCGATAACAGCTGGTTGTAAGTGTATATTCCGGGGGTGCTAGTGCACTGTGTGCATTTCCACCATTCATATTTTCATCTAAAGCACATGGAAAGTATTTTGATGATGGATATTGCATGTCCAGCTTAGATATATGCTGTGTATACTGTATTTCTGTTTCAGTTACAGAAGAGCCGTTTCTAGCCATCTTAGTGCCCTAGGTGCCCATGTACTCAACCCCCACACACACACATCGGTCCACCAAACTGTTGCAACTGTGTTTCCCCACTCAATTCCTTCTGACAGACTGTCACTGCTGCTGTGGATGTGGATTCTTCTTTATAGTGTGACTGCTTCAGTAGTAAATAAGGGGCTCTCTCTGTACCAGGTGGTGCAGGAGTGTATATGTATGTTTGTGTATATGCAGCATCACTGGCCACCAATGAAATACTGATTGGAAGGACAGGATAGGTTTTCAGTGGATGAGTGGTAAGTGGCGCCAGCGTTCTCCACAGAATTTTTTTTCCAGCCAGGTGGCATGAAATAGTAGGTGGAACCGGGAAATTTGGTGATATGTGAGATCTGAGATTGCCATTAAACTGCCCAAACTAAGTTTTTCTGTAGCGTAGAGTCAGTCAATCACAGATCCGGCTGCCAGCTATGAAGAGAGCCGAGGGAATGAAGTCTTTCTGCAGGGTTTTTTTCTACAAAATTAACATGGCGGTTGGGGGGTGGGCTGGGGTACACTACACAAAAGGGTTTTAATGGTAGCAGATAAAGCTGCATGAAGGGATCTGTAGGGTGGGAGCAAGGGTGGGGGGAGGGCTCCCCTGGGCAAACCAGAGTCCTCCAGGAAGACAAGGAAGAAGCAGGGACTGGATGATACACAGATAACTCCTACTCTTCACTTTTCTGAACTTTGAACAGACACTGCAGGAGAACCGCAGGCAGCAGAAATGTAAGGTAAGGATTTTTACCACTACACAGTTGGGGCCAGAAGTGGGTTAAATTTTAGTTTTGGGGATGAACATGTCCTTTAACACTTTCAGTTCCAGTACTTTCCCTGAGTATTGCCATGAACCCTTCAGTGCCAGCAGACTTCCCTAGAGTATTTCCATTAACTCATTCAGTGCCAGCCCTTACCCAGAGTACTGCCATTTACCCTTCAGTGCCAGCAGTGCCCCAGAGTATTGACATTAATACTTTCAGTGCCAGCAGAGTATTACCATTAACCCTACAGCCCCAGCAGACTTTTCTATCAATGTTTTCAGTGCCAGCACTTTCCAAGAGTATTACATTAACCCTTTCAGCTGCCCGCATTGATGTACCTGCTTTCCGTGTCTCTTCCGTTGAATTGTTCACTCTCACCTACTGTAAGTTCTAATTGGAGAGTTGGGTGGAAGGAAGAAAGAGACAGGGATAGGGATCCCATGGCTGCTAGTCACAGGGTCACTGTTATAAAGTCTGCAGCAGCTTTTACCTGGCATTTTAGAACTGTTCTCCTCAGTACTATTAGCTGGGCTCATCCTCCCCCCTCCTTCCTTCACCTTCAGTTCATTTGTTAAATTGTATCCAAGAAGAGTGAGCTGAGTTCAGGTCTCTACTCACTACAATGTCAAACATTACAGCAACAGAAGTACTGAAGGAGAAGTAAAAGCTCACAGGGAGAATACTGGGAAGAAAATCTCTTTACATAAAAAAATATCTTGGCTTTCACATAAATTGCCCATAGTCCATACCCTTTAAAGGGCATGTCCCCCCCTTATAATAAAAAAAAAAAATCTGTAGTGTAGGGGACCCTATCCCACCCCCAACCGCCATATTTGACTGCAGTGAGCAAGCCAGAAACCTCTCTAAGGACACCTAAGAGGCGGGAACGTTTTTCCTCCCAGCCAGGATAAGGAGCTATGCCTTACCTTCCGTTCTTCAATTAATCGACCAGGAGCCAGGAACGAAGGTGAGTATATTTACCTTGCACACGATCCACCGCTGCCTCCATTGACAAGTTTAACTATATTGTGCATGCATGATATTGCGGCTATAGTTAAACTAAACCTGGAAGCGGTCGGGAATTTTCAGTGGAGCTAACGCTGGATCGTGCACAAGGTTAATATACTCACCTTCGTTCCTGGCTCCTGGTCGATTAATTGAAAAACGGAGGGTAAGGAATAGCTCCTTATTCTCCTGGTCTACAATCAATGCAGTTTTCCAAAGGCTTATTAAGTAGAACAAAATAAAATCATTTTAAATATTTCGTTTTAATAAGTTAAAGGGAACTAATAGTCATAGTTTTAAATAATGAAAATAATCGTTTTGTAATAGTTTTAATTGATTCAAGGAAGTTAATCATTAGAAATCGTTTTAATTAATTAAGGTAAGCTAATCAATAGTAATAGTTTTAATTCAAGGAAAGTAACCAATAATAATACTAGTCAGATACATAAAACTGTGGAAACAGGGTACACATTACTGATGTAGACAGGACCGTACACAATCCATTCTAAACATAACAATACTTCATTATATGGCATGTTATTAATGGATTTAATTATCACTAATTATAAAATCAGGGGCAGTGAGATTAAGTAAAACCTGTTTAAAGACTGAGCGGGCAGGGTGTCAGGTTATAAACTATTAGTGTCAAATATCTACAGGGTGTTTTCTACTTCATGTAACTGAACACGATAATCTAAACTAAACTTACAGTGGCCAATAAAAATTCACAAATTATTTAGCAGCAGACTTTTTTTGTTTGCGTCATTTGTTAGATTGTCAATAAATTTGGCGCCCAAATTTATTTCTTCTTGATCATTATTCCATCTACTACTGTGATTGTGAGAAGTCACGTTTTCTAACAGATCTGACGGAAATTCTCAAACCTGGAACATATCAATGAAAAATCCAAAATGGAATATTGGAAAATCAAAAAGTTCTAAAAAAATCTAAAAAATTAGAAATATTTTGTTCAAAAAACTGTAAATTCAAAAATTGTGATAAAAAAAATCTAAAAATTCCGATTCAGTTGGGTTTTAAATGGGTTTTCGGAACTACAATAGGCTTTTGCACTCGCTAAGTTTTCTTCAAGTGATTCAGTGGCGACTGTTGTCCACCGAACATATTCAAGCCCCTATTTATATGAAAACAAAACAGGATCCCGCCCCAGTGTTTCCCTGGCTGATCTTATTTACATGAAATGTTCCTTCTTCAGTTTTAAAAATGTCATCTCCATGCCCATTCCCGATAGGAGTCCCATTGTGTGGCAATTGTTTGCCTGGTGCAGTATTCTGATCAGGGTACATGTGAATGAAGTTCTAAGAAACAACGTGTGAAATTCAATATATGATGTTAGGGAGCTGGTGACAATAGAATTGGATTGTGTGCTCCATGGGACACTTCAGTGTTTATTTACAGGCCTTAAGTGTCTTCGAAGTCTCCGGCGTCTTTTGCTCCTCGGATACCGTACCTGTTATTGATGGGCTCTAACAAAATGTAAAGAAAAATCCCTTTTGTTTATTTGGCTTTAGATAAAAATAAAATCCAAGATGCTTTCCAGTCTGTTGGCATATTATATCCAGGATAATATACCCCTACTGTAATGGTAACCATGCTGGCAGTCACTAAGTGCTTTATATGGTTACAGAACTCCAAGGTAACCATTAATACACTTGTAATTTGCACCGGAGGGTGGATTATTCCTTTTGTACGCAAGGGATGAGATGTAGAAGCTCAGTAGGATGCAGTAGGACAGATGCTACTGCTAGATCAGGTGACAGCCATAGTTATAGGCTCTATTGTTCAACAAAACTGGGCTCCACAAAAGACACATCTGTCCATCAGGTGGTTTTGATATTTTCCTTCCTATCTTTTCTAACTTATAAGTTTATTTTACAAGTTAATTTTGTTAATGAAATATAACATATATTAATAATAAAAAAATCAATGGAATGCCTACACTATAAATTTGGTGCCATGTAGATTTCTCATTTGGTATACATGGTTATGGTCAGTATCGAGTTGGGCCTCGTAAAATGCACTTTCTCACTTTGAAAATAAGCAGAGGTAAGCTCAACATGTAAGGAGCCTTGTACAATGCAGATCATAGGGTACAATATTTTCGTAAGTTTAGTGTGCTAAAAAATATAATTTTACCCCCTTCACGGCTGAATTTAGACATCAGAAGTCTACAAGCACAAAATGTCAGGTGCTCTTGACCCCGCCCTGAACACGGCCATGCCCTCTAACCACGCCCTTTTTCTCACCCTCAAAAAACAAACAAAAACAAAACAGATTATATTTGTTTTTGACAAGGCAGAGGGTGTTAATCAATCAATTGCAGGTCTGACTCTTCATTAAATGAAAGCAGCAGGACGGAAACGTTTAAGGGATGGCCCTACATACTGCAATAGGTTATTTTCACACCATCCCTAGCGGTAGTGGTTCCCTAGGCCACTGCCTATGTGACCTAGTGAGAAATCGGACCCTGTGTCTAACAGTTACATAGTAACATAGTATTGGAGGTTGTATAAAGGCATACATCCATCTAGTCCAACCATTATACCCTATCCATAATGTCTGTATAACAGTTACTTAGTAACATAGTATTGGAGGTTGTATAAAGACATACATCCATCTAGTCCAACCTTTATACCCTACCCATAATGTCTGTCTAACAGTTACATAGTAACATAGTATTGGAGGTTGTATAAAGACATACATCCATCTAGTCCAACCTTTATACCCTACTCATAATGTCTGTCTAACAGTTACATAGTAACATAGTATTGGAGGTTGAATAAAGACATACGCCCATCTAGTCCAACCTTTATACCCTACTCATAATGTCTGTCTAACAGTTACACAGTAACATAATATTGGAGTTTGTATAAAGACATATGTCCATCTAGTCCAACCTTTATACCCTACCCATAATGTCTGTATAACATATCTGTTGTATTCAATTAGATCAACTGGACTTGAAATGTAGTTCTTGAAGACGTTTCGCTAGTCATCCGACTGGCTTTCTCAATTCAGAATGACTTGTACAAGAATCTGTGGCAATTATGTACCCTGAAAATCCCAATTAGCATATCACAGCCAGGTGTTAAGGTGTGTGATTAGATAGTGGCTAAGAGGTGTTTAGGAACGCCCAGAGTAAGGTGTTAAAACAGCATTGTACATGGCAGACAGTTGGTGTCGAACCCCCCCTCTATTTAGGCTTGGTTTCTTTATTTTCACATAAATGGCCTCCTTAACACCTCTCTTGAACCAGTCACGTTCCTTCGCCAGTATATTAACATTACAATCTTCAAAGGTATGTCCTTTATCCTTAAGATGCGATACACGGCTGAGTCCTGACCCGAGGAATTGGCTCTTCTGTGCTGGGCCATACGTTGATGCAGTTGCTGTTTGGTCTCCCCCACATACAAATCAGAGCATTCTTCCACTGCACTGCACTGCATATATGATGTCTTTTTCTTGTGTTTTGGTATTGGGTCTTGGATGTACCAATTGCTGCCTCAGTGTGTTGTTCGGTTTAAAGCGACAGGGATACGATGTTTTTTTGAAATTCTTCTTAATTTCTCGAGACCCCTGCTACATATGGGATGACCATGTTCTTCCTCCTGTCTTGCTTTTCCCCTTCACTGTTGTTATTCGTGTTCTTTTCTTTCCTTCTACTTCTTTTGACAAAGGCCCAGTCTGGATATCCACAAGTTTTAAGGGCTCCTCTGAGATGTTTCATTTCTTTAGCCTTTGCCTCTGTGCTAGTGGGGATGTTCTCGGCTCTGTGTTGCAGGGTTCTGATGACACCCAGCTTGTGATCTAAAGGGTGGTGGGAGTCAAACCACATAATTGCCACAGATTCTTGTACAAGTCATTCTGAATTGAGAAAGCCAGTCGGAGGACTAGCGAAACGTCTTCAAGAACTACATTTCAAGTCCAGTTGATCTAATTGAATACAACAGATATACCATGACCTGGATGAATGAGAACCTTCACAAGCATATGTCTGTATAACAGTTACATAGTAACATAGTATTGGAGGTTGTATAAAGACATACGTCCATCTAGTCCAACCTTTATACCCTACCATATGTCTGTCTAACAGTTACATAGTAACATAGTATTGGAGGTTGTAAAAAGTCATACATCCATCTAGTCCAACCTTTATACCCTACCAATATGTCTGTCAACTTACATAGTAACATAGTATTGGAGGTTGTATAAAGACATATGTCCTCTAGTCCAACCTTTATACCCTACCCATAATGTCTGTATAACAGTTACATAGTAACATAGTATTGGAGGTTGTATAAGAACATACATCCATCTAGTCCAACCTTTATATCCTACCCATAATGTATGTATAACATTACATAGTAACATAGTATTGGGAGGTTGATAAAGTCATACATCCATCTAGTCCAACCTTTATACCCTACCCATAATGTCTGTCTAACAGTTACATAGTAACATAGTATTGGAGGTTGTATAAAGACATATGTCCATCTAGTCCAACCTTTATACCCTACCCATAATGTCTGTATAACAGTTACATAGTAACATAGTATTGGAGGTTGTATAAAGACATACATCCATCTAGTCCAACCTTATACCCTACCCACAGTGCCTGTCAAACAGTTACATATTAACATAGTATTGGAGGTTGTATAAAGACATATGTCCATCTAGTCCAACCTTTATACCCTACCCATATTGTCTGTATAACAGTTACATAGTAACATAGTATTGGAGGTTGTATAAAGACATATTCCATCTAGTCCAACCTTTATACCCTACCCATAATGTCTGTATAACAGTTACATAGTAACATCGTATTGGAGGTTGTATAAAGACATACGTCCATCTAGTCCAACCTTTATACCCTACCCATAATGTATGTATAACAGTTACATAGTTACATAGTATTGGAGGTTGTATAAAGTCATACATCTATCTAGTCCAACCTTTATGCCCTACCCATAATTTCTGTCTAACAGTTACATAGTAACATAGTATTGGAGGTTGTATAAAGACTATGTCCATCTATTCCAACTTTTATACCCTACCCATAATGTCTGTATAACAGTTACATAGTAACATAGTATTGGAGGTTGTATAAAGACATCCATCCATCTAGTCCAACCATTATACCCTACCCACAGTGCCTGTCAAACAGTTACATAGTAACATAGTATTGAGGTTGTATAAAGACATATGTCCATCTAGTCCAACCTTTATACCCTACCCATAATGTCTGTATAACAGTTACATAGTAACATAGTATTGGAGGTTTTATAAAGACATACGTCCATCTAGTCCAACCTTTATACCCTACCCATAATGTCTGTATAACAGTTACATAGTAACATAGTATTGGAGGTTGTATAGACATACGTCCATCTAGTCCAACCTTTATACCCTACCCATAATCTCTGTCTAACAGTTACATAGTACATAGTATTGGGAGTTGAAAGACTATGTCCATCTAGTCCAACCTTATACCCTACCCATAATGTCTGTCTAACATTACATAGTAACATAGTATTGGAGGTTTATAAAGACATACGTCCATCTATTCCAACCTTTATACCCTACCCATAAGTCTGTATAACAGTTATAGTAACATAGTATTAGAGGTTGTATAAAGACATGTCCATCTAGTCCAACCTTTATACCCTACCCATAATGCCTGTTACAGTTACATAGTAACATTGTATTGGAGGTTGTATAAAGACATATGTCCATCTAGTCCAACCTTTATACCCTACCCATAATGCCTGTCAACAGTTTACTAGTAACATAGAATTGGAGGTTGTATAAAGCATTCGTCCATCTAGTCCAACCTTTACCCTACCCATAATGCCTGTATAACAGTTACATAGTAACATAGTATTGGAGGTTGTATAAAGACATACGTACATCTAGTCCAACCTTTATACCCTACCATAATTGTCTGTCTAACAGTTACATAGTAACATAGTATTGGAGGTTGTATAAAGACATACGTCCATTTACTCCAACCTTTATACCCTACCCATAATGTCTGTCTAACAGTTACATAGTAACAAGTATTGGAGGTGTATAAAGACATATGTCCATCTAGTCCAAACTTTATACCCTACCCATAATGCCTGTCAACAGTTACATAGTAACATAGTATTGGAAGTTGTATAAAGACATACGTACATCTAGTCCAACCTTTATACCCTACCCATAATGTGTCTGTCTAACAGTTACATAGTAACATAGTATTGGAGGTTGTATAAAGACATATGTCCATCTAGTCCAACCTTATACCCTACCCATAATGTCTGTATAACAGTTACATAGTAACATAGTATTGGAGGTTGTATAGAACATACATCCATCTAGTCCAACCATTATAACCCTACCCACAGTGCCGTCAACAGTTACATAGTAACATGTATTGGAGGTTGTATAAAGACATATGTCCATCTAGTCCAACCTTTATACCCTACCCATATTGTCTGTTATCAGTTACATTAACATAGTATTGGAGGTTGTATAAGAGCATATCGCCATCTAGTCCAACCTTTATACCCTACCCATAATGTCTGTATAACGTTACATAGTAACATCGTATTGGGGTTGTATAAAGACATACGTCATCTAGTCCAACCTTTAACCCTACCCATATGTATGTATAACAGTTACATAGTACTATATGGAGGTTGTAAAATCATACATCATCTAGTCCAACCTTTAGCCCTACCCATAATGTCTGTCAACAGTTACATAGTAACATAGTATTGGAGGTTTTTAAAAATACATAGTCCATCTAGTCCAACTTTTATACCCTACCCATAATGTCTGTATAACAGTTACAAAGTAAAATAGTATTGGAGGTTGTATAAAGACATCCATCCATCTAGTCCAACCATTATACCCTACCCACAGTGCCTGTCAAACAGTTACATAGTAACATAGTATGGAGGTTGTATAAAGACATATGTCCATCTAGTCCAACCTTTATACCCTACCCATAATGTCTGTATAACAGTTACATAGTAACATAGTATTGGAGGTTTTATAAAGACATACGTCCATCTAGTCCAACCCTGTCTGTATAACAGTTACATAGTAACATAGTATTGGAGGTTGTATAAAGACATACGTCCATCTAGTCCAACCTTTACCCTACCCATAATTCTGTACTAACAGTTACATAGTAACATAGTATTGGAGGTTGATAAAGACATATGTCCATTAGTCCAACCTTTATACCCTACCCATAATGTCTGTCTAACAGTTACATAGTAACATAGTATGGAGGTTTATAAAGACATAGTCCATCTAGTCCAACCTTTAACCCCCCCATAATGTCTGTATAACAGTTACATAGTAACATAGTATTAGAGGTTGTATAAAGACATATGTCCATCTAGTCCAACCTTTATACCCTACCATAATGGCTGTTATAACAGTTACATAGTAACATTGTATTGGAGGTTGTATAAAGACATATGTCATCTAGTCCAACCTTATACCCTACCCATAATGCTGTAAACAGTTACATAGTAAATAGTAATTGGAGGTTGTATAAAGACATTCGTCCATTAGTCCAAACTTATACCCTACCCATAAGTGCTGTATAACAGTTACATAGTAACATAGTATTGGAGGTTGTATAAAGACATACGTACATCTAGTCCAACCTTTATACCCTACCCATAATGTCTGTCTAACAGTTACATAGTAACATAGTATTGGAGGTTGTATAAAGACATACGTCCATTTACTCCAACCTTTATACCCTACCCATAATGCTGTCTAACAGTTACATAGTAACATAGTATTGGAGGTTGTATAAAGACATATGTCCATCTAGTCCAAACTTTATACCCTACCCATAATGCCTGTCAAACAGTTACATAGTAACATAGTATTGGAAGTTGTATAAAGACATACGTACATCTAGTCCAACCTTTATACCCTACCCATAATGTCTGTCTAACAGTTACATAGTAACATAGTATTGGAGGTTGTATAAAGACATATGTCCATCTAGTCCAAACTTTATACCCTACCCATAATGTCTGTATAACAGTTACATAGTAACATAGTATTGGAGGTTGTATAAAGACATACATCCATCTAGTCCAACCATTATACCTACCCACAGTGCCTGTCAAACAGTTACATAGTAACATAGTATTGGAGGTTGTTAAAGACATATGTCCATCTGTCCAACCTTTATACCCTACCCATAATGTCGTATAACGTTACATAGTACATAGTATTGGAGGTTGTATAAAGACATATGTCCATCTAGTCCAACCTTTATACCCTACCCTAATGTCTGTATAACAGTTACATAGTAACATGTATTGGAGGTTGTATAAAGACATACGTCCATCTTAGTCCACCTTTATACCCTACCCATAATGGTGTATAACAGTTACATAGTTACATAGTATTGGAGGTTGTATAAAGTCTACATCTATCTAGTCCAACCTTTATGCCCTACCCATAATGTCTGTCAACAGTTACATAGTAAACATAGTATGGAGGTTGTATAAAGACATATGTCCATCTAGTCCAACCTTTTACCCTACCCATAATGTCTGTAAACAGTTACATAGTAACAAGGTTGGAGATAAAGACATACGTCCATCTAGTCCAACCTTTATACCCTACCCATATTGTCTGTATAACAGTTACATAGTAACATAGTATTGGAGGTTGTATAAAGACAATATGTCCCTGCAGTCCACCTTGATACCCTACCCATATGTCTTTAAACATATCTGTTGTATTCAATTAGATCAACTGGACTTGAAATGTAGTTCTTGAAGACGTTTTCGCTAGTCATCCGACTGGCTTTCCTCAATTCAGATGACTTGTACAAGAATGCTGTGGCAATTATGTACCCTGAAAATCCAATTAGCATATCACAACAGCCCGGTGTTAAGGGTTGGATAATGATAGTGGCTAAGAGGTGTTATAGAACAGGCCCCGAGTAAGTGTTAACAGCATTGTACAGGCAGACAGTTGGTGTCGAACCCCCCCCTCTATTAGGCTTGGTTTCTTTATTTTCACATAAATGGGCCTCTTAACACCTCTCTTGAACCAGTCACGTTCCTTCTTCCCAGTATATTAACATTACAATCTTCAAAGGTATGTCCTTTATCCTTAAGATGCAGATACACGGCTGAGTCCTGACCCGAGGAATTGGCTCTTCTGTGCTGGGCCATACGTTGATGCAGTTGCTGTTTGGTCTCCCCCACCATACAAATCAGAGCTTCATTCACTTCACGTGCACTGCATAGATGATTCGTCTTTTCTTGTGTTTTGGTATTGGGTCTTTCGGATGTACCAATTGCTGCCTCAGTGTGTTGTTCGGTTTAAAGCAGACAGGGATACGATGTTTTTTGAAATCTTCTTCTAATTTCTCGAGACCCCTGCTACATATGGGATGACCATGTTCTTCCTCCTGTCTTGCTTTTCTCCCCTTCACTGTTGTTATTCGTGTTCTTTTCTTTCCTTCTACTTCTTTTGACAAAGGCCCAGTCTGGATATCCACAAGTTTTAAGGGCTCCTCTGAGATGTTTCATTTCTTGCCTTTGCCTCGTGTGCTAGTGGGGATGTTCTCGCTCTGTGTTGCAGGGTTCTGATGACACCCAGCTTGTGATCTAAAGGGTGGTGGGAGTCAAACCACATAATTGCCACAGATTCTGTAGCAAGTCATTCTGAATTGAGAAAGCCAGTCGGATACTAGCGAAACGTCTTCAAGAACTACATTTCAAGTCCAGTTGATCTAATTGAATACAACAGATATACCATGACCTGGATGAATGAGAACCTTCACAGCATATGTCTTATAACAGTTACATAGTAACATAGTATTGGAGGTGTAAAAAGACATACGTCCATCTAGTCCAACCTTTATACCTACCCATAATTTCCGTCTAACAGTTACATATAACATAGTATTGGAGGTTGTATAAAGTCATACATCCATCTAGTCCAACCTTATACCCACCCATAATGTCTGTCTACAGGTACATAGTAACAGTATTGTGAGGTTTTAAAGACATATGTCCATCTAGTCCAACCTTTATACCCTACCCATAATGTCTGTATACACGTTACATAGTAACATAGTATTGGAGTTGTATAAAGACATACATCCATCTAGTCCAACCTTATAATCCTACCCATAATGTATGTATAACAGTTACATAGTAACATATGTATTGGGAGGTTGTATAAAGTCATACATCCATCTAGTCGCAACCTTTATACCCTACCCATAATGTCTGTCTAACAGTTACATAGTAACATAGTATTGGAGGTTGTATAAAGACATATGTCCATCTAGTTCCAACCTTTATACCCTACCCATAATGTCTGTATACAGTTTACATAGTACATAGTTTGGAGGTTGTATAAGACTACATCCATCTAGTCCAACCTTATACCCTACCACTGCCTGTCAACATTACATAGTAACATAGTATTGGAGGTTGTATAAAGACATATGTCCATCTAGTCCAACCTTTATACCCTACCCATATTGTCTGTATAACAGTTACATAGTAACATAGTATTGGAGGTTGTTATAAAAGACATATGTCCCTCTAGTCCAACCTTTATACCCTACCCTAATGTCCTGTATAACAGTTACATAGTAACATCGTATGTGGAGGTTGTATAAAGACTACGTCCATCTAGCGGCTCCCAACTTTATACCCTACCCATAATGTATGTATAACATTCACATATGTTACATAGTATTGGAGGTTGTATAAAGTCATACATCTATCTAGTCCAACCTTTATGCCCTACCCATAATGTCTTGTCTACAGTTACATAGTAACATAGTATTGGAGGTTGTATAAAACATATGTCCTCTAGTCCAACTTTTATACCCTACCCAAATGTCTGTATAAACAGTACATAGTAACATGTATTGGAGGTTGTGATAAAGACATCCATCCATCTAGTCCAACCATTATACCCTACCGCCACAGTTGCCTGTCAACAGTTACATAGTACATAGTATTGGAGGTTGTATAAGACATATGTCCATCTATCCAACCTTTATACCCTACCCATAATGTCTGTATAACACGTTACATAGTAACATATTATTGGAGGTTTTATAAGACATACGCCATCTAGTCCAACCTTTATACCCTACCCATAATGTCTGTATAACAGTTACATAGTAACATAGTATTGGAGGTTGTATAAAGACATCGTCCATCTAGTCCAACCTTTATACCCTACCCATAATCTCTGTCTAACAGTTACATAGTAACATAGTATTGGAGGTTGTTAAAACATATGTCCCATCTAGTCCAACCTTTACCCCTACCCATAATGTCTGTCTTAACAGTTCATAGTAACATAGTATTGGAGGTTTTTAAAGACATACGTCCATCTAGTCCAACCTTTAATACCCTACCCATAATGTCTGTATAACAGTTTCATAGTAACATAGTATTAGAGGTTTGTATAAAGACATATGTCCATCTAGTCCAACCTTTATACCCTCGCCATAATGCCTGTATAACAGTTACATAGTAACATTGTATTGGAGGTTGTATAAAGACATATGTCCATCTAGCCAACCTTTATACCCACTACCCATAATCCTGTCAAACAGTTTACATAGTAACATAAATTGGAGGTTGTATAAGACATTCTCCCATCTAGTCCAACCTTTATACCCTACCCATAATGCCTGTATAACAGTTACATAGTAACATAGTATTGGAGGTTGTATAAAGACATACGTCATCTAGTCCAACCTTTATACCTACCCCATAATGTCTGTCTAACAGTTACATAGTAACATAGTATTGGAGGTGTATAAAGACATACGTCCATTTACTCCAACCTTTATACCCTACCCATAATGTCTGTCTAACATTACATAGTAACATAGTATTGGAGGTTGTATAAAGACATATGTCCATCTAGTCCAAACTTTTATACCCTACCCATAATGCCTGTCAAACAGTTAATAGTAACATAGTATTGGGAAGTTGTCTAAGACATACGTACATCTAGTCCAACCTTTATACCCTACTACCCCATAATGTCTGTCTAACAGTTACATAGTAACATAGTATTGGGTTGTATAAAGACATATGTCCATCTAGTCCACCTTTATACCCTACCCATAATGTCTGTTAATCAGTTACATAGTAAACATAGTATTGGAGGTTGTATAAGACATACATCCATCTAGTCCAACCATTACCCCTACCACAGTGCCTGTCAACAGTTACATTAACATAGTATTGGAGGTTGTTAAAGACTATGTCCATCTATCCAACCTTTATACCCTACCCATATTGTCTGTATAAACAGTTACATATTAACATAGTATTGGAGGTTGTATAGAAGACATATGTCCATCTAGTCCAACCTTTAACCCTACCCATAATGTCTGTATAACAGTTACATAGTAACATCGTATTGGAGGTTGTATAAAGACATACGTCCATCTAGTCCAACCTTTATACCCTACCCATAATGTATGTATAACAGTTACATAGTTACATAGTATTGGAGGTTGTATAAAGTCATACATCTATCTAGTCCACCTTTATGCCCTACCCATAATGTCTGTCTAACAGTTATCATAGTAACATAGTATTGAGGTTGTATAAAGACATATGTCCATCTAGTCCAACTTTATACCCTACCCATAATGTCTGTATAACAGTTACATATTAACACATAGTATTGGAGGTTGTTATAACATCCTCCATCTAGTCCAACCATTATACCCCTACCCCACAGTGGCCTGTCAAACATTACATAGTAACAAGTATGGAGGTTGTATAAGACATTGTCCATCTAGTCCACCTTACCCTACCCATCAAGTCTGTATAACAGTTACACATATAACATGTATTGGAGGTTTTATAAAAGACCTACGTCCATCTAGTCCAACCTTTATACCCTACCCATAATGTCTTTAATCAGTTACTAGTAACATAGTATTGGAGGTTGTATAAAGACATACGTCCATCTAGTCCAACCTTTATACCTACCCATAATCTCTGTCTAACAGTTACATAGTAACTAGTATTGGAGTTGTATAAAGACATATGTCCATCTAGTCCACCTTTATACCCTACCATAATGCTGTCTAACAGTTACATAGTAACATAGTATGGGGTTTTATAAAGACATACGTCGCATCTAGTCCAACCTTTATACCCTACCCATAATGTCTGTATAACACTTACATAGTAACATATATTAGAGGTTTTATAAAGACATATGTCCATCTAGTCCAACCTTTATACCCTACCCATAATGCCTGTATAACAGTTACATATAACTTTATTGAGGTTGTTATAAAGACATAGTCCATCTAGTCCAAATTTATACCCTACCCATAATGCCTGTCAAAACAGTTACATATAACATAGATTGGAGGTTTATAAAGACATCGTCCATCGAGTCCAACCTTTATACCCTACCCATAATGCCTGTATAACAGTTACACTAGTAAATAGTATTGGAGTTTGTATAAAGACATCCGTCATCTAGTCCAACCTTTATACCCTACCCCCATAATGTCTGTCAACATTACATAGTAACATAGTATTGGAGGTTGTATAAAGACATACTTCCATTTACTCCAACTCTTATACCCTACCCATAATGTCTGTCTAACAGTTCACATGTAACATGTATTGGAGGTTGTATAAAGACATATGTCCATCTATCCAAACTTTATACCCTACCCATAATGTCCTGTCAAAAACGTTACATAGTAACATAGTATTGGAAGTTGTATAAAAGACATACTGTACATCTAGTCCAACCTTTATACCCTACCCATAATGTCTGTCTAACAGTTACCTAGTAACATAGTATTGGAGTTGTATAAAGACATAGTCCATCTAGTCCAACCTTTATACCTCTACCCATAATGCCTGCAAAACAGTTACATAGTACATATGTATTGAAGTTGTATAAAGACATACGTACTCTAGTCCAACCTTATACCCTACCCCATAATGCCTGTATAACAGTTTACATAGTACATAGTATTGGAGTTGTATAAAGACATATGTCCCATCTAGTCCAACCTTATACCCTACCCATAATGCCTGTCAAACAGTTACATAGTAACATAGTATTGGAGGTTGTAGAAAGACATTCGTACCTCTAGTCCCACCTTTATACCGCTATACCCCTACCCATAATGTCGTGTATAACAGTTACATAGTAACATAGTATGAGGTGTAAAAGAACATAACTCATCTAGTCGCAACCTTTATCCCTACCCTAATGTCTAGTCTTACAAGTTACATAGTACATAGTATTGGAGTTGTATAAAGACTAACGTCCATCTACTCCAACCTTTATACCCTAACCCATAATGTCTGTCTAACAGTTACATAGTAACATGTATTGGAGTTGTATAAGACAATACGTCATCTACTCCAACCTTATACCCTACCCATAATGTCTGTCTAACAGTTACATAGTAACAATAGTATTGGAGTTGTATAAAGACCTATGTCCATCTAGTCCAAACTTTATACCCTACCCATAATGCCTGTCAACAGTTACATAGTAACATAGTATGGAAGTTGTATAAAGACTACGTACATCTAGTCCAACTTTATACCCTACCCATAATGCCTGTCAACAGTTATCATATTAACATAAGCATTGGAAGTTGTATAAAGACTACGTACATCTAGTCCAACCTTTATACCACCTACCCATAATGTCTGTCTAACAGTTACATAGTAACATAGTAATTGGAGGTTGTATAAAGATCACGTCCTCTACTCCAACCTTTATACTCTACTCTCCAATGTCGTCTAACAGTTACATAGTAACATAGTATTGGGTTATATAAAGACACTACGTCATCTAGTCCAACCTTTATACCCTACCCATAATGTCTGTCTAACAGTTACATATAACATAGTATTGGAGGTTTATAAAGACTATGTCGTCATTTGTGCAACCTTTATACTATACCCATAATGTCTGTCTAACAGTTACATAGTAACATAGTATTGGAGGGTTGTATAAGACACTACGTCCATCTAGTCCAACCTTTATACCCTCCCATAATGTCTGTCTAACAGTTACATAGTAACATAGTATCGAGGTTGTATAAAGACATATACGCCCATCTACTCCAACCTTTATACCCTACCCATAATGTCCTTCTAACAGTTACATAGTAACATAGTATCGAGGTTGTATAAGAGGCACTCCATCTAGTCCAACCTTTATACCCTACTCATAATGTCTGATAACAGTTACATGAGTAACATAGTATCGGAGTTTGTATAAAGCTATACTACGCATCTACTCCAACCTTTAACCCTACCCATAATGTCTGTCTAACAGTTACCTAGTAACATAG
This sequence comes from Hymenochirus boettgeri, assembly GCA_019447015.1. Lineage (NCBI taxonomy): Eukaryota > Metazoa > Chordata > Amphibia > Anura > Pipidae > Hymenochirus > Hymenochirus boettgeri. The sequence goes on along the minus strand of CM033469.1, from coordinate 39,590,001 downwards.
TATTGGAGGTTGTATAAAGGCATACGTCCATCTATCCACCTTTATACCCTACCCATAATGTCTTGTATAACATTACATAGTAACGTATTGGAGGTTGTATAAGACATACTCCATCTAGTCCAACCTTTATACCCCACCCATAATGTCTGTATACAGTTCCATAGCTACTCATCAACATTTATTTTGATCCAAAAAAGGCAAAGCAATAAATAATAAATACCCGTGGGAAGGGGAAAATTCCATCCTGATTCAAAATGGCAACATTTTCCCTGTACATATTAGTTATTAGTGATTGGCGACTAATGTGGGAAGACCGAGTGCAAGTAGGGACACTAGGACTTCTCTCCATTTTATTCCTCCTGCTTGTAAGTACAAACTTTAAATTAAACTCCAAAAGGACGATTGAAGCCACATGCAAGGCCAAGTAACAACCAAACATGTTCTGTCTGAAAACATCCCTCATTGTCTTTATGGTTGATTTGAGTGATGTGGCTTTTTTGTGGTGTGTGTCTGTTTGGGAGACCACACACTATTTAAAAACCACAGCCATTCTCCTTTCCAAGTTCATTAAGGATATTCGATGGGCCATGAAGCAGGCTTAAAGAAAAGTTTTCCCAAAGTTTAACAACCAACAACTGCTGCCTAGGGGGACCCGTCACCGAGCTCTTGTTTCTTATTCAGATGGACTCGTTCTCATTATGGGTTGTCCCTTTTTCCTGTAACTAATGGAAGCCTAATGAAAGGCCAGTCTGTTGGTGGATCTGTTTGTCAAACCTGATCAGTGTGAGTTTACAAGCTTCAGCTGTAGCAAGTCCACAGTCACTTATGTTCATTGCTTCAGCTGGGTATAAACAAGTCCCACCCAGGTTTATCGTTTAGCCATGAATGGTACAATGAGGGCTTCTTTCATTCATCTTAATATAAAACCCTTTTTTCCTGTGAAGATAGACAATGTACGGCAGGTGGAAAACCCCGACATCAGAAAATTAACACATTATATTTAATATTATCTATCAACATATCTATCTATCTATCTATCTTTCTGTCTATCATCTACTCTCTATGTATAGTGATGGCCCAGTTCGCAGATCAAACCCGGATCCGCGGCGAATTTACCTCATTCGCGAATGGTGGTATTGCGGGTTTTCCGCCTTCCCGAACTTTTCCGAATCGCGTTTTCGAAAATTTTCAAAATTACAGGATTTCTCATATTTTTCGAAATGCATGAAAATACGTATTTTCTAATGAAGTCCTCGTCATTTTTGAAGAATCCTCGTATTTTCGAGGATTGTTTCATTTTTAATGGTCCACTCGCAGATTTTCGAATTTTCCTCGAGTGGACCTAATTTTGCGAAGTTCTATCTATATCTCTCTCTCTCTATATATAGCTTGAGAAAGGTCTAAGACACAGACTGAAACGTCGCTATCTGTTTTGTTGCACTGTATAAAAGTGGAACTTCTGCACAAGTCCTGTGAGTGCTCTGCAGTTTGTCTTAAGGTTGATATCATCTATCTATCTATCTCTTCTCTGCTCTCTCTCGTCTCTCTCTCCCTCTCTCTCTCTCCTCTCTCTGTCTGTCTGCCTGTTTATGATCTATCTTTCTTCCTGTCTATCATCCATCTTTATATCTATCTATCTATCTATCTATCTATCTATCTATCTATCTATCTATCTATCTATCTATCTGTCTGTCTGTCTGTCTGTCTGTCTGTCTGTCTGTCTGTCTGTTGTCTGTCTTCTGTCTGCTGGCCTATCTATCTGTCTGTCTATCATCTATCTATCTTTCTGTCTGTCTAATCATCTACTATCTATCTATCTCATCTATCTATCTATCGTCCTGTCTGTCTATCATCTATCTATATTTCTGTCTGTCTATCATCCATCTATACATCTCTCTTACTGGCTGTCTATCATTTATCTATCTATCTGTCTGTCTATCATCTATCTATCTACCTATCTATCTATCTATCTATCTATCTATCTATCTATCTATCTATCTATCTATCTATCTCTCTCTCTCTCTCTCTCTCTCTCTCTCTGTCTATCTGTCTGTCTGTCTATCATCTATCTATCTTTCTGTCTATAATCTATCTATCATCTTTCTGTCTGTCTATCATCTATCTATCTATCTATCTTTCTATCTCTATCTATCTATCTATCTATCTATCTATCTATCTATCTATCTGTCTGTCTGTCTGTCTGTCTGTCTGTCTGTCTGTCTGTCTGTCTCTCTGCCTATCTATCTGTCTGTCTATCTATCTTTCTGTCTGTCTATCATCTATCTCTCTATCTATCTATCTATCTATCTATCTATCTATCTGTCTGTCTGTCTGTCTGTCTGTCTATCATCTATCTATATTTCTGTCTGTCTATCATCCATCTATACATCTCTCTTACTGGCTGTCTATCATTTATCTATCTATCTGCTGTCTATCATCTTACCTCTATCTATCTATCTATCTCAATCTATCTATCTATCTATCTATTCTATCTATCTATCTATCTATCTATCCTATCTATCTTATCTCTCTCTCTCTCTGTCTATCTGTCTGTCTGTCTATCATCTATCTATCTTTCTGTCTATATCTATCTATCGATCTTTCTGTCTGTCTATCATCTATCTATCTATCTATCTGTCTGTCTGTCGTCCTGTCTGTCGTCTGTCTGTCCGTCTGTGCGTCTGTCCGTCTGTCTATCATCTATCTATCTACTGTATCTATCAATCAAATCAAAAGAGCTTTATTAGCAGGAGACAATTTACATTTTGACATTGCCCAAACAAACAAAAATAACAAACATTAGTCGAGGGTTCAGAGTAGGGGGTATGGGTATCAATGTATAAGTAATATATGACATGTACTATAAGTGTATATTGGTATCAAACCTGGGATATAACGACTGGGGAAGAATACACGTGGTATTGGGCAATAGTAAATGGACATTAAGTTGACATGCCGTTACATAGTGTGCCCAATATTTACTGTGGCTTCCTCCTCCTCCCGCACGCAGGATATAGAGTTTTCTCTCTCCATCCCATAACAGTTGAAGTCTGGATAAATCAGACAGCAATCTTGAAATGGGGGTCCCGTATTGCTTTGTATTTGGGGCTAGTGTAGAGAAGTGGGTCTCATCTTCTAATGATCTATCTATCATCTATCTATCTATCTATCTATCTATCCATCCATCCATCACTCAATCTAACTTTATCTATCTTTCTATAACATTTATCTGTCTATCTATCTATTATCTTTCGTCTATGTATCAATCTATCATCCATCTACTATTTATCTATCTATCTATCATCTATCTATCTATCTATCTATCTATCTTCTTCTATCTATCTATCATCTATCTATCTATCTATCTATCTATCTATCTATCTATCTATCTATCTATCTATCTATCCATCCATCTCTCTCTCCCTCTCTCTTTATTATTTATCTACTATCTATATATCATCTAGTATCTACTATCTATCTATCTATCTATCTATCTATCTATCTATCTATCTATCTATCATCTAGGGTAACGGGTATCATGAAGTAATGATATGGACAATACTATAAGGGGTTATTTGGGTTTTAGTCCGGATTAACGACTTGGGGGAGGATAAAGGGGTAATTGGGCAAGTAATCCATGGACATTAATTCATTTATGCTCCTCTCAGTCTGTGACATGCCGTTACATAGTGTGCCCCAATATTCTGTGGCTCATCCTCTCCCAGCAGGATATAGAGTTTTCTCTCTCTCCATCTAAGCAGTTGAAATCTGGGATAAAGTCCGACAGCATCTTTGAAATGGGGGTCCCGTATTGCTTTGTATTTGGGGGCAGTGTAGAAGGAGTGGGTCTCATCTTCTAATGTTCTATCTATCTATCTATCTATCTATCTATCTACAGTATCTATCAATCTATTATCTGTCTGTCTACCCATCTTTATTTATCTTTCTGTCTGTCTATCATTTATCTATCTTTTCGATATGCGACATTGATTGGTTCCATCGAAAAACTGTTATCGGATAATTCCACTGTCACCCCCATCTTTTCTTTCTGTGTCCATGAATGTAGTTGGTTAAATCCACTGACATTATGGTTATGGTTTTGAGGTCACAGTCTTTTAGTCTAGAATATCTGTTGGTGTATATTTAAGACTTATAATTTTTATAATAATACAATCATTTCTTTTTCACTGTTGGTAGTTACCCAAAACGTTGGCAGGAGTTAAACATGGCCAGGGGGTGGTACAATGATCTTTCACCATACTAATTTGTTTCCCGCACCCGAATAAACTATTATCACAAATCATTATAGTAATTAACTACTTTATTACTGCTTAAAGGACAACTCCACCCCTCAATGAAAAAGTGGATATAGATACAATCACCCTCCAAAACTGCAATGGTTAAAAATCTGAAAGATATAATCCTGAAATCCTGCACAATGTCCTGTTGCCTCTGTTTCTGCCTTCTTGGACCACCCAATCAGGCAACTGTCAGTCATGCATATGACAGTTGACATCACAGCCAATGGCAGAGTGCTATTTATCAAGCTGCCTCCACTACTACATGCTCAAGCTCATAACCAGCTCACTAAATTACTAAAGTGGGCATGAACAAATATTGCCCTTAAACATACTACAAACTCAGTTTCCATGTGGCATCCGGAGCATAGCAGGCTAGGCTAATGATTCCAGAAGAAAAAGTAGGATAGGTCAACATGTTTTAAGGGGGCCATTCTTTTTAAACAAATTTATTATGAGGGTGGAGGGCTTCCTTTAAAAGAAAATATAGAAATTTGTTTCTACCATTTACATTTTCAGCAATGCACCTTGACCAGGACTGTCCTCTGGGTCTAATGGTGAAGTTATACATAACACTACAACTTTTTATTTTTGCAAAAAATGTGCGGCCTTTGATTTTTAACCCAGTTTGCCTGAAACACCAGAATATTATTCTGCTCAGTTTGAAATATCCCTCTTGTGTGTAGCCCATACCCTCACCTCAGGGTTCATACACACGTTGGACAGCACAGACAAGGCACATACACCACACGCAATGAATGGGCGTTATGGCAGATTGTGTGTTCGCATCGGGCGTCATTGTTGATTGTCCGGCAGATTGACAAATTGCCTCCCAAGTGAATGCATGCACATGTATGGTTAGTCGTCACACATGTGCCTTAGCTCAGGAGTCTGCCTCCTCTGTGCTTTTGGACATGTTATGAGGCTTTAGCCTAATCTGCCTTATTGCCGACTGCATTAGCACAAAAACACCTCTTTAATACCCTAACAGCTGGAAACAGGATAACTAACTACAGTACCAGATTCATTCAATAAAATTAGGGTGTAAAAAATAGAAAACATCCCATTCCATTTTAATAACGATGCATAATTAATAATAATAATAATAATAAATAATAATAAAACATTGATAATAATTATAACGTGACCTTTTGAATGCAACTCACCTACCTGGATCAATTCAGATTTTAGATTTGTTGCACTTAATAAGTTCATTTAAATGTTTAATTGCACCAGTGCTATAATATGTTCCATCCTGCCAACCTCATTGTGTCCAATTTTAGTTCAGTGGCAAGTTCTGACTTTAAATCGGCTATTTGCTTTTTATGTGAGGCTCAGAACAATATTTTTTGGTTTTTTCTTGAACAGAGGCGTAGCTGATCAGGTAGCACATTGGGGGCTTAGGGCCAGAAGCTCTCAAATTATACGAATCCTGACCCAGAAGAACGCCACTAACCCAGCAGCCTCTGATAGTAATGATTGTATGCCTCTTACCCTATTGGATGAACGCTGTGATATTATTAAAGGGTCTCTTTTTTGGTATTTTAAATCGTTGGTGTTGCTTAGTCTGTTTCCTGAAGGCAGCAGGGTGGAAGGTCGCAAATTACTTCAGCTGGGCCTTTAACTCAGACAACAGACAACATTGGTTAATGCAAAGGGGAGGGAAAACTGGGATGAGGAGCTAGAAAGATTGGTCCGTCTCTGCACAGTAAAGGGTCCTTTAAAGGGACATTAACGCGCTTGTATTACTTTGTTAGTACTGAGATTCTGTAGCTAATAGTCACAGAGGGTGAGAACACTTATCCCCATCTCACCATAAAAATCAATGCCTGGGTGACAGGGCAACACTTACCTAACCGCAACTCCGATCATGCTCCTTCATAGAGATGGCGCTGGGTCCGACTATCTTCGGCGCATGCTTGCCCAGTTTTTTGTATACAAAGAATAGGCGTCTCAGTCATCACGCTGGAATGTGTTTGCACTGGTTACCGCGTGGTAGGATTGATTATTCCTCCTGCCTCCAATATTTCATTGAGAGGGCTACAGCACATACAATTTTCCAGCTTCCAGTTATGGCCCTGGCCGTTCTGTTTTAAATATATGCTGAAGCAATCAGAAACCTGGCAGAAACAGTTTTTTTTGTGTTGCTGCTCCTTATGAAATTTATGATTAGGAGGTAGGACCAATCCTTTCCTGCCTGCCCAGGTACTTGTTCTTTTACCTGTTTTTGAAAAAAGTTTATACGCACTGATAGTTCCGGCCTTAATAAAAAAAGTTGAAGCCTTTTGGTAGTGATTGTAAATGTAAACTCACCAAAATTCATTATAACGATTGTTGATAGGAAACACCAAATACAGTAGGGAGCAAATCAAACCTGTTTACTAAAGTATTCAACATAGGAAAGATCTAATCAATGCAGCATCCTTAGCCCGCATAGCAATATCATCTTTCTGCACACCTGGCATACTTTATAACAAAGGGGTTTAGTATACATTACTATGTATATCACTTGAATGAAAAGCTTCAACCAGTCAACGTAACCCCAGTTCTTGAAGGTCCTACTTTAACCTTTTTTACTCAATATACCAATTAGCACACCTTTTGCATTTCTCGATAGTTGTGCACTGGATCCATATAACCACTGCTTTTCACTTCCCCCCCAGCCCTTTGTAACCTTGGACGTGTTGGAAGGCTTTTCATTCATGTGATCACACTAAGTGTACTAAAACCCCTTTGTGTGCAGATAGTAATGATATTTTTATGGGGGCCTAGAATGGCTGTGTTATTCTATTTCTAAGTTTGTAGAAATGTTTGACCAATCAGTAGCACTTCCGGCTAAATGTAGGTTGTAAATTAGCCAAATTGGCGTGTCTCCATCCACAATCCTTGTATTGTATTATCTTTGGGAGTCTTGGGTCATAGCTTCCATGTGTAATAGCACCCGCAACACACCCCTTTTAATGCGGGTCCTATGCCTTAATATATAAGCATGGATGGATGGCCTCTTCCCCTCATTTTAAAAAAAAGTCAAGGCTGGGGGTAAGTTGAGAAAGCCTGTTGTATGGATCCAGTGCACAACTAAAGAAATGCAAAAGTTTGCAGATGTAATTGAAGTAAAAAAGGTTAGAAGTTGAACCTTCCAGACTGTGGTGTTATCTTGACGTGGTTTGGAAGGCTTTTTCATTCATTGAATCACAATGTAATGTATAACTTAAAACCCAAACCCCTTTGTTTAGAAATTTTATGCACGTGTGGCAGATATATGAGATTGTATGGGGCCTAGGAATGTGCATTGATTATCTTTTCTATGTTCATAAATGTTTGACCAGTATCAGTAGGCACTTCCCTAAATGTATTTGTAAATTAGCCTAATTGAGTTGTCTTCCACAATCCTTGTATTGTAGTATCATGGGAGCTGGTCAAGCGCTCAAACCCAACTGCTATTTTTATAGTTTATTACATCATGTTGGAAACGCACGAGTATTTATTGATAAATTCTCTGGCAAAGGTAGCTGCCTCCTCTGCTCATGAGCTTATTCAAGCGTTGAGTCATGTCAGAGAGTGCAAGCAGGTGCAAACTGGGCAGTCATCATTGGCTGTGGTATTAGTTTTCACAGCACCCCTTGATTGACGTAATGGGGAGAGTCCAGCTTACTCCTGCCATGATGGGGACAATCTTATCCATTAAATATCTGGTTAGTCCGTGTATGCTGGTAAAAAGAGAAAATATAGAGTTGGGTTGGGGCAGGTAGCTGACTACAGTGACCAGTTTTTTGTAACACTTCTTTTTCATGAATGGAGAGACATGAATCAAAGACTGAAACCAGATATGACTGTATAGAAGGACATAGAAGAACAAGAAACAACAAGCCAGTTTTTATCCCAACAGGCATTCCTTCCAATACTTATACATTACTGAGGGATCTCTGCTCCTCCCTCAGTCTGAGTCCACGACTCGCATAGTGTCTAATTTGGCAAGTGTTGTTAGTAAAGGGGAAGTGCAGCTTGGGGGAGATCGATATCTATCAGTTACTACTTTCATTCCTTTAGTCAAGTATTATCAATTTATGAACACTTCAAAAAAAATTCACCAATAAACCATAAAACCTTGTCTGGTGTTGTCTCTAGACACGATGGGGAGATGGCAATAGATTTCGCCTATTCGCAACCTACTGGGCACTCGTGTTCTGCAATGTATTACAACCTCTATGAGCTACGTTAATACCATTGCAAAACACTAGCAGTAAATTGCGACCTTTTGTCTATTTAAAGACCCATTGAGAGGCGTTAATTGTGCGCACAAAAAACCGCATCAAATTTATTGGCATCGATTGCGCTGCGCAAAGAAAACAAATTGCCGACAATGGTGCAGTGCATGCGAAACCATCGGCTACAACGTTAGTACACACGGTTTGCGTGATTTGGTAGCGCTTATTTTCTCGTTACTCGCGGATATTCATCTCCCCCCTGCGGATCGCCCTAGTATGTGCTTTATTGTTCTAGCTCATAACTTCAGGTCTTTAAGAAAGACGATAAGAGAGAGTTATAATTTGCAGATCTGTTACTGGTTACAGCATGTGTATTCTTGGTACAGTGGAGGGAGCCAGACCTTGTACTAAAGGAAATCTTACAATGAATAACTTACTTATCCCGAAACTTTCAATTCCGTTTTTTGTCAGCTCTTGGGCATGGTAAAGGTACATAGATAAGAATAAAGACGGACCGATATTAACTGAGACTGACCACACCCTTTATAGATTGGGTCCATGTCCTGACTCGTACCTAGATCCGCGACCGGGACGCCTTGGTTTCAAAATCCTAAGTTCCCTCCCAACCCGGCATGATTGGTTCAATTTGCGTGACTTCTTGGCATTTTTGAGGGTTACCAACTCTACAAGGTTATTTTCGGTAACGCTCGAAAAAACAACCTCAAACTTCGATAACGCATCGATACAAATATGGAACTCGAACTTGTTTCTGATCGTGTTTTTTGAGGGAAAGCGAAAATAACCTTGTCATTTGGTAACCCTCAAAAAATGGCCATTCCGAACTTTCAAATCGTTCATTTTTTTGGATATTTGGGTTCGCGGCCCATCTCTAGCCCCTAACGCGGATATTCTCAGTTTACTACTTCTGTTGTTGCAATCGTGTGTAGATTTCTGGTGGCATTTATGGAAGTGTAGTGCTCTGGTGATACCTTGTTAAGCTGGGAAACCATCATTCTGGTCTATTTCTTTGAGCAGCTCTGTCACAAACTCCATCTGTTCTCCATCTCGATGATGTTTTGCAGTATTAGTACATTTAGTCCTGTTTCTCAAGTCTTAGATAAAAAAAGGAAGACTGTTGTGAAGATGAGTTTATCTCTTCTATACTAATCCAAAATCGAAAGTCAGGACTGTGCGCTAGGAAGTATTACCTGACTGGTTTAAGAGACAAATTTAAATGGGGGAAATTTTATGTAATAGATTCCCCTTACGGCAAGTCAATAACTAAAGTGGATTACAAATCTATAAAAAATGAGTTACAATTAGCATTGAAGCCATTTCAAGTGTAGATAGAGTCTTATCATATGGCATTTTTTCCAATCGGATTATCATGGCGCAGAAAGGACATGGCTCACACTAGTCCTCCCTTTTTTCAGCGTTTAATGCCACACAATATGTTGTGCGACAACAAAGAGACATTCATTTTTATGTCACAATTAAATGTCTAGGCCACACTGACGTAGCGATCCATGCTTGTTTGGCCATTGGTGTGGCCACATAGTTGTGGGCGGTACGAATCTCCAATTACTATAAAGAGGCACATGGGTCTCCGATCCCCAAAAATCACCACCGCTCAGTGTGGACTCGGCCTTAACTAGGGGGTTATGTCACGACAAAACCATCATCCCTCAAATCAGAATCAGCATTAAATGGCCCATAGCGCGCATGAATACTGATGGCTACTAACTTCTAATGACACTCTTTTGGGCACTGTGCATCAGCATTCCTCGTTGCCATTTGCAACCTATTTTGTAGGTTATCTTACACTTTTATGGGCTGGTACCCATAAGCCACATGCTGACCAGACTCGTAGTCTGTTGATTGGAAATAACGGTGGGCCTGCTTCCATATTTTAACCTGATGGATCGTGTGCGGTCCAATATTCTGACTACACAAGCACCAGGTCTTCCCTGCTGGGGAGCTGGTCAAAATCCAACTTCCTGGGTTGCTGTTTTGGTTTATGAGCCAGCTGCCTACCCATTGACACTGTACTAGGAATTGAGAATATTGGATTGCTGTCCTTTTTTTTCATAAGTATATTAAAGTATTATAAATAATACATTTTTCCCCTTTAAAGCGTATCTTTGCAGCTTTCGTAAATTTTTATGATTTTGAAGAACACACTATGGTGACAGTGAGAATAGACTTTTAGGCCACATATTGTTCGTCATTAGTAACAAAGGAGAATCGAAACTCTTCAGTAAAGTGTCCGTACAATCACTAGGATCCCGTTAACATCTTCTCTGTTAGAAGGGCAGTGGAAGTGATTCTATTCAATTGGTTCGTCGCACGGTTCTTCTGTTTCAGGCAATTCGAAACAATGGATATATCCTAGATATTCATTTTGTCTTTAGAAAAAGCATGATACATGTGGAATGAATAGGCTGAACAGCAGAATTGCGTCCTATCATACACCTTCATCTGATTTCATTAGGCGGTCAGGTCTGTATGGGGAGGTTTGTGAGTGGCCAGCCCTGTGGCATTCCTGTTCATCGTACTACTCAGTCCATTTCATGGATTTATTCCATTAAATCAATCTTAAAGCGGGTCCAGCATTATGAACATAAGAAAACAAATATTACAGTTGGCTTTTTAAAGTAATTTCACCAGGCTATTTACCGAGACCTGTATCAGCTTATTTGTGTCTTAAAGTCACGTTAAGCCATGTACCTAAGTTTAACAAAACTTTAAGACACAATTTACCGGCCAGTTGCGATGTTACTAGCGCGCAACCATGTACTGACTGTTATGCTCTTTAAGACGTAATTCTCTAAGTGGCAAAGCATAACTCTGGCGTTAAGATTCAACAAACGAAACACTCCCGTCTCCAGTCCAGCTAGTATCAGGCTCAGTTGCATTGCCTAGAAGTGGACAAATAGAGAGCTTAGCGACTCTGCCGTACGAGTTCGATTGTAAGGGCAGTGGACCTCTTTCTCAGGTTACTGTTTTAGCACTTGTATGATTATATATACTACTTTTTATATTATTTATTTACTGTGTCCCCCTGCCTATTGACTTTTAGTATTCTATCTGTAGCAGCCTGCGTCCCATATGGCGCTATATAAATAAACATATACATACGATGTGATACCCCTGTTATCTTTTGCGTGTGTTATAATGCAGTCAAGTTACACCTGTCCATTGAACGATTGTATACAATTGGACTATTGTATATTTTCTGGCTTGTTTAAAGCTATTATGTTTCTTAGTGCGACCTAAACCTTTTTCATGTGTTTAAGACGCAGTATTTTGTAACGTTTAATAAAATTCTTACTACGCGTAACCCTATGAAAACCTTTAGTCCCTTATCTGGGTGTACACTATAGTCTTTATTCGCAATAGCGATGGTTTGTATTTATGACTGAATGTTTAGGCTAATAACAACCTGGTGTATGTGTTCTTAAGGCCCAGTTATACACTGCAATCGTGGGGCCTAACCGCACAACACAAATCCACCAAGCCGACCATCCCAATCCCTTAAAGTTACGATACTTAACCACAACGGCCGTGTATCCAATCCCGGCATAGCAGGTCTGGCCCTGTGATCGCACATTTTTACTGAAGCTTTACCGATAAATCTGTGTTATAGCAATCTGGCCCAAGAGTTGGCCCTTTATAATTCTTTAATGAACTGTGGGACTAAAAACCTTACCCTTAATGCTTCAAATAAGCACCTTTGCACCGAATGCTTTTCCCATAGACGCCCTGCCATAGCCCTGAAATTGATCAAGTCTAACAATCCCACAGAGCCAACCTTTGCAGGGCTTCATTTGTAGCGATTAGTAAGCCCAGGGGTGAGGACCTTCACAGTTTTAGGTCGCTCACCCTGGGTACTATAACTGGAAAGGAGGGATTTCAAGGAGAAAACATACATATATATAATTTAACCAGAATTTAAGGCAGTTATCTGATAATTGATCACTGAACTGTTCATTTTTATATCTTAAAATACAGTGAATCCTTTCATTTCAATTAACAGCACCAAGCCGCATCCTACATTTTATCCTGTCTGTGATCTTGTGGTGGGGCTGGACACTGCTTTTACAGGAAAAAGTTCAGTGAACTAATCATATCATTTTAAATTCTTATAGCAGGATTCATAAATTCTTCAAGGTTAATCAATAAAAGTTCTCATTTGTTATAAATGGTGCTAATTTTGCCCATAATTTTTGCTAAATGCCCAAGAACACTCAAGGCTGGTGTAAGACACGGGCTATTATTTGTCCGACTAGTGTTCACTCTGCGAGCAGGAGCTCAACAATACTATCGGCCATGATTTATCTACGACCACATTCGCCCTTATTCGTCCGTGCTTGTCGTGGCCGGCCTCTCCACACATCCAGATACTGACTGATCCACAGCTCTAAAGCCTCGTACTACACCTCAGATAATTTTTGCGACGATTGCCCGACGAACGACCATTGTGCAACCTTTTGTGTGAAATGAACAAATTATGATCTTCTCAGTTGCTGAACATTCTTGGGCACATCGAACTGAAAATGATCTGACTGTGTGCGAGGCTTCGCATTTGTATTTTCCCAAAGGAAAGGGCCCTATTTTTGTTTTTATCACGGTGCAGCCCACGATGCGGGTAAGGCTTGTTCATTGTCGCGTACTCTAGAAAATAAGTGAAACTTTATTGATTGAAAAGTAATAAAATAAGGCATGAACACTGTTCCCTCTACTACAGCACAATACCAGAAATACCCTGGAAATTGATAGATTGCAAACTCTGTTTAGCTATGTCATTTAGTTGAATTGGGTGCTCTGCTATGGTCATCATGGTCACATGACTTATGTATTATTGGATTTAATGCATCCCGGTTGCAGTCAAAAACATCTTAGTGATTTCTTAAATGCCTTAATTTTTATAACAGAGTTAAAATTCTTTTCTACAGGTGTGAATTTGTGGCACAGAAAGCAATATTTCTATGAACGTGTTTTTTGTGTGTGTGGCCCTAATACCATGGAAAGAAATGATCTAAAAAAAACAAATGGCAAGAAATGTCACGCATGCAAATCTAGTAAGGACACCAGAGATGTGTGTTTGAAAGGGCTAACTATACTGACTCTGAGGTGTATGTGTTGCTGCATGTCTTCCAATACTTGTTTTAACTCAGGCTCAGTGTGCCCCGCTCCACCTTTTAACCCCCCCCACCCTTCCATCTGACAGGTAAATTTTTATGAGGACAAGATGGCCTCAGTAATCACTATGAGCGCAGCTCGGGAGAGGGAATTTCCCACATATCAACGTGTCAGAAAGCCGTTATCATTCCAGCAACAGTCAAACTCACGCAGAAAGATTTTATGATAGATTAAAGGCACTTATTGACAGCTGAAATTGTAAGATGTTGGGAAATGGATATCTAAAGAAACAGAACAGATAAACAAAAATGGTACAATGGTTTGCTTGGGAAGAATTTAGTTTCCGTATGGACAATTTAAAATCATTTTTTATAGCTTAATAATTTATTTTGTAAATTTCAGAATATAGAAGAGCCTATTCTGGTTCCCGCATCTTCATACTAGTAAACCAGCCTTAATGAAATATCAGAATTCACAAATAATGCAAATAAATACTCAGTTTCACTCATTGTGTAAAGGATCCACCTGTTACTTCCTTTTAAAGGTATGTTCATTGTAACTTTTGTATGTATCCTAACTTGTCTCTGATTCGTCCAACAATCTCCTCAATTCTTCGATAGTCTCTTCACAATAGCACTCTGTAAAAGTTATACTGCCCTTTTTGTTCTTCATTCTCAACGTTACCAATATCCTGGTTCTTTTGCTCCTTTCTCCCATGAGAAATCATTCTCTGTGAAGTTTAATAATAATGTTGTTTTTTTTGTAATTCTTTGGCTGCTGTTATGTGGTCTCTTTCTATTACAGGGTCTAGCCCATAAATCTTCTAAGAGGAACAGGGCCTATTTTGTTTATGGCAGGAAAACAATTAATAACCCTGTATTTATTACAGCTGATATGTTTTCCTACGCCGCACCAGACAGTATAATATCTGAGCTGCTCACCAGTACAAATAGTATATAATAGGTGGCTTTGTTCCTGTGGTAAATATATTGTATAACAGTTAGAGCACGAAATAAGTGCTTTTTTCCTGCCCTAAGAAGAATGGATGTAGGAACTAATATATGGGGAGTCTGATAGATGTATTGCTGGGGTTCTTTGTCAACTGTTCTTGTAAAATCTAATCAGCATATGTAACCCTCTTATTAGGAAAGTGTGTGGTGTCAGGATGAAACCTCAAAATTGGTTAACGCCCATTCTTGAAGGTCAGCTTCTAACTTCCTTATTACCTTAACTACTTTTTATCAACTTTTGGCACTTCTCATACTTGCTCACCTGGATCATATAAGCAGGGCTTTCGGCACTTCCCCCCATCCCATTGGCTTTTAGATAAGGTAAGAGAGCCCGTCCCATTCACGTCTCTATATTAAAGTATGGAAAGCCTACACTAAACATAGAACCACTATTTCTTCACTAATACATAGCACACACTTTTCTCTGTGTGTCTCCAAGTGCCGTACTGTTTTCAGTCTCCTAGTCTGTGGGAGAAATGGGAATGAGTCTAAAAACTGGGAAGAACAAAGAGAAATAAGAAATCACAGAACATTAATTTGGTTTGTTTCAGTCAGGCCAAATTTATTACCAGAGGCAAAGTTCTTTTATGGAGGGGGTGACACATAATGGCACTATGTATCTTTTAACCCTCTGTTGTTATGTTGCAGTACCTACTGTTACTTACCTGCCATGTTAGTCTTCCCGTTCAAAGTGAATGGCCTTTAATTTCGCAATAGCTTGGGAAACACTTCCATGTTTCTTGGTTGAACAAAGTGCACTAGACTCAACCGCTACTCTCAAGAGTTTCCTTTCCTGGCATCCCCCCATGGCAGCATTCAAAACAAATGGTAGTTCCCTGCCCATTGGACAGAAGAAAAAAGTGTTCCTCTTTAAAATACCTACCACCCCCTTTAAGACGCCCTCAGGTTTTAAAAGCTTGGAAGGGAGGGTATGCTGCCCTGGGCGGATGGCCCGGAAAGAACTCTTGTAAGTATGAGATATTTTTGTGTGCTTTCCTTGCCATCCCCAGGCGAGCATATGAAAACACATGTGGATATACCCCAAGCACTTAGGGAGGGAAAACACTAAACTAGGCAGAATGCGTGCGGCATAAAATATTACTTAAACTCTTAGTAATCAGATTTAGACTTTTTGACCACAATACTGCTCTTGCAGTTAAATTATATTTAACTTATAGTTGCATAACAAAGTTTGGCGTAGGACCAAGCTTGCCACTTTTCATACTGCCCTCAAGTCAAAGCTCTCTCCTGCATCCCCTGTCAGCTTCTTGCGGCCAGGTAGCTGCTATCTCCCTTGTAGAGTGCGCTGAGACTTGCCAACGGAGGTGCCACACGCTTGACTCTAATAGGCCTTCCGTTTGCTTCTCATGTCCATCTTCTGCTAGTTAAACTGGTTGCTGCTATCCCCTCCTAAGGGCCCACTGGGATTACGAAAGAGCTTGTCAGAGAAGTTGGACCCCTTCAGTGGGCTGCTTAGGTAGCCATCAGAATAGTACCTTTGCATCCGCTGACCGTCTCATTGTACTCTGGATCTTCCTCAACGAAGAATGAGGAATAAGTAGGCTATTGATTAGAACCTTGGAATTACTTTTGGAAGGAAGTCCTGGGGCGATGGAAGATGACTGCCTCTGGCTAATATGTTCAAATAAGGAGGTTTTCTGGGAGAGTGCAGCTATCTCACAAGCCTCTTCCTCCTGATGTGAGAGCGACCACAAGACTAACTTCAAAGTTAGGAACTCTAACAACACGAAGTCGCGCACTGTTCAAAGGACTGTTAGTCATGACTCTAAGCACGAGCGTAATCTCCGATTGAGGTAAAGATTCGTTCTTGGTGGCCTTATTCTCAGTACCCCCCCTGAAAAACAAATGCCTTACCAACTCATCTTAAAAATAATTCTATTTAGAATTGCTAAGGCAGACATCTGAAGCTTTAAGGGTACTCAGCTAAGCCCGCTTTTTTGTCCCTCTTTGTAGGATTTCCAACACTTGTGGAGTTGAAGGTTGCAGAGCTTGGAATGTTATTCTTCCGGCATGAATGCAAATACTTTCCCATCACTAGTTGTATATCTAGCGCATGTTGAGGCAGTATCCGCTTGGAGGTTCAGTGTCTCATTACCTGGTTGAGCAGGCCTGACTCACTAATCTCTCCCTTTCAATCATCGCACGCCTCTAGATTTAGACTGGCTGGATGCGCAGATGGAGAAGTGGTCTTGTTGAGAAGGTTCCTCTCTGGTGGCAGATGTACTGGCTGTATGTTGTAAATCACTCTCATAGGGATATCAATGGCCTGTGATGGGGCCAATCTGGAATAATGTCTATTATCCATCATCTTTGGATCTTAAAACCTCTCAACACCCTGAATCAATGGGATTGGAGGTAGATCGAAGGCATTCATGTGGTCGGCGGCGCAGTCCTGCACCAGAGGTCATCCTCTGGCTGCTGCTCTCCTGATATGGCCTGAACCTTGAGGAAAAAAATCCTCGCTTTGGTATTCGCGATGTGGCCATGAAACCCCAATCTCCTGCTATTACCACCATTCTCGTTATTTCTAAACATATTTGCCTACATTGAGACTCCACTCCCTTTCCAGCTATTGTTTTGACAGGTAATCTGGCTACTGGTTGTGCCTTCCCTGGACATGGAGGGTCAGTCAGATGCCAGTAAAATTTTCTTCTGCCACCAAATCATAATTGGTTTCCACTTTCAGCAAGGTCTTGGCTCCCCGTGTGTCTCCTGATTCGTCAGATACATTCCGTTCGATAATGGGTTTTCTGAATGAATACATACTGGCAGGCTGCTCTTATTATTAGGAGAAAAGCCTGATTCGCGCTGGCGGCAACTGCCCGAGCTCTAATACTGAGATGGGCAGATGTGGTAAGGTTCCTTTCCAGTTCCCTGTACACAGTGTGACGTCCCCAACCTGTCAGAGGAATTCCATAAACCATGAATCTGGTTGGTTCTATCCAGGTGTGTCCCTGACATTAGTTTGGATGGAATTGTCCACCATTCCAAGTTGCTCTCCTTGAACCCTTTGTTCAGACCAGGACTAATCCTCTCTGTGACCAGTTCTGATCCTTATTTCCTGCACCTTTGAAGGAAAAGGTTTTTTAGTGGTCTTATCCCTCGCGTCTGGCCCATGGTATCAAGCCTATTGTTGCTGTCAGACTTCTATGAACCACTCATCAAGTCCCTTGCCTTTATCACTTGTGTTTGACATAGACCCCACTCACCTCACTGACAGGAAAGACACTAGACGCAGCCCTTTACCTAGGTTTGGCTCTAAGAATATACGATTTCTGAGATGGGGACATGCTGACTTTGTTCAGATTGATTCGTGGCCAACTGAACTTTCTTATGTATGAAGTACTTGGATCAGTCACATCCCTACAAGAAGAATGGTGTTTGTTCTGCTATAATCACAAATTGTCTAAGTTCGTGGATAACTCTAGCCTTGCTTCTCTTAGAGAGGTTCTACGCACTACCACCAACGTCTTGCATGAAGGTCGCTGGAGAGGCGGACAACCTCAAAGGGAAGACATGTAAATTGGAATGTTGCTCCCCTCACAACTGGAGGTTGGACAGATAAGTGGGCTTAAATATTGTAAATCCAGGGCGGAGCAGTCCGCTAAGTCACCATACCTCATGAGCTGATCCTAATCGCCAACCTCAGCTACATCTACAAAGAGTTTCATGTTCTCCCTTTGGCTTACATGGTTTTGTGTGTGATAGGAAACCTAGTTCTTCAGGGTAGGCCTATGGGGATAGCAGTACTGACTGTCTAACGTGGTGTGTGCAATGGCCCCCATATAGTGCAGTATGCACAAACGGCATGGACATAAAACAAGTGTAACAAATATAAACGAGAATTTGCATGAGATTTGGCAGCACATGAATTATGGCCGGATTGCTGGCAGAGCCAATTCACAGGCAATATAAGAGAAACAGCATGGTTAATGTGTAGGTCCTGGTTGCGCGATGTTCTCATTTCCTGTTAATTAAAAACAAAATTCAAACTAAAAACAAAGACAAAAAAAAGGAAAGATTTTCAGATGTGTCGATTCACGCTGCATCACAATCCTCGCAGTTGGCATCCTATATGTGTGTGTTTCATATTTGTGTGTTCCCAAGGGTCTGGGTCTGTAACACTGTTAACGAGTACAGAAAGCAAAGGCCCCCTGTCATCATCTTTACCACTTCTCCTTGGCGATGTAATAAAAGTTTCTTCATGGAATTCACTAAAAGCTCTTATTTTAAAATGTGCTAATTTTGCCCAACCAATCAGATCTTATTTTAAATATTGAAAGCTAACATCTGATTGGTTGGGGCAAAATTTGCAGCGATATTTAATCAATAAGCAAACTGTTTCATTGAATCTGTCCCTATAGTTTTTTTAAAATTTATCCTTTTAGATGTCAATTGTATAATTTTACTTAGCCAACCCCATGAAGCTTGTCGCTTTCGTACTTCCATTTTTTTCTTTATTTACAAGCTCTTTATCCAGATCAATCATAAAATGAAAGGGCATCACAATCCATTCTAAATATATTTACCCTAGTGTAAAAACATTACTTACCTTACCCTCAAACCTTTAGGTCAAAACTCTAAAGCACTTGGTCTAGGTGCCAAGCCTGGCTGGGGGCCAACACGTGCACTGCTCGAGTGCCAGTAACTAAACCAGTCTATTTGGTACCACCCCTGGATCTGTCTCATGTCCAGTCTTGCTGGGTGCTCTAAGCCGCGCTTGGCTGGCGATTTTCACTGATCAGGCCGTGGGGCTAGGCATCATCAGGCTAGGTCCTCCTCATGGGTTAATGGACATCATCTGTTAAGCTCTGCAGACTGGCAAAAGTTGTCCGTCCTATGGTGGAGTGGGCAGAATGGCAGTCCTCTGGATGGTAATGGCTGATAAAGATTGTAAGTAAGTATGGGCGGCATATTTGTTTATAATTTATATTTGATTCTTTTTTAGCGATACTCCTCACCATGCCTTGACATTGTTAATTTAGGATTGTTTTAACGATCATTACAATGATGTAAATCTATGATAGTGAGTGCTAGATTTACGATCCCTCATAGAATACCCTTGCGGTATTTACTACTGCAATGGTATTCTATGTCTGAATGTTCGGGCGTAAATGTCACGATCTGCGCGGCAGACATCATCCGCATTGTAATTCTACAGATAACAGGCAATCTATGCGCTCATGTGGGCATAATAACAAGCTGATGTACCGTAAACCCGTTTTAGCACCTACTGGTTTATGTCCTTTATGGTCTTTTAAAAGGTGAGACTGGCTGGGGGGATGTAAAGTTCTATTCACAATGCAGTGCTGTGGAGAGGTTTTTCTTATTTGGTTGAGGGCTTCCTCTATTTGTAAAGTGCGGATTTCTTGCCTTCTAATATTTAGTAGGGACTGGTGACTTCTGTTCTGTTTTTTCGCTCTTTAATCACGCTGTCAATTCGGCCACTATTTTCTTTTTTAAATAGAGGTCACAACACTCAACAGCGCATCTTCTTGTTTATTATATTTTTATTCGTTGCTCTTTCGTATTTCCCATTGTTTCCAAGGTTATTAGAACACGAGTTACCTAACTGTTAAGCGACAAACACAGCTGCCAATAACTGGATGATTTTATATATTCCATTTCCGTTACTCCCGGCAATCCGTCTATAGCCTCTCATGTATCCGGGCCTGTACAGGTAAAAAAAAGAATGTTCGTTTTTTGAAGAATCATTTTCATCAGGGAAAGAAGAACCGCGTCCACCTGGCGGTACATGTACCCCAGCTCGCTTCTGCTGTGTTCGCTCCAAGGGCAATTGTGAGAACACGAATTCAGATTTAGAATGAACTAGTCAACAGTGTTAGTGGAGAGCGTTTCTAGGTGAGAACTATGCAGGCGTGTTGGCATCAAGGCTCTGTTAATATTTGGGATTTTTTTTTTTTAATTACGTCCTTTGTGTTCGGTACGAACAGGACGTCAATACAGGGAAGATCGTTGTGGCCTAAGGCCGTGATTCTTGATACTGTCCAACGGCAAGGAATTTTGATGTCCTTCAATGACATTTGGAGTTTGGACATCATTGTTTGGCACAACACGGCACGAGTGGGCAATGAGACTTAAACATTTGACTCCAACCCATCACAGACATCATTGCAAGCTGTAATGACTATAGTTTTATGGACAAAAGTCTTACTCAGCACAAAATCCATCATCTCCGTGCCAAGGAAATAGAAAAGAGCTATCCTATCACATACCCATAATGTCTGTCTAACAGTTACATAGTAACATAGTATTGGAGGTTTTATAAAGACATACGTCCATCTAGTCCAACCTTTATACCCTACCCATAATGTCTGTATAACAGTTACATAGTAACATAGTATTGGAGGGTGTATAATCTGTCTGTCTGTCTGTCTGTCTGTCTGTCTGTCTGTCTGTCTGTCTGTCTGTCTGTCTGTCTGTCTCTGCCTATCTATCTGTCTGTCTATCATCTATCTATCTTTCTGTCTGTCTATCATCTATCTATCTATCTATCTATCTATCTATCTATCTGTCTGTCTGTCTATCATCTATCTATATTTCTGTCTGTCTATCATCCATCTATACATCTCTCTTACTGGCTGTCTATCATTTATCTATCTATCTGTCTGTCTATCATCTATCTATCTACCTATCTATCTATCTATCTATCTATACTATCATCTATCTATCTATCTATCTATCTCTCTCTCTCTCTCTCTCTCTCTCTCTCTGTCTATCTGTCTGTCTGTCTATCATCTATCTATCTTTCTGTCTATAATCATCTTCGATCTTTGTCTGTCTATCATCTATCTATTATCTATCTTTCATCTATATTCATCTATCTATCTATCTATCTATCTATCTATCTATCTATCTGTCTGTCTGTCTGTCTGTCTGTCTGTCTGTCTGTCTGTCTGTCTCTCTGCCTATCTATCTGTCTGTCTATCTATCTTTCTGTCTGTCTATCATATCTTCTATCTATCTATCTATCTATCTATCTATCTATTGTCTGTCTGTCTGTCTGTCGTTATCATCTATCTATATTTCTGTTCGTTATCATCCATCTATACATCTCTCTTACTGGCTGTCTATCATTTATCTATCTATCTGTCTGTCTATCATCTATCTACCTATCTATCTATCTATCTATCTATCTATCTATCTATCTATCTATCTATCTATCTATCTATCTATCTATCTATCTATCTCTCTCTCTCTCTGTCTATCTGTCTGTCTGTCTATCATCTATCTATCTTTCTGTCTATAATCTATCTATCGATCTTTCTGTCTGTCTATCATCTATCTATCTATCTATCTGTCTGTCTGTCTGTCTGTCTGTCTGTCTGTCTGTCCGTCTGTCTGTCTGTCCGTCTGTCTATCATCTATCTATCTACTGTATCTATCAAATCAAATCAAAAAGAGCTTTATTAGCAGGATCAATTTACATTTTGACATTGCCAAAACAAACAAAAATAACAAACATTAGTATAGAGGGGTTCAGAGTAGGGGGTAATGGGTATCAATGTATAAGTAATATATGGACAGTACTATAAGTGGTATATTGGGTATCAAACCTGGGATATAACGACTGGGGAAGAATAAAGGGGTAATTGGGCAAGTAGTAAATGGACATTAAGTTGACATGCCGTTACATAGTGTGCCCCAATATTTACTGTGGCTTCCTCCTCTCCCAGCAGGATATAGAGTTTTCTCTCTCCATCTAAGCAGTTGAAGTCTGGGATAAAGTCAGACAGCATCTTGAAATGGGGGTCCCGTATTGCTTTGTATTTGGGGCAGTGTAGAAGGAAGTGGGTCTCATCTTCTAATGATCTATCTATCTATCTATCTATCTATCTATCTATCTATCCATCCATCCATCTATCTAACTTTATCTATCTTTCTATACATTTATCTGTCTATCTATCTATTATCTTTCGTCTATGTATCAATCTATCATCCATCTATCTATTTATCTATCTATCTATCTATCTATCTATCTATCTATCTATCTATCTATCTATCTATCTATCTATCTATCTATCTATCTATCCATCCATCTCTCTCTCTCTCTCTTTATTATTTATCTACTATCTATATATCATCTAGTATCTATCTATCTATCTATCTATCTATCTATCTATCTAT
Organism: Hymenochirus boettgeri; assembly: GCA_019447015.1. NCBI lineage: Eukaryota > Metazoa > Chordata > Amphibia > Anura > Pipidae > Hymenochirus > Hymenochirus boettgeri. Next base: position 39,567,174 of record CM033469.1, on the reverse strand, counting down.
CTATCTATCTATCTATCTATCTAGGGGTAACGGGTATCAATGGATAAGTAATATATGGACAATACTATAAGGGGTATATTGGGTTTTAGTCCTGGGATATAACGACTGGGGGAGGATAAAGGGGTAATTGGGCAAGTAATCCATGGACATTAAGTTCATTTATGCTCCTCTCAGTCTGTGACATGCCGTTACATAGTGTGCCCCAATATTTACTGTGGCTCATCCTCTCCCAGCAGGATATAGAGTTTTCTCTCTCCATCTAAGCAGTTGAAATCTGGGATAAAGTCCGACAGCATCTTGAAATGGGGGTCCCGTATTGCTTTGTATTTGGGGCAGTGTAGAAGGAAGTGGGTCTCATCTTCTAATGTTCTATCTATCTATCTATCTATCTATCTATCTACAGTATCTATCAATCTATTATCTGTCTGTCTACCCATCTTTATTTATCTTTCTGTCTGTCTATCATTTATCTATCTTTTCGATAGGCGACATTGATTGGTCCATCGAAAAACTGTTATCGGATAAATTCCCTGTCATCCCCATCTTTCTGTGTCATGAATGTAGTTGGTTAAATCCACTGCACATTATGGTTATGGTTTTGAGGTCACAGTCTTTTAGTCTAGAATATCTGTTGGTGTATATTTAAGACAATTATAATTTTTATAATAATAACAATCATTTCTTTTTCACTGTTGGTAGTTACCCAAAACGTTGGCAGGAGTATAAACATGCACAGGGGGTGGTACAATGATCTTTCACACAGTATATTTGTTATGACCGCACCCGAATAAACTATTATCACAAATCATTATAGTAATTAACTACTTTATTACTGCTTAAAGGACAACTCCACCCCTCAAATGAAAAAGTGGATATAGATAAATCACCCTTCCAAAACTGCAATGGTTAAAAATCTGAAAGATATAATCCTGAAATCCTGCACAATGTCCTGTTGCCTCTGTTTCTGCCTTCTGGACCACCCAATCAGCAACTGTCAGTCATGCATATGACAGTTGACATCACAGCCAATGGCAGAGTGCTATTTATCAAGCTGCCTCCACTAAGCATGCTCAAGCTCATAACCAGCTCACTAAATTACTAAAGTGGGCATGAACAAATATTGCCCTTAAAACATACTACAAACTCAGTTTCCATGTGGCATCCAGGAGCATAGCAGGCATAGGCTAATGATTCCAGAAGAAAAAGTAGGATAGGTCAACATGTTTTAAAGGGGCCATTCTTTTTAAAACAAATTTATTATGAGGGTGGAGCTGTCCTTTAAAAGAAAATATAGAAATATTGTTTCATACAATGTTACATTTTCAGCAATGCACCTTGACCAGGACTGTCTCTGGGTCTAATGGTGAAGTTATACAATAAACAATAAACTTTTATATGTTTGCAAAAAATGCGCCTTTGATATTTTAACCCAGTTGCCTGAAACACCAGAATATTATTCGATCAGTTTGAAATATCACCTTGTGTGTACCCAGCCTCAGGGTCATACACACGTTGGACAGCACAGACAAGGCACGATACACACGCAATGAATGGGCGTTATGGCAGATTGTGTGTTCGCTCGGGCGTCATTTGTTGATTGTCCGGCAGATTGACAAATGCCTCCCAAGTGAATGCATGCACATGTATGGTTAGCGTCACACATGTGCCTTAGCTCAGGAGTCATGCCTCCTCTGTGCTTTTGGACATGTGTATGAGGCTTTAGCCTAATCTGCCTTATTGCCACTGCATTAGCAGAAAAACACCTCTTTAATACCCTAACAGCTGGAAACAGGATAACTAACTACAGTACCAGATTCATTCAATAAAATTTAGGGTGTAAAAAATAGAAAACATCCCATTCCATTTTATAACGATGCATAATAATAATAATAATAATAATAATAATAATAATAACATGATAATAATTATAACGTGACCTTTTGAATGCACTCACATACTGGATCAAATCAGATTTTAGATTTGTTGGCACTTAATAATTTCATTTAAATGTTTAATTACACCAGTGCTATAATATGTTCCATCCTGCCAACCTCATTGTGTCAATTTTAGTTCAGGCAAGTTCTGACTTTAAATCGCTTATTTCTTTTTATGTGGAGCTCAGAAAATATTTTTTGTTTTTGTTTTTGAACAGAGGCGTAGCTATCAGGGTAGCACATTGGGGCTTAGGGCCAGAAGCTCTCAAATTTATACATACCTGCCCAAAGAAAGAACGCACTACCCAGCAGCCTCTGATGAGTATATTGATGTATCCTCTTACCCTATTGGATGAACGCTGTGAGTATTATTAAAGGGTCTCTTTTTTGGTATTTTAACTGTTGGTGTTGCTTAGTCTGTTTCCTGAAGCACAGGGTGGAAGGTCCAAATTCTTCATCTGGGCCTTTAACTCAGACAAAGACAAACATTGGTTAATGAAAGGGGAGGGAAAACTGGGAGAGGAGCTAGAAAGATGTCCGTTACTGCACAAGTAAAGGGTCCCTTTAAAGGGACATTAAACCGATTGTATATACTTTGTTAGGTACATGAGATCTGTAGCTAATATTCACAGAGAGGTGAGAACACTTATCCCCATCTCACCATGAAAAATAGAATGCCTGGGTGACAGGGCAACACTTACCTACCGGCACTCCGATCATGGCTCCTTCATAGCAGATGGCGCTGGGTCCGACTGATCTTCGGCGCATGCTTGCCAATACAAAAGATAGGCGCTCAGTCGGATCAGCTGGGAAGTGTTGCACTGTTACCCGGTGGTAGGATTGATTATTCCTACCTCCCAATATTATTTCATTGAGGAGCTACAGCACATACAATTTTCAGCTTCCAGGTTATGGCCCTGGGCCTTTCTGTTTTAAATATAGTGCTGAAGCAATCAGAAACCTGGCAGAAACAGTTTTCTTTGTGTTGCTGCTCCTTATAGAAATTATATTAGGAGGTAGGACCAATCCTTTCTCCCTGCCCCAGGTACTTTTCATTTTACCTGTTTTTGAAAAAAGTTTATACGCACTATAGTTCTCCTTTAATAAAAAAAAGTTGTAAGCCTTTGGTAGTGATGGTAAATGTAAACCACCAAAATATCATTATAAAGATTGTTGATGGAAAACAACAAATACAGGTAAGGGAGCAAATCAAACATGGTTTACTAAAAGTATACAAACATAGGAAAGATAATCAATGCACATTCCTAGGCCCCATACAATATCATATTATCTGCACACTGGCATACTTTATAAACAAAGGGGTTTTAGTATACATTACTGTGATCACATGAATGAAAAGCCTTTCAACCACGTCAACGTAACCCCAGTCTTGAAGGTCCTAACTTTTAACCTTTTTTACTTCAATTACCATTAGCAAACTTTTGCATTTCTCATAGTTGTGCACTGGATCCATATAACATGCTTTTCACTTCCCCCCAGCCCTTTGGTAACCTTGACGTGGTTGGAAGGCTTTTCATTCATGTGATCACACTAATGTATACTAAAACCCCTTTGTGTGCAGATAATATGATATTTTTATGGGGCCTAGGAATGTGCATTGATTATCTTTTCTAAGTTTGTAGAAATGTTTGACCAGATCAGTAGCACTTCCGCTAAATGTAGTTGTAAATTAGCCAAATTGGAGTGCTTCCACAATCCTTGTATTGTATGTATCTATTGGGAGTCTTGGTCATGCTTCCATGTGGTAATAGCACCCCCAACACACCCCTTTTATGCGAGGTCCTATGCCTTTAATATAAAGCAATGGATGGATGGCCTCTTCCCTCATTTTAAAAAGTCAAAGGGCTGGGGGGAAGTGAGAAAGCCTGTTGTATGGATCCAGTGCACAACTAAAAGAAATGCAAAAGTTTGCAGATGGTAATTGAAGTAAAAAAGGTTAGAAGTTAGGACCTTCCAGACTGGGGTTATCTTGACGTGGTTGGAAGGCTTTTCATTCATGTGATCACAGTAATGTATACTAAAACCCCTTTGTTTATAAATTATGCCAGTGTGCAGATTATATGATATTGTATGGGGCCTAGGAATGTGCATTGATTATCTTTTCTATGTTTGCATAAATGTTTGACCAGATCAGTAGCACTTCCGCTAAATGTAGTTGTAAATTAGCCTAATTGGAGTGCTTCCACAATCCTTGTATTGTATGTATCTATTGGGAGGCTTGGTCAAGCCTCAAAACCCAACTGCTATTTTTAGTTTATTACATGCATTTGTAACCAGATATTTATTGATAAATTCTCTGGCAAAGGTATCTGCCTCCTCTGCTCAATGAGCTTATTATAAGCTTGAGCATGTGCAGAGGAGGCAGCAGGTGAAACTGCAGTCAATCATTGGCTGTGGTATTAGTTTTCACAGCCTTGATTGACTGTATGGAGGGAGGAGCCAGCTTACTCTGCCAGAATGGGGACAATAATTATCCTTAAATATCTGGTTAGTAATGCTGGTAATAAAGAGAAAAATATATGAGTTGGGTTGGGGGCAGGTTACTGACTAAGTGACCAGTTTTTTTACACTTCTTTTCATGAATGAGAGACATGAATCAAAGACTTGAAAAGCCAGATATACTGTATAGAAGTAAAGGAACAAAGAAACAAAGCCAGTTTTTACCCAAAGAGCATTCCTTCCAATACTTATACAGTAACTGAGGGATCTCTGGCTCCTCCCTCAGTCAGAGTCATCGACTCCAAGTGTCTAATATTGGCAAGTGTATGTTAGTAAAGGGGAAGGCAGCTTGGGGGAGGAGTCAGATATCTATCAGTTACTACTTTCATTCCTTTAAGTCAATATACATTTAATGAACATTCAAAAAAAAAATTCACTAAAGAAAACCATAAACTTGTCTGGGGTTGTCTCTAGACACGATGGGGGAGATGCAATATATTTCGCTATCGCAACCTACGTGCACTCGTTTCTGCAATGTATTAACCTCTATGCGACCGTTAATACATTGCAAAAACACTAGCAGTAAGTTGCGACCTTTTGTGCATATTTTAAAGACACCATTGAAGAGGCGTTAATTGTCGCACAAAAAACCAGCACAAAATTTATTGCATCGATTTGCGCTGCGCAAAGAAGAAAAAATTGCGACATGGTGCAGGCAGTGCGAAACCATCGCTAACACGTTAGTACACAGGTTAGCGTGATTTTAGCGCTTATTTTCTCGTTAGCGCGGGATATTGCATCTCCCTGGATGCGCCCCTAGGTATGTGCTTTATGTGTCTAGATCATAATTCAGCTTTAAGAAAGACGATAAGAGAGAAGTTATAATTTGCAGATCTGTTACTGGTTACAGCCATGTGTATTCTTGTGACAGTGAGGGAAGCCAACCATTGTACTAAAGGGAAATCTTACAATGAATAACTTACTTATCCCAAACTTCAATTACAGTTTTTTGTCAGCTCTTGCATGGTAAAGGTACATTAGAATAAAGAACTATTAACTGACCCCCTTGTAGAGATGGGATCCATGTCCGACTCGTACCTAGATCCGACACGGGACCCCTTGGTTTCAAAATCCTAATGTTCCCTCCGAAACCGGGCAGATTGTTCAGATTTCAGGACTTCTGGCATTTTTGAGGGTTACCAAATCTACAAGGTTATTTTCGGTAACGCTCGAAAAAACAACCTCAAACGTTCGATAACCATCGATAAAAATATCGGAAACTCGAAAGTTGTTTCTGATCGTGTTTTTGAGGGAAAGCGAAAATAACCTTGTACATTTGGTAACCCTCAAAAATGCATTCCGAACTTTCAAAAATACGTTCAGTTTTTTGGATATTTGGGTTTCGCCCATCTCTAGCCCTAACGCCGGATATGCTCAGTTACTACTTCTGTGTGTGCAATCGTGTGATAGATTCTGGGTGCATTATGGAAGTTAGTGCTCTGTGATGACCTTTGTTAAGCTGGGAAACCAATCATTCTGGCTTATTTCTTTGGCAGCTCTGCACAAACTCCATCTGTTCTCTCGATGATGTGTTGGCAGGTATTACAATTTAGTCTGTTTCTCAAGGCTTAGAATAAAAAAAGGAGCTGTTTGAAGATGAGGTTTAATCTCTTCTATACCAATCAAATCTGAAAGTCAGGACTGTGCCATAGGAAGGTATTACCTGACTGGTTTAAGAGACAAATTTAAAATAGGGGGAAATTTTATGTAATAGATTCCCCTTACGGCAAAGCAATAACTAAAGTGGATTACAAATTCTAATAAAAAATGAGTTACGATTAGCATTGAAGCATTTCAAGTGTAGATAGAGTCTTATCCATAATGGCATTTTACAATCGGATTATCATGTGCGCAGAAAGGACATGCTCACACTAGCCTCCTTTTTTCAGCGTTTTAATGCAACAAATATGTTGTGCGACAACAAAGAGACATTCATTTTTATGTACAATTAAATGTCTAGGCCACACTGACGAGCGATCCAATGCTTGTGTTGGCCAATTGGTGTGGCCACATTAGTTGTGCTGGTACAATCCCATTACTATAGCACATGTGCTCCGATCCCCAAAAATCACCAACGCTCAGTGTGGCATCGGCCTTAAACTATGGGGGTTATTCACGAAAAACCATCATCCCCTGCAAATCAGATCACAAGTTAAAATGGCCATACGCGCATGAATACTGAATGGTCTACTAACTCTAATGATACTCTTTGGGCAACTGTGCATCACATTCCTCGTGCATTCAAACTATTTTAGTAGGTTATTCTTAACATTTTAGGGCTGGTACACTAAGGCCAACATTGCTGACCAGACTAGTAGTCTGTTGATTGGAAATAAGGGTGGCTGCTTCAATATTTTAACCTGATGGATCTTGCGGTCCAATATGTCTGACTACACAACACAGGTCTTCCCTGCTGGGGAGCTGGTCAATAATCCCAACTTCCTGGGTTGCTGGTTTATGGGTTTATGCCAGCTGCCTACCCATATTGACACTGTAGCTAGGAATTGAGAATATTGGATTGCTGCCTTTTTTTCCATAAAGTATATTAAAGTATTATAAATTATAATTTTTCCCCTTTAAGCGTATCTTTGCAGCTTTCTTAATTTTTATGATTTTGAAGAACACAACTATGGTGACAGTGGAGAATAAGACATTTTAGGCCACATATTGTTCGTCATTAGTAACAAAGGGAGAATCGAAACTCATTCAGTAAAGTGTCCGACAATCACTAGGATCCCGTTAACATCTTCTCTGTTAGAAGGGCAGTTGAAGTGATTCTATTCAATTGGTTTCCAACGGTTCTCTTTTCAGGCATGAAAACAATAGGATTATCCTAGATATTCATTTTGTCTTTAAGAAAAAGCAGAGACAGTGTGGAATGAATAGGCTGGAACAGCAGAATTGCTTCCTATCATACACCTTCAGCTGATTTCATTATTGGCGAGTCAGGTCTGTAGGTTTGTGAGTGCCACCCTGTGGATTCTGTTCATCGGAACTACCAGCCATTCATTGATTTTATTCCATTAAATCAATCTTAAAGGGCCAGCAATATGAAAATAAGAAAACAAATATTACAGTGGCTTTTTAGAAGACATTTACAGGGCTATGTACCGAGAACCGTTATCAGCTATTTGTGTCTTAAAGTCACGTTAACCAATGTACCAAGTGTTAACAAAACTTTAAGACACAATTAACGCCAGTTGCGATGTTACTGCCGCAACCAATGTACTGAGCTGTTAATGGCTCTTTAAGACGTAATCTCTAATGGCAGAAGATAACTGGCGTTAAAGATTCACAAACGGCAAACTCCAGTCTCCAGTCCAGCTAGTATCAGCTCAGTGCATTGCCTAAAGTGGACAATAGAGAGAGATAGCGACTCTCAGTACTAGTAGATTGTAAGGGGCAGGGACCTCTTTCCTCATGTTACATGTTTTAAGCACTTGTATATTTAGTATACTTACTACTTATTTATATATTTATTTACTGTCCCCCTTGTATGACTTTTAGTATTCTATATTGTACAGCGCTGCGTCCCCTAGTGGCTCTATATAAATAAACATATACATACATACATACCCCTGTTAATCTTTTTGCAGTGTGTTATAATGCAGTCAAGTTACACCTGGTCCATTGAACTATTGTATACAATTGGACTATTGTATATTTTCTGCTTGGTTTATAAGCTAATTATGTTTCTTAGGGCGACTAAAACCTTTTCATGTGTTTAAGACCAGTATTTTGTAACGTTTAATAAAAATTATTATCTACCGTAACCCATGAAAACCTGTTACCCCTTATATGGGTGTACACTATAGCTTTATAGCAATAGCAGGGGGTATGTGTATTTATTGACTGAATGTATTAAGGCTAATAGACACCTGGTGTATGTGTATCTTAAGGCCCGTATACATGCAATCGTGGGGCCTAACCCACAACACAAAATCCACCAAGCCGGACCATCAATGCCCATGAAATTACCGATACTTAACCAAAACGGCCGCTTGTACACAATCGCGCATAGCAGGTCGGGCCCTGTGATCGCACATTTGTACGAAGCTTTACCGATAAATCTGTTTATAGCAGATTCTGCCCCAAAGAGTTTGGCCCTTTATAATGTCTTTATGACTGTGGGACTAAAACCTTACCTTAATGCTTCAAATGAAGCACCTTGCAGAATGCTTTTTCCCATAGATCAGCCCTGCCATAGCCCTGAAATTGATCAGTTCTACCCCAAAGCCAACTTTGCAGGGCTCATTTGTAGCGATTAAGTAAGGCCCAGGGGTGAGGACCTCACAGTTTAGGTCCTCACCCTGGGTACTATTAACTGGAAAGGAGGGAATTTCAAGGAGAAAAATACATTATAATTAATTGTAACAGAAGTTAAGGCAGTTATCTGGAATAATGGATCACTGACTGTTCATTTTTATATATTAAAATACATTGATACCTTTCATGTTCAATGAACAGCACCAAGCCCATCCTACAGTTATCCGTCTGTGATCTGTGTGGGCTGGGACACTGCTTTTAAAGGAAAAGTTCAGTGGAAAATATCATAATTTTAAAATTCTTACAGGGAGATTCAATAGAATTCTTCAAGGTTATTCAATAAAAGTTCTCATTGTTAAAAATGGTGCTAATTTTGCCCCATAATTTTTGCTAAATGCCCAAGAACACCAAGGCTGGGTAAACACGGGGCTATTATTTGTCCCGACTGAGTGTTCACTGCGAGCAGGAGCTCAACAAATGACTATCGGCCATGATTTATCTACAGACCCAATCGCCCTTTCGTCCGTGCTTGGTCGTGGCCGGCCTCTCCACACCATCAGATACTGACTGATCCACAGCTCTAAAGCCTCGTACACACGTCAGATAATTTTTGCACGATTTGCCCGACGAACGACCCATTGTGCAACATTTGTGTGAAAATGAACAAATTTAATGATCTTCTAAGGTTGCTGAACATTCGTTGGGCACATCGAACGAAAATGATCTGACGTGTGTGCGAGGCTTCCATTTGTATTTCCCAAGGAAGCCATATTTTGTTTATCACAGGTGGCACCCAAGATTGCGGTAAGGCTTTTCATTGTCCGTAATCTAGAAAATAAATGAAACTTTATTGATTTAAAAAGTAATAAAATAAGCATGAACACTGTTCCACCCTACTACACAAGAACCAGAAATACCCTGGAAATGATAGATTGCAAACCATGTTTAGCTATGTCATTAGTTAGAATTGGGGCTCTGCTATGTCATCATGGTCACATGACTTATGTATTATTGGATTTAATGCACCCTTGCAGTCATAAAACATCTTAGTGATTTCTTAAATCCTTAATTTTATAACAAGGAGTGAAAATTCTTTTCTACAGGTGTGAATTTGCACATGAAAGCAATATTTCTATGAACGTGTATTTTTTGTGTGTGGCCCTAATACCATGGAAAGAAATGATCTAAAAAAATGGCAAGAAATTCAGCATGCAAAATCTAGTAAAGGAAACCAGGATTTGTGTTTAAAGGGCAACTATACTGACTCTGAGGTGTATGTGTTGCTGCATGTCTTCCAATACTTGTTTTACTCAGGCTCAGTGCCCCCTTCCCACCTTTAACCCCCCCCCCCCCCTTCCATCTGACAGAAATTTTTTATGAGGACAAGCATGCTCAGTAATCACTATGAGGCAGCTCTGGGAGAGGGAATTTCCCACATATCAACTGTCAAAACAGTTATCATTCCAGCAACAGCAAAACTCACAGCAGAAGATTTTATGATAATAAGGCACTTGATTGACAGCTGAAATGTAAGATAGTTGGGAATGGATATCTAAAGAAACAGGACAGATAAACAAAAAATGGTACAATGGTGCTTGGGAAGAATTATAGTTTCCAGTAATGGACAATTTAAAATACATTTTTTATAGCTTAATAATTTATTATTGTAAAATATCAGAATATAGAAGAGCCTATTCTGGTTCCGCATCTTCATACATAGTAACCAGCCCTTCAATGAAATATCAGAATTCACAAATAATGCAAATAAATGACTTCAGTTTCACTCATTGTTAAAGGGATATGCCAACCTGTATAAGTTCCTTTTAAGATGGTATGTTCATTGTAACTTTTGTATAGTATCCTAATTGTCCTGGATTCGCACATCTCCCAAAATTCTTCGATAGTCTCTTCAACAATAGCACTCTGTAAAAGTTATACTGCCCTTTTGTTCTTCATTCTCAACGTTACAATATCCTGGTACTTATTGCCTGTTCCCATGAGAAATCATTCTCTGTAGTATTATAATAATGTTGTTTTTGTTTTAATTTGGGCTGCTGTTAGGTGGATCCTTTCTATTAACTAGCTAGCCCAAAATCTTCTAAGAGGAACAAGGGCCTATTTTTGTTTAGGCAGGAAAAGCAAAGAAATCAACCCTGTATTTATTACAGCTGATATGTTTTCCTACCCGCACCTACAGTAAATATACTGCGCTCCGTAAAATAGATATAAAATAGGTGCTTTGTTCCTGTGGTAAATATATTGTATAACATGTTAGAGGCATGAAATAGATGCTTTTTTCCTGCCCTAGAAGAATGGAGTAGGAACATAAGAATATGGGGGATCTGATAGAATGTATTGCCTGGGTGTTCTTTGTCAACTGTTCTTGTAAAATCTAAATACAGCATATGTAACCCCTCTTATTAGGAAAGTGTTTGCAGGATGAAAACCTCAAAATTGGTAACCCCAGTCTTGAAGGTCCTAGCTTCTAACCTTATTACCTTAACTACTTTTTATCAAACTTTTGCACTTCTCATACTTGCTCACTGGATCAATATAGCAGGCTTTCGCACTTCCCCCCAGCCCATTGGCTTTTTATAGTAAGGTAAGAGCCCGTCCATCCAGTGCTCTATATTAAAGTCATGGAAAAGCCATAAAACATAGAACCACTAATTTCTTAACTAATACATAGCACACTTTTCCTGTGTGTCCCAAGTGCCCGTACTGTATTTCATGTCTCTAGCTGTGGGAGAAAATGGGAATGAGTCTAAAAAAATGGGAAGAACAAAAGAGAAGAAGAAATCAAAAGAACATTAATTTGGTTTTTCAAGCCAAATTTATTACCCAGAGGCAAAGTCTTTATGGGATGGGGTGAACATAATGCACTATTGTAGTCTTTTAACCCTCTGTTGGTTATGTTGCAGAGCCTACTGTTACCTGCCATGTGTAGTTTCTTCCCGTTCAAAGTGAATGCCTTTAATTTCTCAGATAGCTTGGAAACACTTCCATGGATTTCTTGGTTGAAACAAAAGTGCAAACTCAACTCATACTTACCAAGAGTTTCCTTTCCTGGCCATCCCCCCAGGCAGCATTCAAAACAAATGGGTAGTTCCCTGCCCATTGGACAGAAGAAAAAAGTGTTCCTCTTTAAAATACCCACCCCCTTTATACTCCCTCAGGTTTTAAAGCATTGGAAGGGAGGGTATGCTGCCTGGGCGGATGGCCAGGATAAGAAACTCTTGGTAAGTATGAGTTAAGTTTTTGCTTTCCTGGCCATCCCCAGGCAGCATATGAAAACACATGGGATATACCCAAGCAATTAAGGGAGGGAAAACAATACTAGCAGACTGCTTGCTGCATAAATTATTTACTTAAACCTTAGTAACAGATTGTAGGACTTTTTGACCAAAGACTGCTCTTGCAGTTAAATTAATATTTAACTTATAGTGCATAACAAAAGTATTAGGCGTGGACCAAGCTGCCACTTTGCATACTGCCTCAGTCAAAGCTCTCTCTTCTGCTGCCCAGGTAGCTGCTATCTCCCTTGTAGAGTGCGCTGAGACTGACAAAGGAGGTGCCACACCTTGACTCTAATAGGCCTTCCGTATTGCTTTCACTGTCCATCTTCTGATAGTTAAAACGGTTGCTGCTATTCCCCTCCTAGGGCCCACTGGGATTACAAAGAGCTTGTCAGAGAGTTGGACCCCTTCAGTGCTGCTTAGGTAAGCCATCAGAATAGACCTTGCATCCAGCTTGACCGTCTCATTGTACTCTGGATCTTCCTCAACGAAGAATGTAGGAATAATAGGCTCATTGATATGGAACCTTGAAATTACTTTTGGAAGGAAGTCTGGGGCTGGATGGAAGATGACTGCCTCTGGCAATATGTTCAAATAAGGAGGTTTACTGGAGAGTGCAGCTATCTCACAAGCTCTTCCTCCTGATGTGAGAGCGACCTACAAGACTAACTTCAAAGTTAGAACTTCTAACAAACAAGTCTCCACTGGTTCAAAAGGACTGTTAGTCAGGACTCTAAGCACGAGCGGTAAATCCCATTGAGGGTAAAGATTCTTTCTTGGTGGCCTTATTCTCAGTACCCCCTGAAAAAAATGCTTAACCAACTCATCTTAAAAAATAATTCTATTTAGAATTGCTGAAAGGGCAGACATCTGAACTTTAAGGGTACTCAGACTAAGCCCCTTGTTTAGTCCCTCTTGTAGGATTTCCAACACTTGTGGAGTTGAAGGTTGCAGAGCTTGGATGTTATTCTTCCCATGATGCAAATACTTCCCACACTGTTGTATATCTAGCCAATGTTGAGGCAGTACAGGCTTGGAGCAGTGTCTCAATTACCTGGTTTGAGCAGCCCTGACTCACTAATCTCTCCCTTTCAACATCCACGCCTCTAGATTTAGACTGGCTGGATCCAGATGGAAGAAGTGGTCTTGTTGAAGAAGGTTCCTCTCTGGTGGCAGATGTACTGGCTGATATGTTGTAAATCACCTCAATAGGGGATATCATGGCCTGTGGGGCCAATCTGGAATAATGGCTATTACCATCATCTTGGATCTTAAAACCTTCTTCAACACCCTGAAAATCAATGGGATTGGAGGTAAGATATAAGCATTCATGTGGTCCCAGTCCTGCACCAGAGCATCCTCTGCTGCTGCTCCCTGATGCCTGAACCTGGAGGAAAAAAATCCTCGCTTTGGTATTCTGCGATGTGGCCATCAAACCCCAATCTCCTATGTACCACCTTCTCGTTATTTCTAAAAATATTTCCTACTTGAGACTCCACTCCCCTTTTCCCAGCTATTGTTTTGACAGGTAATCTGCTATCTGGTTGTGCCTTCCCTGGACATGGAGAGCAGTCAGATCCAGTAAATTTTCTTCTGCACCCAAATCATAATTGGTTTCACTTTCAGCAAGGTCTTGCTCCCCGTGTGTCCCTGATTCTTCAGATACATTACCGTTGCGATATTGTCTGAATGAATACAGACTGCAGCTGCTCTTATTATTAGGAGAAAAGCCTTGATTCCCTGCTGGACTGCCCGAAGCTCTAATACTGAGGATGGCAGATGTGTAAGGTTCCTTTCCCAGGTTCCCTGTACACAGGTGTGACCCCAACCTGTCCCAGAGGAATTCATAAACACATGAATCTGGTTGGGTTCTTCCAGGTGTGTCCCTGACAGTTAGTTGGATGGAATTGTCCACCATTCCAAGTTCTCCTTGAACCCTTTGTTCAGACGAATCCTCTGTGACCAGTTCTGATCCTTATTGTCCCACCTTTGAAGGAAATAGGTTTTTAGTGGTCTTATCCTCCATCTGGCCCATGGTATCAAGCCTATTGTTGCTGTCAGACTTCCTAGGAACCTCATCAAGTCCCTTGCCTTTACACTTTGTGTTTGACATAGACCACTCAACCTCACTTGACGGAAAGACACTAGACCAAGCCCTTTACCTAGGTTGGCTCCTAAGAATATAAGATTCTGAGATGGGGACAGCTGACTTTTGTTCAGATTGATTAGCCAACTGAACTTTCTTATGTATGAAGTACTTGATCACTCCCTACAAGAAGATGGTGTTTTGTTCTGGCTATAATTAACAAATTGTCTAAGTAGTGGATTAAATCTAGCCTTGCTTCTCTTAAGAGGGCTACCACTACCACCAACGTCTTCATGAAGGTCCTGGGAGAGGCGGACAACCCAAAGGGAAGACATGTAAATTGGAAATGTTGCTCCCCTCACAACTGGAAGGTGGGACAGAAAGTGCTTAAATATTGTAAATCCAGGGCGGAGCAGTTCCTCTAAGTCACCGATACCTTCATGAGCTGAATCCAACGCCAACCTCAGCTACATCTACAAAGAGTTTGCATGTTCTCCCTTTGCTTACATGGTTTGTGTGTGATAGGAAACCTAGTTCTTCAGGGTAGGTCCTGATGGGAACAGATACATGAACTGTATTACGTGGTGTGTCAATGGCCCCCATATAGTGCAGTATGCACAAACCATTGACAGAAAACAAGTTGGTAAAAAATAATAAAAGAGAATTTGCATTGAGGATTTGCAGGCACATGAATTATGGCCGGATTGCTGGCAGAGACAATTCACACAATATAAGAGAAACAGCATGGGTTAATGTGTAGGTCTGGTTGGCCGATGTTCTCCATTTCCTGTTTTAATTAAAAACAAAATTACAAACTAGAAAGAAAAGACAAAAAAAAAGGAAAAGATTGTTCAGGATGTGCCGATTCACGCTCATCACAATCCTCCAGTTGGCATCCATATGTGTGTGTTTCATATGTGTGTGTTTCCAAGGGTCTGGGTCTGTAAACCTGTGAAAGAGTACAGAAAGCCAAAGGCCACCTGTCACTTTAACCACTCTCAGGGCGATGTAATAAAAGTTCTTCAGGGAGATTCAATAAAAGCTCTTATTTTTAAAATGGTGCTAATTTTGCCCAAGCCAATCAGATCTTATTTAACATTTGAAAGCTAACATCTGATTGGTTGGGACAAAATTGGCACCATTTTAAACAATAAGCACTTTTATTAAATATGTTTAATGTTTTTGTTAAAAATTTATCCATTTTAGATGTAATTGTATATTTACCACCCATGAAGCTTGTCCTTCGTACTTCCATGTTTTCTTTATTTACAAGCTCTTTACCAATCAAATAAATAAAATGAAAAGGGCATCACATCCATCTAAATATATGTACCCCTAGTGTAAAAACATTACTTACCTACCCCTCACCTTTAGGTCAAAACCTAAAGCACTTGGTCAGAGGTGCCAAGCCTGGCTGGGGGCCACACTGCTGCACCCTAGCCAGTAACCAGTCTATTTTGGTACCACCCCTGGACTGCTCATGTCCAGTCTTGGCTGCCTAAGCCCGCTTGGCTGCGATTTTCACTGATCAGGCCGTGGGCTAGGCATCAATGCACTAGGTCCTCCTCATGGGTTAATGGTACATCATCTGTTAAGCTCTGCAGACTGCAAAAAGTTTGTCTTCCTATTGTGGAGTGCAGAAGGGGCAGTCCTGGAATGGAATGCTGAAAAAGAATTGTAAGTAAGTATGGGCCATATTTGTTTATATATTTATATTTATTGCTTTTTTAGCGATACCATGCCTTGAACAATTGTTAATTTAGGATTGTTTTAACGATCATTAAAATGATTGTAAATCTATGATAGTGAGCGTAGATTTACGATCCCCATAGAATACCATTGCGGTAATTTACTACTGCATGGTATTCTATGTCTGAATGTTCGGCGTAAATGTACGATCGCGGCCATACATCTATGCCCGGCATTGTAATCTACAGATAACAGGCACTATCGCTAATGTGGGCCATAATAACAGCTGATGTACCGTAAACCCAGGGTTGAGCACCTACTGGTTTATGTCCTGTATGGTCTTTTAAAGGTGAGACTGGGCGGGGGGGATGTATAGTTCTAATTCAACAATGCAGTGCTGTGGATGGAGGTTTTTCTTATTTGGTTGAGCTTTCCTCTATTTGTAAAGTGCGATTTCTTGCTTTCTAAGATTTAGTAGGAGACTGGTGACTTCTGTTCCTGTTTTTTCGCTCTTTAACCTGCAATTCGCCACTATATTTCTTTTTTAATAGAGGTCGACAACACGTCAACAGCGCGCTTCTTGTTTCTTATATTTTTATTCCGTTGCTCTTTTCGTATTTCCCATTTTCCAAGGTTATTACGACACGAGTTACCTAACTGTTAAGACAAACACAGCTGCCAATAACTGGATGATTTTATATATTTCCATTTTCCGTTACTCCCGGCCAAATCCGTCTATAGCCTCTCATGTATCCGGGCCTGTACAAGGTAAAAAAAAAGAATGTTCGTTTTTTTGAACATCATTTTCACAGAGGAAAGAAGAACCGCGTCCAACTGGCGGTACATGTACCCGCTCGCTTCTGCTGTGTTCGCTCCAAAGGGAAATTGTGAGAACACGAATTCAGATTTAGAATGAACAGTAACAGTGTTAGTGGAGAGCGATTTCTAGGGTGAGAACTATGCAGCGTGTTGGCACAAGGCTCTGGTATATTTTGGGATTTTTTTTTTTAACTTACGTCCTTTGTGTTTCGGTACGAACAGACGTCAATACAGGGAGTCTTTGTGGCCTAAGCCGTAGATTCTTGATACTGTACAACCAAGGAATTTTGATGCATTCAATGACATTTGGAGTTGGACATCATTGTTTGGCACAACACTGCACTGAAGTGCAAATGAGACATTAAACATTTGACTCCAACCCACACAGACATCATTGCAGATGTAATGAGCTGAGAGACACCGTCGGTAACGGGTTAGACACAGACAAGGAACCTTCGTAGCGCGGAAATCTCTACATAGGCAGAAACTATACATTTGTTTCACACAATTCAGTAGTGTTAATGGAGCGAATAGCATGTGGGTGTAGATGTTTTTATGTTACCCAGCTCCATATGGCATAAAATCTGTTAAACAAATCCATGTGTTCATCTTGGGATCCCAGCTTACATCAGCCAAAAAAAGTGCTGTTTGTAGCGTTGATCACTTTACTTTGCCTTTATAATATACAAACTACTGCATGCTCTCCCCCGCATGGAAACCAGCAAAATAAACATTTTTATTTTGTAACAAAATACAAATGTTTATAGCTTGTTCTGTTGGTCTAGATGTGCCACAATGTAACCCCAGGAATGGGGCAGTAAGGAGCAGAACATTCCAAAAAAATTCTAGGGACGCTGTTCATGACATAGCAACATAGGGACACATAGGGGCATATTTATAAAAAACGTTATTACCGCAAAAAAATTACTGCCGCACATCGCGGCCGCGCAAATATCGCTATTGCCGTATTTATAATGGCGAGCACTATTGCCGCAATGTCCTGCGGTAATTTTAAGTCCCTTTGTGGCGATACTGCACTTAGCAAAATGCGCTAAGTACAATATTGCCGCGAAGGGACTTAAAATCCCTTCCCGGCACTAAGGGGGCGGGGCATACACCCACCCCGCCCTCGACCCCCCACGGCGGCAGTGACCACCCGCCGCTTCCCAGCAGCCCCTCCCAACCCCTTCCACGCTCGTGGCAATCTCGGAACAGGAGGCTAGGAGGGGCTGCTGGGAAGGGGCCGCAGCGGGTGGTCGCGACCACCCCCCCGTGCACCCCCTCCCCAGCAGCCCCTCCAAGCCCCCTGCCCCGCCGCTGGCAGGGAGGGGAAGGGCCCGCTGGGAGGAGTGGAGGCACCCTCCAGCGGGGTCCTGAAAGGGCCTTTTGGGGCTTAAGGGGTCCCGCAGCTCGAACCTGGACCCCCCTCCCCGGCCCTTATAAGGGCCCTTGCGGCACTGACAAGTCCTTTGGTGGGGGTCGACCCAGTGTGCGGCTCTTAAAAAGCCCTTGGGCAGCATCTTCTTTCTTCCCAGTCCGCAACACCAGCTCCGCTGAGGCCGCCGACCCCCGAGAGGTACCCCGGCGGGCGCCGGCGTCTTGATCCGACGCGATGTCTTCGGGCTGGCGACACCAACCCCACTCAGGTCACAAAGGCCCTTACAAGGGCTGGGGAGGGGGTCCCGGTTCGAGCTGCGGTACCCCTAACCCCAAGGGCACTTGTATGCCGCAAAGCCCTGATAGGGCCGGGGAGGGGGTCCGGGTTCAAGCTGCGGGACCCCTTAACCCCAAAAGGCCCTTCTCAGGACCCCGAGGTGGCGAAGCAAAACAGCCGATACTAGCAGTGCGAAACAGTTACCGCCGCTTTATAAATAGAAGCGGCGGTAACAGGTAAGTATCGGCTCAAAGAGTTAACGCCTCGTTAACTTTTCACGGCCGTTTCCCGACATTAATAAATCGCGTTTTGAAGATATTTACATTTTTGTGCTGGATATGGCAGCACATTACCAGGTCCCCTGCACTTCCTGCTTCCTGCTCTGAAACCTGTCAGTCAACCTTCCCCATGTTCCTCCCATTTGCAGCCCCCCGGTACCTCCCACTCATGGACCCCATGGCCCATTCCCTTACAGCCCCATGTGGCCCCGCCCACTCGCTGGTGCCTAGGTCCCACCCGCTCACAGGTGCTGTGGGCCACTCTGAACCCCCCCCCCCGAAAACTCTGAGAACTTTGCCTGAAAAGGCTGTTTTCACACATAGTGACAGAGAAGGGCTGTAGATTCCCTTACCTTCTCTGCAGCTGCAGGTCCTTCACTCAGCAGAGAGGAGGAGGGACTTCCTGTCTCGCTCACACACTGAGGGAGTCTGAGGCTGTGCTCGCCGGCGGCACTGTGCAGGAGAAGCCTTAGGAATGTCACATGTCAGCCTCCCACCCATTAACTTTCTGGTCAGTCTAAGAGCACGTAGAGAGGTGATTGATGGTTGGTTTTAAAGGTAGGAAACTGGCCTTTCATTTAAACTCAACTTGTTTGGAGACCACAGTTCCTCTTTAACGGAATACTGTGGTTTCCAATTTTTCTACCTGCGGTATCGCAAAAACAAAACCATGCGGTAGCAAAATACCACAATATTATTGTATGAGTGTAAATATACGATCATGCTCGTAGATGTAAGACCGCAATAGTAAATTTAGATTCCTTAGATTTACACCAGCGATCAAAAATGTAAATTAGTGCCCTCGCCTTTATAAATATAGCCCCAAGTTAGGCTTATATAAAAGTGGATATTGATTTTTACTGTGTAGACTAGAAAAGGTTTCTATGCCACATTGATTCATTCCTCTTAAATGTATATGCATATACTATTATTTTATTATTATTACGTCTTTCTTTTAACTGTTGACATGTAGGCAGCATACTTACCAATAGTCCAAGAATCTGCAGGACAGTCCCAGCTTTTAAACATCATTCCCACACCCCCAGCAATGTTCGGAGGTCCACAGGAGGGGGAGCAGTGAAATGTGAATGAAATAATTGACTGCAAGTGCTGAGAAGTGATAATGCTCTCCAGTAATGGTTTTATTCTCATTGAGAGTGATACAGACTGGTTTTTTTTATATTGGAATCCATTTATTGCTATTAAAATTGTGCGTATACAGAGTATTGGCAAAAATGTTTACAGTGTGTCACTGTCTTTAAAAGTTTTGGAATGTTTGCATCTATGTGACAGTGAAGTTGGACCCAAGTCTCATGCAGTATAGGAATGGGCACAGTATGGATGCATAGGAATAGTTAGTGGCCAGTTTATAGACTTCTGCTAATGCCCAAACCTGCTCAAAGCTTTCCTAGGATTACTTAGTTCTAGTCAAATTTCCAATGCACAAAAAAATGCTAAAGGATATATGGCAGGCATTTTTAATGCCAGTTTAATCATAGCTGGGGCATTGTTTTTACAGGATTTCCAGGGCTGTTCAGAAACACTGGAAACAACTGAGTCAGATTCTTCCAAAGGGATTTTGTGACGTCCTGAAAAATATTACTGTCCTGCTCTCCGCAGTGTGTTGTCTTGGTTCTTGTACAGCGTTTTGGGAAATGGAAAGAGTACAGTGGACTGCCACCATCTTCTCTTAGTTTAGTCACACATCTTGTGCCTATTACAGACTTATCCAGGCATGGCAAAACATAGCTTGTGTTATGAAGAATTGTGTCAAATAAAGAAAATGGGCCTTCAGCCAAGCATAAATATTAGGCCTTATCTCAGAAAAAATACAAATCAGTGATATCCAACCAGTTCCATTCATCTTTTGTATAAAAAATGAACTCTCATCACTTGTGAAGGTTCTCATTCATCCAAGTCATGGTATATCTGTTGTATTCAATTAGATCAACTGGACTTGAAGTTTAGTTCTTGAAGACGTTTCGCTAGTCATCCGACTGGCTTTCTCAATTCAGAATGACTTGTACAAGAATCTGTGGCAATTATGTACCCTGGAAAATCCCAATTAGCATATCACAGCCAGGTGTTAAGGGCGTGATTAGATAGTGGCTAAGAGGTGTTATAGGAACGCCCAGAGTAAGGTGTCAAAACAGCATTGTACATTGTACGACACCAACTGTCTGCCATGTACAATGCTGTTTTGACACCTTACTCTGGGCGTTCCTATAACACCTCTTAGCCACTATCCAATCACACTTAACACTGGCTTGATAGCTAATTGGGATTTTCCAGGGTACAAATTGACACAGATCTTGTAAAGTCATTCTGAATTGAGAGATCCAGTCGGATGACTAGTGAAACGTCTTCAAGAACTAAACTTCAAGTCCAGTTGATCTAATTGAATACAACAGATATAACTCTCATCACCAACATTATTTTAGATCAGTGAGGATACCACACCGGAGCGGATCTAACTATAACAATTGTGGATGTAAATCATGGTGGAAGATACATACCAATGCCTAGCTGTTGGTTTTGACTCATATATAGGAAAGCAATCGCAAATAGCAATCGGAAAGTATCCCTGTATCAACCAGAACTATATGTATTAATACCAGTAATTCTCAATATTATATAGTATCCCTGTACCAACCAGAACTACAGTGTATGTATTAATACCAGTAATTCTCAATATTATATACTATACCTGTACCAACCAGATCTACAGTATATGTATTAATACCAGTAATTCTCAATATTATATAGTATCCCTGTACTAACCATAACTACAGTATATGTATTAATACCAGTAATTCTCAATATTATATAGTATCCCCGTACCAACCAGAACTACAGTATATGTATTAATTAATGCCAGTAATTCTCAATATTATATAGTATCCCCATACCAACCAGAACTACAGTATATGTGTTAATACCAGTAATTCTCAATATTATATAGTATCCCTGTACCAACCAGAACTACAGTATATGTATTAATACCAGTAATTCTCAATATTATATAGTATCCCCGTACCAATCTGAACTACAGTCTATGTATTAATACCAGTAATTCTCAAAATGTTATAGTATCCCCGTACCAACCAGAACTACAGTATATGTATTAATACCAGTAATTCTCAATATTATATAGTATCCCTGTACCAACCAGAACTACAGTATATGTATTAATACCAGTAATTCTCAATATTTTATAGTAACCCTGTACCAACCAGAACTACAGTATATGTATTAATACCAGTAATTCTCAATATTATATAGTATCCCTGTACTAACCAGAACTACAGTATATGTATTAATACCAGTAATTCTCAATATTTTATAGTATCCCTGTACCAACTTGAACTACAGTATATGTATTAATATCAGTAATTCTCAATGTTATATAGTATCCCTGTACCAACCAAATCTACAATATATGTATTAATACCAGTAATTCTCAATATTATATAGTATCCCTGTACCAGCCAGAACTACAGTATATGTATTAATACCAGTAATTCTCAATATTTTATAGTATCCCTGTACCAACCAGAACTATAGTATATGTATTAATATCAGTAATTCTCGATATTATATAGTATCCCTGTAACAACCAAATCTATAATATACGTATTAATACTAGTAATTCTCAATATTATATAGTATCCCTTTACCAATCAGAACTACAGTTTATATTAATACCAGTAATTCTCAATCTTTTTTAGTTTAAGAAACTGATGTAGGCCATTTTTAAAGATATTCAATGAAGATGAAACTTCTTTTCTTCCAATCTTAAAGGGTGTCCTAATATGACCGATTAGTGAACAATAAACCACAGCGCTTATTGTACGGCCCATTAATAATGTAATAAATATTGCAAATGAGGCATTAGCAGTGCTTTGTAAAGAGCAAAGAATATTTTTCTCTCTTGAATTTATTCCCCTCTTTATACAAGATAATATCTTGCTGACTCTAGCCTTTGCTAGTCGCCTCTGTGACACAGTATTAAAGGCCTTAGAAAAAGTATACCACATCCAATGCTATGCCAAAAAATTAATTCTTACTCAGATCTCCATCAAAAAACAAGTAAGCTATTTTGCCAAGATCTATTTCTCATGAATTCATCACCAGTTCTTGAAACATTATCCTCAATATGATTACGTAACAAAGTTCTCAGCATCTTGCCCACTATTGTTAAAATTGTTTAAAAAATGTTAACATCACAGGTCTATCGTTACCAGGCTGTGAACCACTACATTTTTTGAATATTGGTATTACTCTAATCCAGAAGCACATCGCCAGAAAAAGGTGAAACTGAACATTTACAGGAACAGTAGTCTAGATAAAACTCTACTGAGCTCTCTGTCCTCATCATTTTACTATTTATATACTTAAACCACATTTGGAGTTGATCTTGCTTTGTTCAGCTATCAATATTTCTATACTACATTTTAGCTAGCTTAATTGATTTTTGCAATCCTTATAACAACTTTTATATATTTATTTTTGGTATGAATTCACAAGTGTATTTCTTACAAGTGCCAACCCCCTGGGTATAAAAGGCAACTAGACAGGCACCATTTTGTCAGTGCGTTAAAGTGAGTTTAGTGGAAACCTGACAGTGTAGTGAGTTGGAGAGTTATTTTTCCTGCTTTTTGAGCGTTCTGTGTGTGAATTTCAGTTTGGTGGATTAGCACTTGTTGTTAACCACTCCTGTATTCACACAATTTGGGACCCAAAACTCCTTTTAAGTAGAGATGGCTGGTTCGCGGATCCAAACCCGGATTCCCGGCGGATATCCGAGTTTTGCGGATCTCGCAAATTCTGCTTTACAAGCTTTTTCCAAACTGCGTTTGAAAATGTTCTAAAGTTCGAGAAAGTGTGAAAATTCTACAAAATTCTAATTTTCAAGAAATTTTAAAAAATTTTGCAAAAATTATACAGTAACTTACTGTAAATGGGACCTGGGAAATGGTCTGGGGAACAGACATTCAGATCCTTTCTGAAAGCATCTGATTGTGACCAATTCTGATTAGTTACAATACTACTAATCACATTCTTTTCCCATCAGAATTGGTTACAATCAGATACTAATCTGATTGTAACCAATTCTGATTGGTTACAATCAGATTCTTCCATAAAGCATACCAATCAGATTCTATCTGAAAGACTGTGATTGTAACCAATTCTGATTGGATACAATCAGATGCTTTCAGAAATAATCTGATTGGCATACTAACTAGAGATGGACCGGATTGCGGATCCAAACTTGGTTCCATGGAGGATCTCCGAGATCTGCCAATCCGCGGATTTAGAGCATTGGAATGCTCTAAATCCAGGGGCAAGCGCAGGATTGTTAAGGGGGGGATTTCTGAAGAAGCACAGTAGGAAGTTCATGACTAGAGATAAACTAGACCCAAACTTGATTATTGAATTTTCTAAAATTATGTTCCTCGACTTTAGAGCTCCATTTAGTCCATAGTCTATGAATAAGGGCTTTGCCCGAAACGCGTCAGACTTACCAACTCTGACCCAGATTTTTTTGTTAGTAAAGCTCACCATGTCCAGATTTTTAACATGATAAATAAAAGATTTTCTTAATAATTCTTTGACCCAATCTCTGGATAACTTAGCAGTGCGATCCACACAGCGTTTTTTTGCAATTTCCTTTTGGACTGGACATCCTAGGGTGTGGAAGCTACAGGAAGAGTGACTGTGGAGCATGGAGGACGGGACTGGAGACGCCTACCTTTTGGATCTTCATAATCTATACCTACCCCCTCCATTAGTGGAGCTCCACGTCATCGGCCTTTAAGCCGCAGTCCTTGAAAACATATACACTGCGTACAACGGACTTTAAGCTTTAGGGTTTTAAAACTTCACCTTTATTTGTAAGCAATACTGATTGGATACATTAAAATTATTTCAGAAAGAATCTGATTGGTATACTAACCAATATTATTCTTTTTCAAACAGAATTGGCTACAGGATTGTTCCCCAGAACATTTCCCAGGTCCCAGAGCCATGTGCAGTAAGTTACCATTGCTATTTTACCTTATGTTATACTTTACCTATGTTATATTTAGGCGGATATGTGCGGATTTTTTTCTCCCATTGACTTTAATGTTTTTTTTACGCAGATTTTTGACTTTTCAAAGTTTTACGAAAATCTGCGAATCCGCATGCGGAACGGATTATAGCAGTTTTGCCCATCTCTACTTAAGGACTAACCCCCTTATAAGTCTTTTCAACAAATTTTGTGTTAGGCCTTTTAGAGGTCTAATTAATGAATGCCTATGTGGATCATAAATCTCGTAAATGAGGCCTCTGCCTCTTAAGGTCAGACCACTGTCTCTGAAGGGCCAAGAGAGTGGTCTGGATGCCAAAACGACATGCCAGCCAGTGCTGTAGCCCTTCCATTATGGCACTGTATGTGCCTGGTGCCCATTGGGAATGCATCAAATCCAGGAGCAAGCGCAGGATTTTTAAGGGGGGGGGGGGGGGGATTCTGAACAAGCACAGTAGGAAGGACTAGAACTGAACTTGAACCCGAGCTTTAACAGTTCAAATAGACCCGAACTATTCTGGATTTGGAACTTTTGAAATTTTAATGATTATTGAATTAACAATAATTATCGAACATTTGAATTTATGTTCCTAGACTTTAACGAACCCTAACCTATACAGAAAATAGGGAGCATTTACCTACACCCTCCATTAGCAGACCTCCGCGCCAGCAGCCTTTCAGCATGGTGTAATTACCATATTAAATACGCCCTTATATACAGAAAGAGGTGGTATATATGTAATTAGCATATTAACTATGCCCTTATATACAGAAAGAGGTGGTATATATGTAATTAGCATATTAACTATGCCCTTACATACAGAAAGAGGTGGTATATATGAAATTAGCATATTAACTATGCCCTTATATACAGAAAGAGGTGGTATATATGTAATTAGCATATTAACTATGCCCTTACATACAGAAAGAGGTGGTATATATGAAATTAGCATATTAACTATGCCCTTATATACAGAAAGAGGTGGTATATATGTAATTAGCATATTAACTAAGCCCTTACATGCAGAAAGAGGTGGTGCACACGTAATTAGCATATTAACTACGCCCTTATATACAGAAAGAGGTGGTACACACGTAATTAGCATATTAACTATGCCCTTATATACAGAAAGAGGTGGTACACCCGTAATTAGCATATTAACTACGCCCTTATATACAGAAAGAGGTGGTACACACCTAATTAGCATATTAACTATGCCCTTATATACAGAAAGAGGTGGTACACACGTAATTAGCATAATAATAACTACGCCCTTATATACAGAAAGAGGTGGTACACACATAATTAGCATAATAACTACGCCCTTATATACAGAAAGAGGTGTACACACGTATTAGCATATTAACTACGCCCTTATACAGAAAGAGGTGGTACACACGTAATTAGCATATTAATACGCCCTTATATACAGAAAGAGGTGGTACACACATAATTAGCATATTAACTACGCCCTTATATATAAAAGAGGTGGTATAGTAATTAGCATATTAACTAAGCCCTTAATCAGAAAGAGGTGTGCACACGTAATTAGCATATTAACTCGCCCTTATATACAAAGAAAGAGGTGGTACACACGTAATTAGCATATTAACTAGCCCTTATATACAGAAAGAGGTGGTACACCCGTAATTAGCATATTAACTACGCCCTTATATACAGAAAGAGGTGGTACACACGTAATTAGCATATTAACTACGCCCTTATATACAGAAAGAGGTGGTACACACGTAATTAGCATATTAAGTACGCCCTTATATACAGAAAGAGGTGGTACACACATAATTAGCATATTAACTACGCCCTTATATATAAAAAGAGGTGGTATATATGTAATTAGCATATTAACTAAGCCCTTACATGCAGAAAGAGGTGGTGCACACGTAATTAGCATATTAACTACGCCCTTATATACAGAAAGAGGTGGTACACACGTAATTAGGCATAATACTACGCCAAAAAAACTACGCCCTTATATACAGAAAGAGGTGGTCACACGTATTATTAGCATATTAACTACGCCCTTATATACAGAAAGAGGTGGTACACACGTAATTACATATTAAGTACGCCCTATAATCAGAAAGAGGTGGTACACACATATAGCATATACTACGCCCTTATATAAAAAAGGTGGTATATATGTAATTAGCATATTAACTAAGCCCTTACATGCAAAAGAGGTGGTCACACGTAATATAGCATATTAACTACGCCCTTATATACAGAAAGAGGTGGTACACACGTAATTAGCATATTACTATGCCCTTATATACAGAAAGAGGTGGTACACCCGTAATTAGCATATTAACTACGCCCTTATATACAGAAAGAGGTGGTACACACCTAATTAGCATATTAACTATGCCCTTATATACAGAAAGAGGTGGTACACACGTAATTAGCATAATAATAACTACGCCCTTATATACAGAAAGAGGTGGTACACACATAATTAGCATAATAACTACGCCCTTATATACAGAAAGAGGTGGTACACACGTAATTAGCATATTAACTACGCCCTTATATACAGAAAGAGGTGGTACACACGTAATTAGCATATTAAGTACGCCCTTATATACAGAAAGAGGTGGTACACACATAATTAGCATATTAACTACGCCCTTATATATAAAAAGAGGTGGTACATACGTAATTAGCATATTAACTACGCCTTTATAAACAGAAAGAGGTGGTACATACATAATTAGCATATTAACTACGCCCTTATATACAGATAGAGGTGGTACATACGTAATTAGCATATTAACTACGCCCTTATATACAGATAGAGGTGGTACATACGTAATTAGCATATTAACTACGCCCTTATATAAAGTTAGAGGTGGTACATACGTAATTAGCATATTAACGACTCCCTAATATACATATATATATCTGTAGTGTGTGTACCTAGAGATGGCCGGTTTGCGGATCCGAACCCGGATCCGCCGTGGATTTATCCCGTTCGCGAACGGCGGATTTTTCCAGATTTTCCGCCTTCCGAACTTCCGATTCGCGGATTTTTCACATTTTCGAAAATTTGCGGATCCTCGAGCGGACCGGATTTTGTGAAGTTTGGACATCTCTAGTTTTGAGATCAGCTGATCAGAAAACACGTATTTTCGAAATTTTTCGAAATTACGAGGATTACTCGTATTTTCGAAAATACATATTTTCGAAAATACTAGTTTTCTCGTTTTCGAAAATTTTCGAAAATACGAAAAAACTTGTAATTTCAAGGGTATTTTTCATTTTAATGGGTCCGCTCGCGGATTTTGCGGATTTTAAATTTTTTTTGAAAATTCGCGGATCCTCGAGCGGACCGGATTTTGTGAAGTTCTGACATCTCTATGTGTACCTAGCTTGAGCTCCCTCACAGTGCAGTAGGTGCAGTAAGTACTGAATATAAACCCAGTCTCAGCAATCACCTCAGGCAGCTGCAGGGTTAAGGTTGATGCAGATCTCTCTTTTGCTGTCAGTCACAGGACAGACTGGATACATTTTTGAAATAAACAAATGCTCACAGCTCAATTAACAATGTAACAATTTATGTAACAATCTATATAACAATCTATGTAACAATCTATATAACAATCTATGTAAGAGTCTATGTAACAATCTATGTAACAATCTATGTAACAATCTATGTAACAATCTATGTAACAGTCTATATAACAATCTATGTAACAATCTATGTAACAAATCTATATAACAATCTATGTAACAGTCTATGTAACAAATCTATATAACAGTCTATATAACAATCTATGTAACAAATCTATATAACAATCTATGTAACAATGTATGTAACAATCTATATAACAGTCTATGTAACAGTCTATGTAACAATCTATATAACAGTCTATATAACAATCTATATAACAATCTATATAACAATCTATATAACAATCTATATAACAATCTATGTAACAATCTATATAACAATCTATGTAAGAGTCTATGTAACAATCTATGTAACAATCTATATAACAATCTATGTAACAATCTATATAACAATCTATATAACAGTCTATATAACAGTCTATATAACAATCTATATAACAATCTATGTAACAATCTATGTAACAATCTATATAACAGTCTATATAACAATCTATGTAAGAGTCTATGTAACAATTTATGTAACAATCTATATAACAATCTATGTAACAATCTATGTAACAAATCTATATAACAATCTATGTAACAATCTATGTAAGAGTCTATGTAACAATCTATGTAACAATGCTATATAACAATCTATGTAACAATCTATGTAACAAATCTATATAACAATCTATGTAACAATCTATATAACAATCTATGTAACAGTCTATATAACAATCTATGTAACAATCTATGTAACTATCTATATAACAATCTATATAACAATCTATGTAACAATCTATGTAACAATCTATATAACAATCTATGTAACAATCTATGTTACAAATCTACATAACAATCTATGTAACAATCTATATTACAATCTATGTAACAATCTATATTACAGTCTATGTAACAATCTATATAACAATCTATGTAGCAATCTATGTAACAATCCATGTAACAAATCTATGTAACAATCTATATAACAATCTATATAACAATCTATATAACAATCTATGTAACAGTCTATGTAACAATCTATGCAACAATCTATATAACAATCTATATAACAGTCTATGTAATAATCAATATAACAATCTATATAACAGTCTATGTAACAATCTATTAAACAATCCATGTAACAGTCTATGTAACAATCTATATAACAATCTATATAACAGTCTATGTAACAGTCTAAATAATAGTCTATGTAACATATATAACAGTCTATGTAACAGTCTATGTAACAATGTATATAACAATGTATATAACAGTCTATGTAACAGTCTATATAACAGTCTATGTAACAATCTATGTAACAATCTATATAACAGTCTATATAACAGTCTATGTAACAATCTATGTAACAATCTATATAACAGACTATTTAACAATCTATATAACAATCTATGTAACAATCTATGTAACAGTCTATATAACAATCTATATAACAGTCTATGTAACAATCTATATAACAATCTATGTAACAGTCTATATAACAGTCTATGTAACAATCTATATAACAATCTATATAACAGTCTATGTAACAGTCTATATAATAGTCTATGTAACATATATAACAGTCTATGTAACAGTCTATGTAACAATCTATGTAACAGTCTATGTAACAATCTATGTAACAGTCTATGTAACAATCTATATAACAATATATGTAACAATCTATGTAACAGTCTATATAACAATCTATATAACTATCTATGTAACAATCTATGTAACAGTCTATGTAATGGTTTATGTAACAGTCTATAGGCACCAGAAATAGAACAGCAGACTGCACCTCATCCATACTAGCTAGTGCCCTCTATGGCCTTTTTGTCTTTAAATCTCTGTCCACATATTGTTTCTGCTCAAAGACAACCAAGAAATGACACCAAAAACAAGTTAGAGACTGTGCAGAAAAATGCAAGTTATCATGGAACCTTTGCAGCCTCATCAGTAAAAGGAATCGATCGACCATCAGGTTTTAAAAAAAAATAAAAAAAAATATTTCTGTTAGATCTCCTGAAATGTATTTAGTTGTAAGACCACTATGCATTGAATTGGTAATTGGTTGTACATAAAATCCTAGTTAATGTTTAAAAAGGATAAATGAATGAAAAAACTAATTCAACACGTATTGCGGGCCGTTCCCTTTGTGGAAACTGCATATTTTCCAGCAACTCCTGGCACAAATGAATGGATGCACCTGTCATTGTGAAACAATAAGTAATTCATAGAAAGAAAGCAAAGTGCGCACTGAACACCCATCCTAGAACAGCACTTAACAAACCAGACAATCAATACAACCAGATGAATATTTCAACTTCCCTTTTCAAAAGGGCAGACTTCCCTAGTTCATTATAGTAGACAGAGATCTATTTACTTTCACTTACAAGTTATCATTTAACCTTACAAAATTGGTACCGGAGGTCAGTGCGGTACACCAAGAAAAATATCCTTACTTGAACCTTCCATCGCCTAAACTGCAGACGCTAATGGAGCATACAAAATTGATTTCGGTTCTCTGTGTTGTGCCAGATATGTCTGTAATGTGCTTCTGCCATGACTGAGCATTAATAAAGTGTTTTTAACAATGCTTCTATGCGTTGATTTGATTGGAGCCAAGCAGGCTCCCATTGCTTGCACCTATTATACAGGTATTAACATTCTACAAGTTAATTATTTGTCCAGAATGATCGGATTAAAGTTTAATCTAACCCCCTCAGTTGGATAATTAATGTGTTGAGTGCCAGTAGACTGTGTACATTGTTTTTGAGAATTAGAAGGATAAATGTTTAATCCATCACTTGAAGTAACATTATTAAACAGCTGTATAACTGCTCACATTTTGCAGTTCTGCTAAAGCAAGTAAACTAATACCCATAGCCATGGCTTACACTTCCTCTACCAACTTCATAGCATAACTTGCATCTTCCTAAAAAATGAATGCATTTTGTTTCCTGTAGTTTTTCTTGTAGCCAATACCCAGCGTCCTGTAGCCAGTTGAATTCTCAAAGTTTATAAGTGCAAGGCCGCACCAGGAAGCGTGCAACGCAGAGAAATCACAATGTCGTGTGATTCATGTGCGCTACCGTGCGTGTGCGCTGCAATTGCTTTGATGTACCCCTATCTCAGCGCATGCGATGTGAACCAAAAATGGCTATCACATGCGATATGAAAAGGGTCGGCAGCGCGGCACAGGGCAGTGGAGGTAACGGGGCCATCCCCATCCTCTTCATTTAGTGTGCACCTAGCCCTTAAAGTACCCTTTTACCTACAGCCCCATAGAAAAATGACACATTGCAAAGTTTAGTCCGTTGGATGACTGACAGTTGATAGTTTTTTAAATAGGGCATTTGCATTTTATTTACAAAAAGTTTTGACACATAGCCCAGTCCTTTGCGCCTTCTGTCATCTATTCTAAAGCAAATAGTATTTATTTCCTTAAAGGGCATGTCCACCTCCAAAACTAAAATTTGAGCCACTGTTGGCCCCACTGTGTAGTGTTAAAAAATCCTTACCTTATGGTTATGTTCCCTATGGTTCTCCTGCAGTGCCTGTGCAATTTCCCAGAAAGTGAAGAGTAGGAGCTGTCTGTGAGTCATCCAGATTCTTCCTTGTCCTTGTTGAGGTTTCTGGCATGCGCAGGGGAGTACTTTCCCCCCTCCCCCTCTGGATCCCTTCATGGCTGCCTCACAAATGCTGTGTTAGTTTTGTAAAACAAGCATCAGAAACAGACTTACCCGACTTCTGGCAAACAGGGGGCCGGGAGCATAAAGCCGAGGTAACAAAAGGTGCTAAGTCTGTTTCTGAAGCTTATTTACAAAAACGTACAGGGCGGTTGGGGGTGGGATGAGATACCCAACACGAAAGATTTAGGTTGGGGGGTGGAGATACCCTTTAACAGCTTATTGTACAAATTTAAAGGGCAGGGTCACCCTTAAAACAAAAAACTGGTCAATTGTCAATTACCTGTCCCCAAAACTCCAACTGATATATTTTGCATTTCATTACCTGCATTAATAACCAGATATATAAAAAAGACATTTGGGTTTGTGGGCAGACAACTGACAAGTCTCCAGTTTTTTGTTTTAAGGGTGGACATGCCCTTTAATGACAGACCAGGGTGTTGGGGCCTACCATATAATGTAAGGCCTTCCAGGAATCATTTGGTAAGTGGGCTACTCAGCATTTCCTGTCTTGTTTCCTCACATCATTTTTGTATCTGTCTCCACCTGAGAAGGAATTCCAGGTTTATAGTCACGGAAGGGGATGAACCCGAGTTTGAGCTGAACTTTATGAGTTCGGACAAACCTGAACTATTCGAATAAGTTAATTTTTCAGACTTGTGGCAGTATTTTTGATAATTAATGAAAAATCAAAAATTATCAAATTTACAAGCTGTTCGCTAACTTTAGAATGGATCGATCACTAACCCTTGAAAGTATCGTTCGTTTTCGGTAACCTTCGAATGTATGGATCGTTTTCGCTAACCCTAGAATGTATCGTTTGTTAACCCTCGAATGTAACCTTCGATTTTTGGTAACCCTCGAAAGTATCGTTAGTTTTCGGTAACCCTTGAATATATGGATCGTTTTCGTTAACCCTAGAATGTTTCGTTCGCTAACCCCCGAAAGTTTTGTTCGATTTCGATAATCCTCAAAGTCTCATTGGATTTCAGTAACCCTCCAATTTGTGGTTCTTTTTTCGGTAACCCTCTAAAGTATCGTTTGGTAATCCTTGAATTGGCCCTAACCCTCGAATGTAGCTTGCGCTAAACCCGACAATTGCCCATTCATGTTTAAGAAGTGTTAAAAAAAGTTTTGGTGATGTTCTCCAGACCATTTCCCAGGTGCCACAGCCATTTACAGTAAGTTACCATTGTTAGTTTAGCTGTAAATCATCAGAACTTTTCAAACTATTACTCCCTCATTGACTTTAATTGGTCCGAATTCGAACTGACTTCGAAAACAGACCGAACTTTATGAAGTTCGGCCATCTCTACACATGGTATGCTCTCATATTCCTCTGCTACACAAGCCCCACTTAATGATGTTCTCTTGCACACTTTTCCTTAACAGTACACTAAATGTCCGTTTAAGTTCCTTGCAGCCTTATACTGCTGAGCACACAGTTATGTTCCTGTAGAGTTGTTCAGTATCCTCTGACCTAAAAAAGGGGAAGATAAAAAAATGTTTGGGAAAGCACATGACTGTCATGTCTGGTTATGTGAGCGTGTTGATATACCGCACATCAAAGCCATTGGAAAAGGGGAAGCAGTAAAGATAATGTTAAAGGGAAGATTAGGATTACGCACAAGAAAAATAGCTTTAGCCTGAGGTTGTTATGGTAAATTGTGTTGCCTTTTGTAATATTAGTTACTGTGTTCTTTACAAGTAGAATAATTGTTATTACACTAAGTATAAAGTGGCAGACGGCCTGTCGATTAGCTAGTTTAGGAAGTAGATGGGAAAGTAAGGAACCGTTGACTATTTGTGTAGTAATGCATACAGCTGGAAATTCAGCAACGCCATGAAAAATGGTCGAACACCACCTAGACACGTTTATGCATTTAAATTAAAGGAAACATATCTAAGCTCTAAGGCTATTAAAGGGCATGTCCACACTTAAAACAAAAAACGGGGCACTTGTCAGTTACCTGCCCCAACCCCAACTGATATATTAGATGCATTACTACCAGATATTTAAGTTTAATTATTACCTCCATTCTGGCAGAGTAAGTTGGCTTCTCCTTCCATACAGTCAAGCAAGGCTGTGACTGTTGGCATCACAACCAATTATTGATGTCTGTTTCCCCTGCTCTGCACATGCTCAAGCTGATATAAAGTTCATTGAGCACATGGAGGAGGTAGATACCTTTGCCAGAAAAGAGGAAAATTAAATATTTGTAACAAATGCATGTAAAAAAAGAGTAGTTGGGGTAAATAATAGATGAGTCACCAGTTTTTTGTTTTAAGGGTGTATATAGAACTCTCCCTTGGGAAGAAAATTCCCCTTAGTGATAAAAAGTGACAAGCACTAGTTAAAAAAGTACATGTACACCAAATCTATAGAAAAATATCAGTCAATTGTATTCAGAGAATAAATATATAATTGCACCCGTTTCTATTAAATAACCCACTAAAATCACCAATAATGCTATCAGCTGGCCAGCCAAATAACATCTAAAAATAACCTTTCCCTCCTACCCACAAC
This sequence comes from Hymenochirus boettgeri, assembly GCA_019447015.1. Lineage (NCBI taxonomy): Eukaryota > Metazoa > Chordata > Amphibia > Anura > Pipidae > Hymenochirus > Hymenochirus boettgeri. Next base: position 39,532,712 of record CM033469.1, on the reverse strand, counting down.
ACTCCTTATATAAATCAGTATATACACATAAATATTTAGGATAACATCTCTATAAATGCATTGATTAGGATATATAACTAAAATCCACACTTTTGATAATATATATTGCACAATGTGAAATAGCAATGCTGTTTCCACCTATATTGTTCCACCTATACTTTTGTATTCACATAGTTCTGCTGCAAAGTAAGTTCCAATATAACAGTTTCAATTTAAGGTAAAATATAAAAGCATAGGTGGAACAATATAGGTTCAAACAGCATTGCTATTTCAGATTGTGCAATATATATTAATAAAAGTATGGATTTTAGTTATATATCTTAATTAGAGATATTAGAGATTAGAGACTTCGGAGGCATTTTCGATGATTATCGATTGGCTAAGGCATCGCGTCTTAGCCAATCACACGAGGCCAATCACACGAGCGGATGCCGGTCGAGCTCCTCCTGCTTGACTTTCGTGCACGGAAAAGGCATAGGAGTTAAGCAGAAGGCGTCGGGGGAACGAAGGCTGGTAAGTACATTTGTGGGGACCTGTCAGTGCTATAAACCTCGCGAGGTCAAGGTTTATAGCCATATACAGACTAATACTAGATTTTAGAGTGGGGGGTGGGCACTTTAATAGAAAAGGGTGCAATTATATATTCATTCTCAGAATACAATTTGATTGACATTTTCTATAGATTTGGTGTACATGTACTTTTTAAACTAGTGCTAGTCACTTTTTATCACTAAGGGGGAAATTGTCTTCCCGAGGGGGAGTTCTAAATGTATCTATTTATAGGCATGTTGTAAAAAGTGCGGTTCTATAGCCAGGTTGGGATCTGGGCTATATTCCCCTATAGAATTAATAAGGGCCTCATTTTGCATAAATATTGTTTTAGCAAATGTCCTTGCTTGTTAATATGATTATGTATATAATATATATAAATATATATATAATACAATTGATTATCTTTTCTATGTTTGTATAAATATATATATATATATATATATATATATATATATACACTCACAGGAACCCAGCGACTCAATAGACCGATCCACTGAATGCAAAAAATGACCCATATGTTATGAAAACACTTTAGCTCTTCTACAAACTCTTGGCAAAGACTGGGTTCGATGTACGGGACCTGCAGATATGAAGCTTCTATAAGTCCCTAGATAAGTTACAGCAGGAAGCGTTCATTTACCCAGATCACAACCCTGTTTAAAGTGATATGAACCTCTAAATTTTGCATTCAATGTGGACTGTCGTGACTCATTATATCAACATTAGCCATGAACAGTCTGTTGTGAAATTATTATTTCTAGCGAATGCTGATCTGAGAATTGACCATAATCCCTACCATGTCATACAGCCTGGAGCATCAATCACATCAGACAGAGTGGCTCCTAGTTCATGTTATTAGAACATTGGCTTCCATCACCCACACCTAGGGCATAAGTCAAACTCAAACATCGGCCCCTGACAGTAACTTTGTATGGATTCACCAATGCCACATTTATAACTGGATAGTTTCATTTCATGCCTTAGTGATAATTAAAATTGATTCGGAGAGTATTTCTTGAAAAAGTGCCCACAGTCATACAACAGGAGTCCTAATAATAATAAAAGTTCCAATGAGATTAATGAGATGTAACTTGGTACCCTGACCTGATCATTTCTAAGGGCAAAGGGAACAACATGATCCCAGAAAACATAAATGAAAACGGCGAGTTTCATTCCGTCAGAGGTTCTGCGGAAGTTTCGAAAATCTGAATTCAAACCCAATTGAATCAGAATTTTCTATAGCATTTTGTACAGGACGGATTTTGAGTTTTCAAATGCAATTTTTCGATTTACTAAGACCTGTTGCTGATACCTCTGATGACTTAGAACCCCCTTTTGTTTAACCATAAATTAAATGTACAAATGAACAGGCAGACCAACAATCCTTTTTGGGTGAAATAAATGGCCACAGCTTTATTGACACATTGTAACAATCATGTGATCAATTAAATTAGCCAATTATAAATTTGCATCCTTGCATATTAATTAGATATCAACAAAGATATAACCAACCCACCAAACCAACACCAAACAAAACGCAAAACCCCCCCCACAAACCAAAAACCAAAACCCAAAAACCTAAAACAAAACAAAAAAAACCAAAACATAAACCCATAAAACCCAAACAACCACACAACAAACCCACAACCCAACCCCACCTAAAATCCGAGCCATTGCTGAATGGGCAAGCCTCTGGATCCCCAGAGGGCCATGTAACGGCTTCCACCATAAACTCTGCAAGGATGCCCCCGCCGCTGTGACTCCAACAAAATTTTTGTTGTAACCAACCTTAGACCTAACTATACAAAATAATAGGGAGGGAGGGTGGGGAGATTCTCCTCCTGTTAGCAAATCTACAAAATGGCGACTGCTGCCTCGTGTCCCGCCCCTTTTATAGATTTGGTGATGTCAGCGATGACGTCAGCGCTCCCAGCATCCCTCGCGGCTCTCGCGAGATCAGCCGCGGCCAATCCGGGAGCGCGTCGCGACGTCATGACATCAAGCGCTCGGCCGCGGCTGATACCAGCCCACTACCCAGGAGGAAGGGGGCAGAACCGGGATGCCGCACTACAACTCCCAGCATCCTCGCCGGGGAGGCGCCCCAGGTCAGACGCTCCGGTCCCCTAACTCGGGTCGGAGCTACCATATTACTTTTTTGTTAAAATGTTCAGAAAACTTTAAAAAATCCTCCAGATCCGTTTGTTTTGAAACCACGATTCATCCTTAGCTCCCGTTGTACAGATACACTCAAGTATCTATTCATAGAGATAACTCAGGGCTAGAAACTGGTTTGTAGAATATGCAAAATGGTTTTGGAGATTAAATATATTCTTGTTTTTCTTACTAATATCTATGTGTTGTAAAATAGACAGTAATAATACATGTCTCAAACAGCAACAATGATGTCATCATTGTGGAAGGAAACTATAAATGAAGTAACATAGTAACATAGTAACATAGTAATTAAGGTTGAATAAAGACATAGTCCATCAAGTCCAACCTATTCACCCTCTTTTTTTTTTTTTTTTTTTTTTATTAACCCTTCCTAACAGTTGATCCAGAGGAAGGCAAAAAACCCCAGCTAAAAAGGGGGAAAAATTCCTTCCTGACTCAAAACGGCAATCGGAATGTATCCCTGGATCAACCAGATCTATATTCATTAATACCAAAGTTCTCAATATTATTTAGTTTTAGGAACTTATCCAGGCCTTTTTTAAAGCTATTCAATGAACTTGCCATTACCACATCTGCTGGAAGACAGTTCCACAGTTTTCAATCACCGTTCTCACTGTAAAGAAACCTTTCCTAACCTGAAGGTGAAACTTCTTTTCTTCCAACCTTAAAGGATGTCCACGTGTCCTCTGATATGACCTATTAGTAAACATGCACCAAAGAGTTCATTGTATGGCCCATTAATATATTTGTATAAGTTATCATGTCCCCCACACAAACGTCGCTTCTCCAATGTAAACAGTCCTAACTTGTCTAATCTGCCTGCATATTCAAGCCCCTCCATTCCCCTTATAATTTAGTTGCCCTTCTCTGAACTGCCTCAATTTCCAAGATGTCCCTTTTGTATATGGGATTCCAAACTGCACCGCATATTCTAATAAGGCCTTACCAGTGCCTTGTAAAGAGGGAGAATAATATTTTTTTCTCTTGAATCTATTCCCCTCTTTATACAAGACAATATCTTGCTAGCTCTAGCCGTTGCTACCTGGCATGGTTTGCTATAGCTAAGTCTGTTATCAACCAGAACCCCCCAAATCTTTTTCCATTACAGATGCAATCACACACGAGTTATTTATGTGTGTAGGTGGCACAGGGATTATTAATCCCAAATGCATCACCTTACATTTATCAACATTGAATCTCATCTGCCATTCTGCTGCCCATTTTGATAATCTATCTAGGTCTGCTTGCAGCACTTGCACATCACTTGAATTTTCCAAAGCTCTGCATAGTTTAGTGTCATCAGCAAACACAGAGACCTTGCTCTCCAATCCCCCTTCTAAGTCATTTATAAACATAACAGAAGCGGCCCCAGTACAGAACCCTGAGGCACTCCGCTTAGAACTTTAGCCCACATAGATGTAGCTCCATTTAGCACCACTCTCTGTTTGCAATCCAATAACCAATTCTCTATCCATCATGAACAAATGTTTTCTTCAAGGCCAACAGTCTCTCAGTTTATAAATTAGTCGCCTATGTGGCACAGTATACAAAGCTTTTGCAAAATCCAAATATACCACATCCACTGCTGTGCCTGAATCTAACTTCTTACTCACTTCTTCATAAAAAACAATTAAATTTCTCATAAATCCATGCTGACTACTACTAATAAGATGAACTCTGGAGACAAAGTCAAGGATATGATCCCGTAACAAAGTTTCTAGCACCTTCCCTACCACTGATGTTAGGCTTACCGCTCTATAGTTACCAGGCTGTGACGACTACCTTTTTTGAATATTGGTATTACATTGGCTTTTTTCCAATCCAGCGGCCACATCCCCAGACAAAAGCGAATCGAAAAGATGAGAAACAGTGGTCTAGATAGAACTGAACTAAGCTCTTTTAAAATCCGAGGATGCAATTCATCTGGTCCTGGGGCTTTATTGATATTAAAGGGCATGTCCACCCCAAAATTTAACTTTTGATATGTGGTAGGGCATGCTCCCCCAGCCCCAACCGCATTAATATAATTGTTAGAAAGTCCCCCGATTCTTACTTACCTGCCCTCTCTCCCCCCTGCTGCAGTGTTCAGGCCCTCTGCTTGCATGGAATAGAAAGCAGGGGGCGGGACCGGCAGCCGCGTCCGTGATTGGCTGAGAGGCAGGGAGGCTCACTGAGCATGCCTCAACCTTGATGAGGTTGAGGAAGTCTCAGGCACAGCATGAGTCACACACTGCTCCTACACAGCAGTTTCCTGGACTTTGGAGGGGCACAGCAGGAGAACTATTTTGAGCAGGAATGTAAGGTAAGGATTGTTTTAAACTACTTGATGTGGCCAGTAAGGGGTTAAATTTTAGTTTTGGGGGTGGACATGCCCTTTAACTTTGTCTAATTGTTTCCGTACCATATCCTCTGTTAGCCAATGTGAATACTCTTCATTTCTTCCCTGCATTTTATTACAAGTCATAGGAAGCACATCCGCAAGGTATCTAGCAGTAACTGACAGTTTTCAAGCTCCTCCCTAAAAAATTTTAACATACAGTATGTTCTCCAATGTCAGAGATAGTAGAATTGTCAGTGACAATTATTGTGCGGGGAGCCATAAAAAGGTCTGTTACTGCATGAGTATAATTCTCCTTTAATGCTATCCACTTAGACAGGATGTTCAATATATATCTTCCATTATATTCTCACCTGAATTTTAGCTTATTACAGACCTTTGGTGAAGTATTTGTTAGCTGTGGTGCTCTTTCTCTCTCTGTTAATATTTAACTTTTTTCGAAGCAAAGTCATTTAGTTTTGATTAACCTAGACATTACAATATAAGGAGGAATTCTTATATGTGGTGGCATACCTGCTAAGGAATGTGAGACCATAAATATGCTTAGAGCTGCTGGAAATGAACTGTTTCTATGGGAGAAACCAGAATGCTTTTGAACCCTCCAGAAGATTTAGAAAAGAAATCCAATAATTTAATTTGTACTGACCGCATCTGTACCATAAGTGCACCAAAGACTTAGTGATGTATGCAGTAAGAGTAAGAAAGACTGGAACACAGAAGGAAAATATTTTTATACAGTGTGGTCACGTAATAAATTACCTATGACTTCATATTTTCACAACTATTTGCAATACAAGTAGAAACAGTGTTTGATGGAAAGAGTCGTAAAAAAAATTGCCTAGTCCCTGAATCCTCATGAAAATTTGATTGCCTTTCACGACAGTCAAGGGAACGTATGAAAATGGTTAGATAAATAGAAGTCGTAGTGGAATTTATCCTGCTTCATTATAATGGGGTGTTTCACGAAATAATTGTTAAGTTCCTGCATCGCCATAGAAAATAATCAAAGCAACTGTTTCAGGAACAGTTAAAAATTACAATGTTACGTACCATGTTCATAATTATAATGGGTGATGATTTGAAATGCATATGAATATTACTGGTAACATTTGGGAAGCAAGTTCATTAGATCAAGTATATCCAATGTCCATTGCCCACACAATTATAGAACAATTATAGAACCTTAATGATTCAGCCACGACCAATGTCGGACTGGTGTTCTGGGACCAACCAGGAAATACAAGACCACTTATAGCGAGATTCAATTAAAGTTCTTATCGTTTAAAATGGTGCTAATTTTGCCCCAACCAATCAGATCTTATTTAACATTTGAAAGATAACTTCTGATTGGTTGGGGCAAAATTAGCACCAATTTAAACGATAAGAACTTTTATTGAATAACCCTGTTAGCATATTTACATATGTCTAATTCCACCTTATTCTTGTCTTTATTACCTTGCCATTTCTTATTATCTATTTGCCTCTTTATCTAATATTCTTCTGTTTTTATGGGTGAATAGTAATTTCCCTATATGGTAATGATGACTGATAGCAGGTCAGATAAAATACAAAACTATCCTTACTAATCAATGTTTAAGATAAAAAATTTACTGGCAATGTGAGTTTTTTTTTTATTTGCTGGGTCAATTCTAGGGTATGGCAGACACAACATTTTTAAAGGTGATCCCCTGCTATAGGCTATATTGGTGTATAATCCATCTTTTACCAGGGATGGCCAACCTGCATCTGAATTTCCAGAATCTTCTGGATATCCATGTGATTTCCACCCCAATCTTTACTTTTATTCCATCATGCTCTTATTTTCACTATATGCCCTACCTCTCCCTACCTCTTTTCTTTCTTTCATCCTTAATTGTCCATTATATTTCCCTCAGTTGGTGGTCTGACCTGGTATGACTTGTGTGGTTGTTTTGGAAGTTTATACTTTTAAGGCCATTGGCATGGCAAGAGGGTTAAATAGCAACTGGGGTCTCTGGACAAGTCAGGGTGAAATAAAAGTCTGCAGTCTTTCCTTTAAAGTGAGCTCTGAACCACATCGCTGGCTGCAGCCTCTGAGAAATTATATTGCAGAGAATGCTCAACCTTCTTGCTTTCATTGGCTTGAGTGACATACCTGACTCTCTGCTCCTCCCCTTCGCCCCAGGGGCAGAGCATGCTCACTTAATACTTGGAAATTATTATATATAAAAAGCTTGGAAAGACAGGAAGTGCCAGCACAGACAATTTCAAGTGTGGCCTTTTAATGCAGATAGAGGCTGATCATATCACTACAAGCTATTAAAAGCAGAAGTGTTCTGGAAGTAATATTGCTTATCACATGTTACAACTAGAGATGTAATACAGGGTTCATGTTAAAGGTTCTTTAAACAAGGGTTCATGTTTAACCCTTGCTTTGTTCTGAGACCACAGATTTCCTTAAAAAGAAAATGTTTCTACACAAATTTTACTGTCTGTAAATAATACAATAACAGGCTTTTTCAATAAGCAATGCAAAGGTTTGCCTGAGCTGTTTGCCTCAACCAATCAGATGTTATCATTTTACTAGTCTACATTTGATAACATCTGATTGGTTGTAACAGATTAAAGATGGGTACATATGCTTAGATCCTTCCTCCTGACCTACCATTTTGCAACTCTTATTAAATAAGGTCTTAAATGTATTATAAACACAGCAGGATATATTTTATTCATTAATTAAAAAATACTTTGAATGAAAGGGTTTAACATGATATCTCCAGGGCTAAGCTCTGTATTTCATTTGATTTTGATGAGGATCCTTTGTGAATGATTGTTTTATGATAAAAGAATCTCTCAATTAGTCTTTCTTTGTGATCTCCCATGATGAAGTGTAGTGGAGAGAAGTCACTCAACTGAATCACTTGCATCAACCTGCAGAGAACTTGGACCCTCCCTAACTACATTCCATGCAAACCACAACAAAACACTTATCATATGGGCAACACATTTCTAGGAGTTAATGTCTTGTCAGATCACTGAGTCCTGCTTTCTTGGCACAGATCTTGCTTTTTAAGTAATGTTTTAGACTTATTATGGCTGTGCAAGCAGTAGACGGGCTGGCACACTTGCTTGTAAGTAATTTCAGATCCTGGAGGAACTGACAGGGGTTTCTAACATTTATAGAATTAAATTTATATAGGGTGAACATGCCCTTAGCAAAAAATCACGAACTGCAGAGGGGCCAACTGCAAATATTTACGATTGGTTATCATAAGAGTACGATCATGCCCTAAATGTACGTCTGCAATTGGACATTTACGATCCAACCCTTGTTCGTTGTATGGATATTGTATTGTGATGTTAATTGTATGACCGCAATCATGAATTTACTACCGCAATTACAGATTTATATCCACGATTGGAAATTTCAGATCACGGCAGTGATCGTTACAGTAGCAATACCACACTTACACACTTACATATTGTCTTGCTGGAACCTTTTATTTTCCTGCGGAAATATCATCTCCAGACAAACTTGATGATAAACATTCCCATCAGGAAGTGTGGAAGGAGGAAGAAAAAGAAGAGATTTCAAGCCCTGCATTTTTTGTTGGCTGTAAACGATGCAGTTCTGAATTTAGGAAAAGTACATTTTATTTTTAGTTTTTAGTGGCCCTTCAAGCCTTCCTTATTTTTAGTCTCATGTCTGCAACTCTGTTAGCCAATAGCCAATCCCCAACTGACAGCTGAATGCCATGTGTCCAATCAATTATTTTCTTTTGAGATAGTTTCAATAATACTGGTAGGTTTTTATATCAATACCTAGAACTTTCATCTACTTCTCTGCTAGAGGTCACATATAAAGAATACGGCCACTGGATAATGGATTTAGACTAGAGGAGCACATATATATCAAGAAAAAGAAATACATCACCGTGGAGAATGATTATCATGACAAACGTGTATATGGTTGGATATTCGGTAACACAAGTGGTCGCCCTCCAGTCAGGCCTAGAAAGCTGTGCAAAATGTTGCGAACGATGGATAGTTCGGAGGAATCAGCATAGTCTGATGTGGACAATGGTGAAGTCACTACCAAAAGGAATGATCATAGTGATTTTTTAGGGGCTGCCATGCGATCAGGGGTAAGAAACAAAGGAGGAGAATTACACGCAGGGGAGGATATAAGGCGAAGACCCCCCAAACGGACTTAGTATATAATTTAAGCAAACACCAACTGACCCCGGCTAAGCATAAACTGCTCAATAGGGGTTTGTATTGTGTCCCTACCCCCAAGTACAATCCTCTGTGTAATGAAGTGGATCTTTACAAACTACAGAGGAAACTAAAACTTAGAGACTTTTTTAAACAACAGAATGTGGAACCCAAGCGATTTGGACCCCACAGCACATTTGAACCCCCCAATACACCGCCAGCCATTAAGGTATTTGGGGATTTAGTCAAAACGGACCTAGAGGCAGTTGAAGGTGTTATCAACTCTGGTAAATACCGGACTAAAAATAATCTTACTCCGGAAGAGGTTAAAGCGATAAAATCCCTTAAAAATGACGGCTCAATAAGCAGGCTGGATTGATAAAGACACAGCAAAGTATCTTGTAAATCCTTTTCCGAAGGTTCCTATCATATGTGCCGAAGTTGCACAAATCAGAGTCACCGGGGAGACCGATTGTGGCGTCTAAGGAGTCCCTATTTAAACCAGTTGCGGTATATTTGGATTCATTCTTGCAACCATTAATTTAAAACATGAAATCATTTTTACGAGACAGTCAACATCTTTTGCAAATATTGAGAGAGAACAAAGGACCCCTTGAGGGTACGGTCTTGATGTCATGTGATGTACAGAGCTTGTACACTGTTATCCCTCAGGAGGAAGGGGTACGAATTTGCCAGGAAGCTTTACACAAAAGTGGACATAATACACCACCCACGGAATGTCTGATGGAATTATTGTTGTTCATATTAAACAATAACTACTTCCGATTGGATAATGCCCATTACCAGCAATATCTGGGACTGCGATGGGATCCAATATTGGACCCTCATTTGCCAATTTACTAATGCAGGATTTCGAAGAGAGGCACATTTATCCCCGATTCGAAAGGAAATTAAAAATTTACAAAAGAATCAGACGATTTATTTATCTTATGGGAAGGAGATATGGGGGAATGCAAAACATTTGTGGAACATCTAAATAGTCTCAGCTCACCATACAAACTATGACATGCGACATCTATACGATCTTCTTGATGGAACAGATGGAGTCTATGTGTGACAAATTTAGGGAGAAAAGATATAAAGAAAGGGACATTCAATCCCAGTTACATAAAGCATTATATCCGAAGGGGATATCTGAGGATAACAACGGGGCCAATCATACCATCTCATTCCTGTTCCTATGGATTATACCCCACAGAGTTACATATTTAGGAAAAGCATCAAGTCCCATTGGAAGGTTCTTTCAGGGGATAAGGGACTCCCCTTTAAAAACACTGGTCCTCGGTTTGCACATAGACATTGGATGAGCCTGCATAATTTATTGGTACGAACAGATATCAAAAGGACCCCGAGTGGGGAGGGCAACTGGTACACCAAAACAGGGTGCTATAGATGCACGGGATGTCAGGCATGTAGATTTATGATAACGGGAAAAAATTCCCCCCATCCCCACACAGGGAAACAAATCAATATTAGACATAGAATATCATTCCTAAGAACTTTTACAGTGTACATCATCACATGTCCATGCGGATTATACTATGTGGGTAAGACAACCACCACTCTTCAGGAGCGCATGGCTAATCCCCGACAAGCCATAAGGGTGGCGACATTGGAGAACAACCTACAAGAAAAAAGGCCTGAATGAACAAGTATCATTCGCTTGTTTTTTGTAGACTGTTGGGAATGGAATATATATTCCCTCAACATAAAGCTTTGGGTTGCTATCATTTACCTCGGGTTCCCTCCCATACAATAGATATTGCACACAATCGGGGATATGAGGTCACCCTATAGAGTTTGATTTATATATATGTATGTTTTTAGTCCATTTACAGCTGCAGTTTTTACCTCCCCCCCCCCAATAGGTGGACACGTCTTAGCCCGTTTTTAGTCTTGTATATAGCTCTTGATGATTCTCACGGCTTTATAGATTTATGGATTCATATAACTTTTCTTTCTAATTTTTAGCACGATTGTAGAAATTTTATTGATTTGCTCACACAGATTTTAGCACGGTTGCATTTTAAGACAAACATAGAGATAGTGGCACGTATATTTTTTTAGGGAGGATATCGTTCTACATCCAATACCCATCATAGATGCTACACGATGTGTGACAATTGTCTATGTGTTTAATAACACGTATTAGCACTTTACATTTTATTTATATAGTATCTATTATATTTAAGGTTTGATAGTTGGCACATATGTATTATGTAGCACTTTATTTAGACAGTTACACGTACCGAATGGGGGTGTGAATAGATATGGAGGGCTGGAATGGCACGGGAGTTTCCAATGGGAGTGGGGGTGTGTGTTTAGGGTTGGTGATTAAGGGAAGTGGAAATGACGTTGTTGGTTGTCCTGAAGACGGCCCAGATGGGCTGAAACCTGTAGATATTTGTTATTTTAATAAATATTGTTTGTGAAGACCCAGGAGTGCTCCTTTCTACAATATAGTGCATTCATGTCAGAAGCATCCGGGCAAAGTCAACGGGGAGGCGGGAGTGTGACCCTCTAGCAGCATTATATTTATATATATATATATAATATATATTATATATAATATATATACATATACTGTATATACTAGCAAAAGTGTGCCCGTTGGTGCACAATGGATATTATGTGTGTGTATGTTTTGCTATGTGTGGATATAGTGGATATAGAATCTTTACACAGGTATATTTTAAACTGTTACTCAGACAGTCACCAGCTTCCAGAGGAACCAAATAGGATAATCCTGCAGGTCTGAGAGTAGACCTAGGAAATCGTGCCACACTGTGTGGTTGAAACTAAACATGCTAGGTTAATACTTATTAGTATTCACCACGGCAAGTGGTGATGGTACCTCATATATTATAACAGAAGGTACCTCACAGCGTCATGTTATTATAATAGCATTGCCCTAATAATGTGTGTGTATGTTTTGCTATGTGTGGATATAGTGGATATAGAATCTTTACACAGGTATATTTTAAACTGTTACTCAGACAGTCACCAGCTTCCAGAGGAACCAAATAGGATAATCCTGCAGGTCTGAGAGTAGACCTAGGAAATCGTGCCACACTGTGTGGTTGAAACTAAACATGCTAGGTTAATACTTATTAGTATTCACCACGGCAAGTGGTGATGGTACCTCATATATTATAACAGAAGGTACCTCACAGCGTCATGTTATTATAATAGCATTGCCCTAATAAACGTATAAACTACGCTCTGGATGCTTCTCACGGCTTTATAGATTTATGGATTATATAACTTTTCTTTCTAATTTTTAGCAACGATTGTAGAAATTTTATTGATTTGCTCACACAGATTTTAGCACGGTTGCATTTTAAGACAAACATAGAGATAGTGGCACGTATTATTTTTTAGGGAGGATATCGTTCTACATCCAATACCCATCATAGATGCTACACGATGTGTGACAATTGTCTATGTGTTTAATAACACGTATTAGCACTTTACATTTTATTTATATAGTATCTATTATATTTAAGGTTTGATAGTTGGCACATATGTATTATGTAGCACTATTTAGACAGTTACACGTACCGAATGGGGGTGTGAATAGATATGGAGGGCTGGAATGGCACGGGAGTTTCCAATGGGAGTGGGGGTGTGTGTTTAGGGTGGTGATTAAGGGAAGTGGAAATGACGTTGTTGGTTGTCCTGAAGACGGCCCAGATGGGCTGAAACCTGTAGATATTTGTTATTTTAATAAATATTGTTTGTGAAGACCCAGGAGTGCTCCTTTCTACAATATAGTGCATCCATGTCGGAAGCACCCGGGCGAAGTCTACGGTGAGGCGGGAGTGCGACCCTCTAGCAGCACTGTATATATATATGTATATATATATATATATATATATATATATATATATATACATATACTGTATATATACTAGCAAAATGTGCCCGTTGGTGCACAATGGATATTAGTGTGGTGTATGTTTTGCTATGTGTGGATATAGTGGATATAGAATCTTTACACAGGTATATTTAAACTGTTACTCAGACAGTCACCAGCTTCCAGAGGAACCAAATAGGATAATCCTGCAGGTCTGGAGTAGACCTAGGAAATCGTGCCACACTGTGTGGTTGAAACTAAACATGCTAGGTTAATACTTATTAGTATTCACCACGGCAAGTGGTGATGGTACCTCATATATTATAACACGAAGGTACCTCACAGCGTCATGTTATTATAATAGCATTGCCCTAATAAACGTTAAACGTCACCATAATGTCTGTATAACAGTTACATAGTAACATAGTATTGGAGGTTGTATAAAGACATACGTCCATCTAGTCCGACCTTTATACCCTATCCATAATGTCTGTATAACAGTTACTTAGTAACATAGTATTGGAGGTTGTATAAAGACATACGTCCATCTAGTCCAACTTTTCTATCTATCTATCTATCTATCTATCTATCTATCTATCTATCTATCTATCTCTCTCTCTCTCTGTCTATCTGTCTGTCTGTCTATCATCTATCTATCTTTCTGTCTATAATCTATCTATCGATCTTTCTGTCTGTCTATCATCTATCTATCTATCTATCTGTCTGTCTGTCTGTCTGTCTGTCTGTCTGTCTGTCCGTCTGTCTGTCTGTCCGTCTGTCTATCATCTATCTATCTACTGTATCTATCAAATCAAATCAAAAAGAGCTTTATTAGCAGGATCAATTTACATTTTGACATTGCCAAAACAAACAAAAATAACAAACATTAGTATAGAGGGGTTCAGAGTAGGGGGTAATGGGTATCAATGTATAAGTAATATATGGACAGTACTATAAGTGGTATATTGGGTATCAAACCTGGGATATAACGACTGGGGAAGAATAAAGGGGTAATTGGGCAAGTAGTAAATGGACATTAAGTTGACATGCCGTTACATAGTGTGCCCCAATATTTACTGTGGCTTCCTCCTCTCCCAGCAGGATATAGAGTTTTCTCTCTCCATCTAAGCAGTTGAAGTCTGGGATAAAGTCAGACAGCATCTTGAAATGGGGGTCCCGTATTGCTTTGTATTTGGGGCAGTGTAGAAGGAAGTGGGTCTCATCTTCTAATGATCTATCTATCTATCTATCTATCTATCTATCTATCTATCCATCCATCCATCTATCTAACTTTATCTATCTTTCTATACATTTATCTGTCTATCTATCTATTATCTTTCGTCTATGTATCAATCTATCATCCATCTATCTATTTATCGATCATCCATCTATCTATCTATTATCTATCTATCTATCTATTATGTGACTTTATTCCCATGGCTAACATTATGTAATGAAATGGCTACCAGTATGTGACTTTATTCCCATGGCTAACATTATGTAATGAAATGGCTACCAGTATGTGACTTTATTCCCATGGTTTTCTAAACATTAGTAATGAATGGCTACCAGTATGTGACTTTATTCCCATGGCTAACAGTATGTAATGAAATGGCTACCAGTATGTGACTTTATTCCCATGGCTAACATTGTAATGAAATGGCTACCAGTATGTGACTTTAATCCCATGCTAACATTATGTAATGAAATGGCTACCAGTATTTGACTTTATTCCCATGGCTAACATTATGTAATGAAAGGCTACCAGTATGTGACTTTATTCCCATGGCTAACATTATGTAATGAAATGGCTACCAGTATGTGACTTTATTCCCATGGCTAATTATGTGTAATGAAATGGCTACCAGTATGTGACTTTATCCCATGGCTAACAGTATGTAATAAATGCTACCAGTATGTGACTTATTCCCATGGCTAACATTATGTAATGAAATGGCTACCAGTATGTGACTTTATCCCATGGCTAACGTATGTAATGAAATGGCTACCAGTATGTGACTTTATTCCCATGGCTAACAGTATGTAATGAAATGGCTACCAGTATGTGACTTTATTCCCATGGCTAACATTGTCCTTCCCTGGTACCTAAAGAAATGGATTTATCCTTTATATCCTCTTTATTCAGCTCTAATTGAAAAAAAATAGCTTCAGAGCAATTTTTAATAACTGATAACTGCTTTTTATTTCAGATTACAGTAAATCCTTGTTACACCTGCCTGGCTAAGCAAAAGGCTAAGGACTCGCAACCCCACCTTCATCCTAACCATTAATAGTGGCGCCAATTCAAATTGTTCCAGCGAATCAGTCCACTCCCTAGTTACTGTCAAATGGATCAGGTTTAAAAATAGGTTTGGCATTTGGGCCTGGTAGAGTACGAGTCTAATTGGGAAATTTCATCTGCAGGTACAAGGACAGGAGGATTTAAATCAATACCATCAGTAGCAGCCTCCATAGCTTATTACAGAGAACAAACATACAAAGAAAACAGGGAGAATAAATGGTATTACCAGCGCCACTGCCACCAATTTGTACCAGATCACTGCTTTATGGAGGATTATGGGTAGCATGGCAAACAGTGGGTTACTCTGGTGGTCTGGCACAGCAGACAGTGCACATAAACAGGTTCCCCACATAACATGTGCAGTAATCAGGGGTGTCCTTGTCTATGGTGCACCACTTTGATATTGACCAGGCCTGTATATTGTGTGTCCTTGTAAGTTGGTGTACACTTATCTGTTGCCTTAGAGTTTGTATCCAATAAGGTAAATTGTCTGTCCAATAATCTGTCCTCCCAAAAGGTGGAAAAGGATCTTATACACAGGATCTTGTATACAGTCAATATCACTCCAAAGCACACACCACAAACCACTTTCACTTTCTCTCCTCCTACCATGAGAGCTGGGGTGTCTTGTATTTTATTACTCACACCACCTGCAGGCTGGAGGTGGTATAAAAGGAGCCTTATATGTGTATTGCAATATGTCCATTGCAATCACAATCATATCCTGTGTAGCAGACAGAAACTTTTTTAAACACTTCCTTTCATATGGAGCAGACACAGGGGTGTGGTTTAAGCTGACATTTGACCATTCCATTTTAAAATAGGGAACTCAGCTCTGTAAGTAAGTTTATGTATTTTGTATATTTTGTGTTGTACCTAATATAAGCCAGTGCTATTCTTAATATGCATTTAGTGATGGTCATTTAAATGGTAACGTGAAATAGTACACCCATACATATACACCTTTCCTATGTGTAATATCCTATACCCCCCACCACATTGGTAGCTCCTAAAAATCAGCAATCTCCTATGGAGATATTAATATATTTAATAATGTAAGGGATACCACCTTTCTGCTGGATCTTCTTCGTGACCAACATATGATCGCAAATGAATGGGCCAGGCGGGACCTCGTGATAATATGCTGGCAGCAAAGAAGATCAGAAAAGGTTTCTGCAGAACTGAATGCAGATAGCCACTTCACAACCACTTGCTTTATTACAGATTGTGAAAACACCAACCGTGGTGCAAAATACCGAAATGTGTGGTATTTTGCGACTGTGCAGTATCACACAAAAGCTACACCACTGTGATATTTAACTGTCTATTTTTCAACATTATGTATAGTACATCATGGCCGTAAACAAACTGGTATTGGTTGTAAATTTAAAGCCGCATCATAAAATTCTTACGGCCCCTATGATTGTGCATCCATCAATGACCAATGACAATCAACATAGTGCCCAAGGTGTCAGTGTTTGTTCAAAAGCATCACATGCTAATAACCAGCTATCAGGGAATGTGCAAGGTTTGCACCATTAAGTTCGGGCTGTGTATTACAATGGATCTATCTAGGTGGAGCTTGAACCAATGTCAGTTACATATTGGAGGATATTTAAGGATTCAGGCAATAGTTTGGAAAAGGACTGGATCTCTAGGTCTGTGGCCTGTAGTATTTGTCCCACCTGGACTTTTGTTTTTCCTTCAATTTTTATAAAGTCAAAAGAAATACTGTAGGCAGTGGAAATCTGGAATATCAAGGATATTACACAAGACAGACTCAAAGCTCCCTGTAATTGTTGTGTGGGTTAAACAAATAATTCTATTGTTGAGTGTTTTTAGAACGCTGTACATTTACACAAATGGAAGGCAGGTTTCAGCATGTACCGAATTGTGTATCTTGACTAGAATCACTTACTGCATGTTGTATTGCCCTTCAGTGTGGAGTGACGGGTTGGTTAAAACAACTGCCATATCTCAGCTCCATGTTATTTTATCCCGTTTATTGTATCAGTCCCTTAAATTCGTTTTTTTACAAACAGATTATTTTACCATTACAGTTACAGACCAGACCATTGATTCCTGAACCTGAGTAGGGTTGCTACCTTGCTAACTAAAATATTAGCCATGTTGGGTATTAGTGGTGACCTGGCACTAAACAGATTGCAACCAGATTGTTGTCTCCTCCTTACCTGCATTCCATTGCGGTCTAAAATTACAACCTTATGAGCTAAGGGCCAAGGACCTCCAGGGTAGTGTTTTCAGAAATACTACCGCAGCCAGTGCTAAGCCAGGGAGACAGCAGGAGCTTAGGAGCATTAATGCGTGGCTAAGAGAGTGGTGTAAGGAAGAAGGGTTTGGGTTTATTGAGAACTGGGCAGACTTTGCTGTCGGCTACAGGCTTTTTTGTAGGGATGGGTTGCACCTCACTGATGGCGGTGCAGCTGTTCTAGGGGAGAAGATGGATAGGGGTTGGAGGAGATTTTAAACTAGGTTGGGGGGGGAGGGTATTAGCAGTCTCACTGGGATAGATAGCCCAGGAGAAAGCAGGGTGTAGATAGGCCAGTGGTGGGCGGAAAGGGGGGTGGGGCTAGCATAGGGGATAGGGAGGCATGTGTATTAAAGTGTACGAATAAATTACAGGATCATAATCTAAAATGTATGTTTGCAAATGCGAGAAGCCTGACTGACAAAATGGGTGAATTGGAAATGATGGCATGATGAAAAGTATGATGTATAGGTATAGCAGAAATGTGGTTGAACAGTTCTAACGACTGGGCTAAATATGAAGGATGTGCCTTGTTTAGGCAGGACAGAAAAAAAGGTAAGGGGGAGGAGTATGTGTTTATGTTAAAAAAGAATTGAAGCCAAATTTAAAAGATGAGATAACTGGTGAATGGATGATAAAGTGGAGGTAATATGGGTGGAATTAGGCAACAGGAAAGGGGGTAATGTCATTGTGCATTTTGGACTTAAAAATCCTTGTGCTACTTATACTATAAATGGCTCTGTGTTAAGTGAATCCCTGTTGGAAAGGGATCTTGGAGTTTTTGGTGGATAACAAACTTAAAGGTAGCAAGCAGTGCCAGGCGGCAACAGCCAGAGCCAGCATGGTATTGTCTTGTATAAAGAGAGTATGGATTCAAGGGAGGAAAATGTAATTCTCCCTCTTTACAAAGCATTGGTAAGGCCTCATTTGGAATATGCAGTGCAATTTTGGAATCCTGTGTACAAAAAGGACATCTTGAAATGGAAAGGGTTCAGAGAAGGGCAACTAAATTAATAAGGGGATTGGGGAGCTTGAATATGAAGAGAGACTGGAAAAGTTACAATTATGTACGCTGGAGAAAAGCCGCTTGCGTGGGGATATGATTACTGTGTTAAATACATTAACGGGCCATACAATAAACTATCTGGGGCATTGTTCACCAATAGAACATGTCAAAGGACACGAGGACATCCCTTAAGACTTGAAGAAAAAGGTTTAGGCTTCAAGCTCGGAAAGGGTTTTTTCACTGTGAGAACGGTAAAGCTATGGAAATGTCTTCCAGTGGACGTTGTTATGGCAGGTTCATTGGTCAGTTTCAAAAAAAAGCTGGATGAGTTTCTACAAACAAGGAATGTTGCAAGTTACTGAGATTGACATAAGTAGAGTTGATCCAGGGAAATTTCCGATTGCCACTTGGAGTCAGGAAGGAATTTTTTCCCCCTTCAAATTTGGTGGGTTTTTTTTTGCCTTCCTCGGTCAACAGTTAGCAGGAAATGAGGATATTGCTAGATGGGTTGAACTGGATGGACGTAGTCTTTATTCAACCTCAATACTATACTATACTATGGTTGGCTATGCTTAGGAAAATAAAGAAGCTTGCTGTCTATTCAAGTGCTGCAATCTATTGTCAAGGCTGGGGACTGTTGATGTTTATATAGAGAGACCAACCCCAGATCTATACAGACAAGTTAGACAATTTACTATAAACACTGAACTCTGAACCTGTGTGCGAGCAGGACCTATTATAAAGATACCGGTCTATATTTATATACAGTATGAAATATATCCTTCCTATTCTATAAAATATGTTTATGATTAGGTAGATGATGGACCAGACCATGAACCGAACCCAGTTTCAAGACAGATCTTTCCAAACTGTATTCAAACATTTTTTTGAAAATTCAAGATTTCGAAAATTCCCTGAAATTTCTCGATTTTGTAAATTCTAAATTTCTTTATATTTATATACGCAGTGCTGTACATTATAAAATACAAAGTATACAAACAGGGGGATAAGTGCAAGCAATTCTACAGATAAATTACATTTCAAGGTTAGGAGCCCTTCTTGGAGACTCACTGGTGGCAGTTGGGGGTCAACGGGGAGGGTAGTTGGTGGAGGGCATTCTAAGCCTCCTGTCAAAGGGAAGCCCTATAGACCCCTCTTGGTAGGTTCACTGTGGCTGGCAAACCGTGAGGGGAAGATGGTCTTGACTTGTGTGTTCACTGCAGTGTTGGGCACAAAAGCACCAGCACCGGATTTTCGAAAAAATTTGAAAAATAGAGGTGCAAAAGTCTGCTATTAATCTGCAGAAACCAATAGCTATTCTCTAACTGCAGCAGCCCAATAAAATGCCAAAATCTGATAGTTGCTGCAAATAATAGCACCAACAAACTTTTGCACCTCTATTGTTCCAGCCCGTAATAGTGTTACGTATCAAGAACACATCAAACCTTGCTATTGTTGGGAAAGTATATTATGATACATCCAGTGGGACTCTGGTTTGTTTTTTTTACCCATTAATCAATTATGTGCCCAGTAGCCACATTGATGTCAGCTTGTGAAAAGGCCATTAGCTATGGTGGTATGTGAATGTTGGCTCCCATCCCTATCTTTCAAGTGTCTCTTTGTCATCTAATTTAGCATGCAAATCTAAATTGGCTGTTGGGGAAATAACGGTGTGTGTGTTTTCATTTCTCTCATAACAGATTGTTATCATGGTCGGCGTATCTAACGCAGAACCAAATTCACACACCCAACCTACTGACATTAATGAGATGAAGGAAACATGTGTTCACCGCTGAAAGTCAATTAGCAATGCAATGTTTAAAGGGCATGTCCACCTTGAAAATTATTTTTGATATGTTGCTCCCCCATGTATGGTAGCCCAACCGCATGATTAGTATTTTCCAAAAGCTCCCAAACTCTTACTTACCTCCCCTCGTTCCTCCGCTGCACTGCCGGCCCTCTGCTTGCGAGAATGCAAGCAGAGGGGCGGGACCGGCAGTTGCGTCTGTGATTGGCTGAGCGGCAGCCAATCACGGACGCGGCTGCGGTCATTCAGTGCAGCGGAGGAAAGAGGAAGGTAAGTAAGAGTTTGGGGAGCTTTTTGAAAATACTAAACATGCGGTTGTATCCTTTATATACTCTTTTATTCAGCTCTAATTGAAAAAAAATAGCTTCAGAGCAATTTTTAATAACTGATAACTGCTTTTTATTTCAGTATTACAGTAAATCCTTGTTACACCTGCCTGGCTAAGCAAAAGGCTAAGGACTCGCAACCCCACCTTCATCCTAACCATTAATAGTGGCTGCCAATTCAAATTGTTCCAGCGAATCAGTCCACTCCCTAGTTACCCTGTCAAATGGATCAGGTTTAAAAATAGGTTTGGCATTTGGGCCTGGTAGAGCTACTGAGTCTAATTGGGAAATTTCATCTGCAGGTACAAGGACAGGAGGATTTAAATCAATACCATCAGTAGCAGCCTCCATAGCTTATTACAGAGAACAAACATACAAAGAAAACAGGGAGAATAAATGGTATTACCAGCGCCACTGCCACCAATTTGTACCAGATCACTGCTTTATGGAAGGATTATGGGTAGCATGGCAAACAGTGGGTTACTCTGGTGGTCTGGCACAAAGCAGACAGTGCACATAAACAGGTTCCCCACATAACATGTGCAGTAATCAGGGGTGTCCTTGTCTATGGTGCACCACTTTGAATATTGACCAGGCCTGTATATTGTGTGTCCTTGTAAGTTGGTGTACACTTATCTGTTGCCTTAGAGTTTGTATCCAATAAGGTAAATTGTCTGTCCAATAATCTGTCCTCCCAACAGGTGGTAACAGGATCTTATACACAGGATCTTGTATTACAGTCAATATCACTCCAAAGCACACACCACAACCCACTTTCACTTTCTCTCCTCCTACCATAGAGAGCTGGGGTGTCTTGTATTTTATTACTCACACCACCTGCAGGCTGGAGGTGGTATAAAAGGAGCCTTATATGTGTATTGCAATATGTCCATTGCAATACACATCATATCCTGTGTAGCAGACAGAAACTTTTTTGGATAACACTTCCTTTCATATGGAGCAGACACAGGGGTGTGGTTTAAGCTGACATTTGACCATTCCATTTTAAAATAGGGAACTCAGCTCTGTAAGTAAGTTTATGTATTTTGTATATTTTGTGTTGTACCTAATATAAGCCAGTGCTATTCTTAATATGCATTTAGTGATGGTCATTTAAATGGTAACAGTGAAATAGTACACCCATACATATACACCTTTCCTATGTGTAATATCCTATACCCCCCACCACATTGGTAGCTCCTAAAAACTCAATGCAATCTCCTATGGAGATATTAATATATTTATATAATGTAAGGGATACCACCTTTCTGCTGGATCTTCTTCGTGACCAACATATGATCGCAAAATGAATGGGCCAGGCGGGACCTCGTGATAATATGCTGGCAGCAAAGAAGATCAGAAAAGGTTTCTGCAGAACTGAATGCAGATAGCCACTTCACAACCACTTGCTTTATTACAGATTGTGAAAACACCAACCGTGGTGCAAAATACCGAAATTGTGTGGTATTTTGCGACTGTGCAGTATCACCAAAAGCTACACCACTGTGATATTTAACTGTCTATTTTTCAACATATATGTATAGTAACATCATGGCCGTAAACAACTGGTATTGGTTGTAAATTTAAAGCCGCATCATAAAATTCTTACGGCCCCTATGATTGTGCATCCATCAATGACCAATGACAATCAACATAGTGCCCAAGGTGTCAGCTGTTTGTTCAAAAGCATCACATGCTAATAACCAGCTATCAGGGAATGTGCAAGGTTTGCACCATTAAGTTCGGGCTGTGTATTACAATGGATCTATCTAGGTGGAGCTTGAACCAATGTCAGTTACATATTGGAGGATATTTAAGGATTCAGGCAATAGTTTGGAAAAGGACTGGATCTCTAGGTCTGTGGCCTGTAGTATTTGTCCCACCTGGACTTTTGTTTTTCCTTCAATTTTTATAAAGTCAAAAGAAATATCTGTAGGCAGTGGAAATCTGGAATATCAAGGATATTACACAAGACAGACTCAAAGCTCCCTGTAATTGTTGTGTGGGTTAAACAAATAATTCTATTGTTGAGTGTTTTTAGAAACGCTGTACATTTACACAAAATGGAAGGCAGGTTTCAGCATGTACCGAATTGTGTATCTTGACTAGAATCACTTACTGCATGTTGTATTGCCCTTCAGTGTGAGGTGACGGGTTGGTTAAAACAACTGCCATATCTCAGCTCCATGTTATTTTATCCCGTTTTTATTGTATCAGTCCCTTACATTCTGTTTTACTTTACAAACAGATTATTTTACCATTACAGTTACAGACCAGACCATTGATTCCTGAACCTGAAGTAGGGTTGCTACCTTGCTCAACTAAAAATATTAGCCATGTTGGGTATTAGTGGTGACCTGGCACTAAACAGATTGCAACCAGATTGCTTGTCTCCTCCTTACCTGCATTCCATTGCTGGTCTTAAAATTACAACCTTATGAGCTAAGGGCCAAGGACCTCCAGGGTAGTGTTTTCAGAAATACTACCGCAGCCACGTGCTAAGCCAGGGAGACAGCAGGAGCTTAGGAGCATTAATGCGTGGCTAAGAGAGTGGTGTAAGGAAGAAGGGTTTGGGTTTATTGAGAACTGGGCAGACTTTGCTGTCGGCTACAGGCTTTTTTGTAGGGATGGGTTGCACCTCACTGATGGCGGTGCAGCTGTTCTAGGGGAGAAGATGGATAGAGGGTTGGAGGAGATTTTAAACTAGGTTTGGGGGGGGAGGGTATTAGCAGTCTCACTGGGATAGATAGCCCAGGAGGAAAGCAGGGTGTAGATAGGCCAGTGGTGGGCGGAAAGGGGGGTGGGGCTAGCATAGGGGATAGGGAGGCATGTGTATTAAAGTGTACGAATAAATTACAGGATCATAATCTAAAATGTATGTTTGCAAATGCGAGAAGCCTGACTGACAAAATGGGTGAATTGGAAATGATGGCATTGAATGAAAAGTATGATGTAATAGGTATAGCAGAAATGTGGTTGAACAGTTCTAACGACTGGGCTGTAAATATAGAAGGATGTGCCTTGTTTAGGCAGGACAGAAAAAAAAGGTAAGGGGGAGGAGTATGTGTTTATGTTAAAAAAGAATTGAAGCCAAATTTAAAAGATGAGATAACTGGTGATATGGATGATAAAGTGGAGGTAATATGGGTGGAATTAGGCAACAGGAAAGGGGGTAATGTCATTGTGCATTTTGGACTTAAAAATCCTTGTGCTACTTATACTATAAATGGCTCTGTGTTAAGTGAATCCCTGTTGGAAAGGGATCTTGGAGTTTTGGTGGATAACAAACTTAAAGGTAGCAAGCAGTGCCAGGCGGCAACAGCCAGAGCCAGCATGGTATTGTCTTGTATAAAGAGAGGTATGGATTCAAGGGAGGAAAATGTAATTCTCCCTCTTTACAAAGCATTGGTAAGGCCTCATTTGGAATATGCAGTGCAATTTTGGAATCCTGTGTACAAAAAGGACATCTTTGAAATGGAAAGGGTTCAGAGAAGGGCAACTAAATTAATAAGGGGATTGGGGGAGCTTGAATATGAAGAGAGACTGGAAAAGTTACAATTATGTACGCTGGAGAAAAGCCGCTTGCGTGGGGATATGATTACTGTGTTTAAATACATTAACGGGCCATACAATAAACTATCTGGGGCATTGTTCACCAATAGAACATGTCAAAGGACACGAGGACATCCCTTAAGACTTGAAGAAAAAAGGTTTAGGCTTCAAGCTCGGAAAGGGTTTTTCACTGTGAGAACGGTAAAGCTATGGAAATGTCTTCCAGTGGACGTTGTTATGGCAGGTTCATTGGTCAGTTTCAAAAAAAAGCTGGATGAGTTTCTACAAACAAGGAATGTTGCAAGTTACTGATATTGATACATAAAGTAGAGTTGATCCAGGGAAATTTCCGATTGCCACTTGGAGTCAGGAAGGAATTTTTTCCCCCTTCATAAATTTGGTGGGTTTTTTTTTGCCTTCCTCTGGATCAACAGTTAGGCAGGAAATGAGGATATTGCTAGATGGGTTGAACTGGATGGACGTATGTCTTTATTCAACCTCAAATACTATACTATACTATGGTTGGCTATGCTTAGGAAAATAAAGAAGCTTGCTGTCTATTCAAAGTGCTTGCAATCTATTGTCAAGGCTTGGGGACTGTTGATGTTTATATAGAGAGACCAACCCCAGATCTATACAGACAAGTTAGACAATTTACTATAACACTGAACTCTGAACCTGTGTGCGTATGCAGGACCTATTATAAAGATACCGGTCTATATTTATATACAGTATGAAATATATCCTTCCTATTCTATAAAATAATGTTTATGATTATAGGTAGAGATGGACCAGACCATGAATCCGAACCCAGTTTCAAGACAGATCTTTCCAAACTGTATTCAAACATTTTTTTGAAAATTCAAGGATTTCGAAAATTCCCTGAAATTTCTCGATTTTGTAAATTCTAAATTTCTTTATATTTATATACGCAGTGCTGTACATTATAAAATACAAAGTATACAAACAGGGGGATAAGTGCAAGCAATTCTACAGATAAATTACATTTCAAAGGTTATGGGAGCCCTTCTTGGAGACTCACTGGTGGCAGTTGGGGGTCAACGGGGAGGGTAGTATTGGTGGAGGGCATTCTAAAGCCTCCTGTCAAAGGGAAGCCCTATAGACCCCCTCTTGGTAGGTTCACTTGTGGCTGGACAACCGTGAGGGGAAGATGGTCTTGACTTGTGTGTTCACTGCAGTGTTGGGCACAAAAGCACCAGCACCGGATTTTCGAAAAAATTTGAAAAATAAGAGGTGCAAAAGTCTGCTATTAATCTGCAGAAACCAATCAGATATTCTCTAACTGCAGCAGCCCAATAAAATGCCAAAATCTGATAGTTGCTGCAAATAATAGCACCAACAAACTTTTGCACCTCTTATTGTTCCAGCCCGTAATAGTGTTACGTATCAAAGACACACATCAAACCTTGCTATTGTTGGGAAAGTATATTAATGAATACATCCAGTGGGAACTCTGGTTTGTTTTTTTTACCCATTAATCAATTATGTGGCCCAGTAGCCACATTGTATGTCAGCTTGTGAAAAGGCCATTAGCTATGGTGGTATGTTGAAATGTTGGCTCCCATCCCTTATCTTTCAAGTGTCTCTTTGTCATCTAATTTAGCATGCAAATCTAAATTTGGCTGTTGGGGAAATAACCGGTGTGTGTGTTTTCATTTGCTCTCATAACACAGATTGTTATCTATGGTTACGGCGTATCTAAACGCAGAACCAAATTCAACACCAACCTACTGACATTAATGAGATGAAGGGAAACATGCTGTTCACCGCTGAAAGTCATTATTAGCAATGCATAATGTTTTAAAGGGCATGTCCACCACTGAAAATTATTTTTGATATGTTGCTCCCCATGTATGGTAGCCCCAACCGATGATTAGTATTTTCCAAAAGCTCCCCAAACTCTTACTTACCTCCCCCGTTCCTCCGCTGCACTGCCGGCCCTCTGCTTGCGAGAATGCAAGCAGAGGGGCGGGACCGCAGTTGCGTCTGTGATTGGCTGAGCGGCAGCCAATCACGGACGCGGCTGCCGGTCATTCAGTGCAGCGGAGGAAAGAGGAGAGGTAAGTAGAGTTTGGGGAGCTTTTTGAAATACTAAACATGCGGTTGGGGCTACCATACATGGGGAGCAGCATATTAAAATGGTTTTTACGCTAGGGGGAGGGATAGTGGAACGGGAGGGAGAGGGAGGGAGAGGGAGGGAGAGGGAGGGGGAGGGAGGGGGAGAAGGGCTGCAGTACGCATGACAAATATCTACCGGAGGCAAGGTAGCAGGCAGAGCCCTGCTAGCCTCCTGGTAGACAGTTTTTGGGACTTTAGGGGGGATCTACAGGAGAACCCTATGGAGCTGGGATGTGAGGTAAGGATTACACTACACTACATGGTGGGGCCATTACTGGGGGGGATTATAGTTTTGGGGGTGGACATGCCCTTTAATATAGTGACATAGATGAAAATGGAATATTGGTCCAATATTTAAAGGGTATATCCACCCCCAAACCACAAACTTCTTCTAAGATAAGTCAACCCCTAAATGTACTTACCCGACCCCATTCCCTCTCACGGCCTCTTCTGCTACTTCTGTGCACGGAACAGCAGAAGGAGCCAGACATGGCAGCCACACCTGTGATTGGCTGAGATTCAGCCAATCACTGATGCGGCTGCCGGTCAGCAGAGGGAGCCAATGGAATGATAAGTATATTTGGGGTCTGATTTTAGATGTTTAAAGGTAGCTTTTTGGGTTTGGTGAGGGTTTCCTTAATAAGAAGTTTTAAGGTAAAACAATGCAGCCGCTTGGCGATCTGGAGGGAGGGGAGAGAGCACCACTGTGCATGCCAGAATCCTCTCAGTGAAGCAGGAAATAGTAGGCACCGGATTACACACAGAGGATCCTACTCTTCACTTTTCTGGACTTTCTTCAGGCCCTGCAGGGCAACCATAAGGAGCAGAAGGGAAAGTTAGGGATCTTTTAACACTACATAGTGGGAAAAAAATTTACTTGGGCAGGTGGACATGCTCTTTAATGCTAGAAGCATTTTTCAGGATCTTTTATACAAATAGTAAAAAGGAAATAATGCCTAACAAAGCCTAAGAAAAGTATGAGAATAAACAGGGTGTTCATTGCAACTGGTAAAAGCAAAGAAGAGAAGAAGACATGGTTTCACATATACAGTGAGGGGAAGAAGTATTTGATCCCCTGCTGATTTTGTACGTTTGCCCTCTGCCAAAGAAATGACCAGTCTATAATTGTAATGGGAGGTTTTATTGTAGCTTTGAGAATCAGAATAACAGCAAAACCCCCTCTAAAATCTAGGGGGCGATGCTATATCAGCTGTTATTAGTGCAAAACCCTCACTAATCAATGTACTATGGGGTTAGTGTGGGGTTTCCACTAATTAAGCAATGGCTGCAACATTTCTAAAACTTTATTCCTAAAGAAGTTAGGTTTTGAGCTAACATTTAGCATGAAACCTGCTGTCTTTCAAATAGAGGTTTAAGTCAGAGATTGATGTGCATTGTAATGAGGCTCCAAGGTGTCTTTTCTGTGTGCATACAATACAAGGATTGTGGAAGCACTCCAATTAGGCTAATTTACAACTACATTTAGTGGAAGTGCTACTGATCTGGTCAAACATAGAAAAGATAATCAATGCACATTCCTAGGCCCCATACAATATCATATTATCTGCACACTGGCATACTTTATAAACAAAGGGGTTTTAGTATACATTACTGTGATCACAAGAATGAAAAGCCTTCCAACCACGTCAAGGTAACCCCAGTCTGGAAGGTCCTAACTTCTAACCTTTTTTACTTCAATTACCATCTGCAAACTTTTGCATTTCTCATAGTTGTGCACTGGATCCATATAACAGGCTTTCTCACTTCCCCCCAGCCCTTTGGCTTTTTAAAATGAGGGAAGAGGCCATCCAGTGCTTTATATTAAAGGCATAGGACCTCCCATAAAAGGGGCGTGCTGGGGGTGCTATTACCACATGGAAGCTTGACCAAGCCTCCGAATAGATACATACAAAACAAGGATTGTGGAAGCACTCCAATTAGGCTAATCTACAACTACATTTAGTGGAAGTGCTACTGATCTGGTCAAACATTTATACAAACATAGAAAAGATAATCAATGCACATTCCTAGGCCCCATACAATATGATATTATCTGCACACTGGCATACATTATAAACAAAGGGTTTTTAGTATACATTACTGTGATCACATGAATGAAAAGCCTTCCAACCACGTCAAGGTAACTTCAGTCTGGAAGGTCCTAACGTCTAACCTTTGTGCAGGTAACAAGCAAATATTCCTTTTGCCTCTCTGTATTCAGAATCAACCAATCAGGACCTTGCACAATTTACCCAATAGCAGGCAATTATCCTGTATAAAAAAAGACTTGAACATTCCTTTCACCTTAAAAGGACTATAGTCATGGATTTTACTTGATATACTTATTAATAATGTATCAAGGGAATATGAAGAACATATGTATATAAGTTTATTCTTAAAACAAACAAGTCCTTAACAAGTTCTATATGGGGTAACGAAAACCTTGTTCATTTCTCATTGAAAGGAGATTCATATAAGTATCTAAAGCTGGACCAGATCCTGGCTAACTCTGAAATGGGATTACATTATCATTAAATATGACAGACACACAAAATAATCATCCCTGAGATGCAGTGATCTTAATTTCCAGAATTTTTACAATTTCTAAAAATTCTAATGCAATTTTTTAAGGAACTCTACCCCAAAAGAAAAGAATAACCATACTCTAATTAATAAATTAAAAAAAGAAAAAAAAATGTAACTGGTGAACAATGAATGAATATGAGATTAATGAACAAAATTCTACATCGATTTCCAACATTTCAATTCTTAATTTTAGATTTTTATCAAAATTTTAAAAGCTCTGCAGCATCCGTGAAATTTTGAGAATTTCATCTTAAAACCAGGACTTATCACTAATAACAAGCCCAATAATTTTTATTTATCGCTATCAATTCGATTTAACAATAACCAATAACTTTCATCCTGTCTTTAAAACATATAAGACCACAAAAAATAAAATGTAATGGTTCCTATAAATCTTATATCACATCCTACTTTTTTAAGAATAAGAAGAGGCACACTCCTGGAATCAAATTAAGTGCTTTTAATAATGCTTGTGAAGGTTCTCATTCATCCAGGTCATGGTATATCTGTTGTATTCAATTAGATCAACTGGACTTGAAGTTTAGTTCTTGAAGACGTTTCGCTAGTCATCCGACTGGCTTTCTCAATTCAGAATGACTTGTACAAGAATCTGTGGCAATTATGTACCCTGGAAAATCCCAATTAGCATATTACAGCCAAGTGTTAAGGGCATGATTGGATAGTGGCTAAGAGGTGTTATAGGAACGCCCAGAGTAAGGTGTCAAAACAGCATTGTACATGGCAGACAGTTGGTGTCGAACCCCCCCTCCTCTATTTAGGCTTGGTTTCTTTTTTTTCACATAAATCGCCTCCTTGACACCTCTCATTAACCAGTCATGTTCCTTTGCCAATATGTTAACATTACAATCTTCAAAGGTATGTCCTTTATCCTTAAGATGCAGGTACAAGGCTGAGTCCTGACCCAAGGAATTGGCTCTTCTGTGCTGGGCCATACGTTGATACAGTTGCTGTTTGGTCTCCCCCACATACAAATCAGAGCATTCTTCGCTGCACTGCACTGCACATATGTCGCTTTTCTTGTGCTTCGGTATTGGGTCTTTCGGATGTACCAATTGCTGCCTCAGTGTGTTGTTCGGTTTAAAGCAGACAGGGATACGGTGTTTTTTGAAAATTCTTCTTAATTTCTCGGAGACCCCTGCTACATATGGGATGACCATGTTCTTCCTCCTGTCTTGCTTTTCCCCTTCACTGTTGGTATTTGTGTTCTTGTCTTTCCTTCTACTTCTTTTGACATAGGCCCAGTCTGGATATCCACAAGTTTTAAGGGCTCCTCTGAGATGTTTCATTTCTTTAGCCTTCGCCTCTGTGCTAGTGGGGATGTTCTCAGCTCTGTGTTGCAGGGTTCTGATGACACCCAGCTTGTGATCTAAAGGGTGGTGGGAGTCAAACATCAAATACTGATCTGTGTGTGTTGGTTTTCTGTAAACCTCTACTTCCAGTTTACCATTCTCCCTGACTTCTACCAAGCAGTCCAAGAAAGCCAGTTTGTTGTTTTGTACCTCTTCCCTTGTAAATTTGATGTTTTGGTCTACCGGATTGATGTGTTCTGTGAAAGCTTGTTCTTCCTTCTGGTGGATTTTAACCCAGGTGTCATCCACATATCTGAACCAGTGCACGAGTCCACTAAGGAACACACCTGTTCTGGGTTGAGATCATTTCTGCTGGTAAGAGTGCTGTCTTGGCCCAGCCGTTTTCTCACCATGTCAACAGCCTCCTTGGTGGGTATACAGTTGACGAGAGATGTCACATCATAGGACACTAAAGTTTCTTCTGCACCGATTACTATATCTTCAATCTTGTTGGTGAAATCCTGAGAGTTCTGGATGTGATGTTTAGAACTTCCCACCAATGGTCCTAAGATGTTGGCTAGGTATTTTTGCCACCTTGAAACATCTCAGAGGAAAAAAACTTGTGGATATACGACTGGGCCTTTGTCAAAAGAAGTAGAAGGAAAGACAAGAACACGAATACCAACAATGAAGGGGAAAAGCAAGACAGGAGAAAGAACCTGGTCATCCCATATGTAAGAGAAGAGCCAATTCCTTGGGTCAGGACTCAGCTGTGTA
Organism: Hymenochirus boettgeri; assembly: GCA_019447015.1. Lineage (NCBI taxonomy): Eukaryota > Metazoa > Chordata > Amphibia > Anura > Pipidae > Hymenochirus > Hymenochirus boettgeri. Next base: position 39,501,502 of record CM033469.1, on the reverse strand, counting down.
CCTGCATCTTAAGGATAAAGGACATACCTTTGAAGATTGTAATGTTAACATATTGGCAAAGGAACGTGACTGGTTCAAGAGAGGTGTCAAGGAGGCCATTTATGTGAAAATAAAGAAACCAAGCCCAATAGAGGTGGGGGGGGGGGGTCGACACCAACTGTCTGCCATGTACAATGCTGTTTTGATACCTTACTCTGGGCATTCCTATAACACCTCTTAGCCACTATCCAATCACGCCCTTAACGCTTGGCTGTAATATGCTAATTGGGATTTTCCAGGGTACATAATTGCTACAGATTCTTGTACAAGTCATTCTGAATTGAGAAAGCTAGTCGGATGACTAGCGAAACATCTTCAAGAACTAAACTTCAAGTCAAGTTGGTCTAATTGAATACTACTTTATTGGATTCCAGGAGTATGCCTCTTCTTATTCTGAAAGGGTATCGTGGACTCACCTGTTGTAGTGCAGGCTTTAAGCTAGGTACACACCTAGCGATTTTTCCTCTTGACCGACCGTTCGATACTTTTGACTGGTCGGCCAGGAGGAAGGACTGTCGGTCGCGGCAAAAGCAGCCGCGTCCGATAGTTACCGTGACCGATCGTGCGGTCCATAGAGGACTGCACGATCAGATGAGGTTTTCCACCATGTCCGATCGTCCTTTCGTCCGATTCGGACGAACGGTCGGTCGAACATGGGCGCATTCGGATGCGATAATTTCGGTCCGATCGACCGATACACTGAACTATCGGTCGATCGGACCGAAATATCTCATCGTGTGTACCTAGCTTTAGAGTGCACCTCCGAATATACAGTATACAAGAACTCTGTAACTATTATTCATATCACAAAGAGTCATGGAGCTAAAAGAAAACCTATTTGGAAAGTGCAATTCATTCATTATTAGCTGCAAACTATAAATAGAAGAAATGTGAATCATTACATGTTTACTTACTATTGTGCTAAAGAAACCCACTTTGTTGGCTTAGAGAATAGATCCTCCCTGCAGGAATGTCTTTGCATTTGAGAAGACAGACATCTTCCTGTTGCTCAATTCCTGTTTTACAAACAATAATTGTGTGTTCTAAGAGTTTGAAATGGAGTCAACGTGTAGGAGGCTAAGACAATAGCTATCTGAACAAGATCACATACACACAGCCAAACAATGTTGCTTTAATTGCCAGAGTTTTGGCCAAATCTAGAATTATAGAATATTTATTAATACATTGCAGGTTTCAAACAAACCTTTATTGAATTTTTACTATATAAAAAATATGTATGTATGAATGTACTCACCTCATAGCCACACCCAAAAGCATCCACATAACGGTGATGCCCTCAGAAAGGGGTGACGCCCATTTAGTCCAGTTTGACCAATAAAAAGCCTGCACCTCACTTGCAAAGTGTGATGCCCCAATTCAGTAACTCAGATGAAGGGTCTGGGCTCTGTGTGCTGCCCGACTTCAACAACACAGACACAGAGTCCACTTCAGTGACACAACAACAGCGTAATGTATGGCTACACAAGAGAGCTGCACACACAGAACAACAGCTTCTATAACAGAGGGAACCAGACATTTCCCTTAAAGTCTGTAACCCATTAGAATTTGCTCCTGGAAGGTTTCAAATATAAACCCTGGAAAGACCATGTTACTATTGGTGATATGAATGACATTTATATACAAATATAAACCCTGGAAAGACTATGTTACTATTGGTGATATGAATCACATTTATATACAAATATAAACCCTAGAAAGACTGTGTTACTATTGGTGATATGAATCACATTTATATACAAATATAAACCCTAGAAAGACTATGTTACTATTGGTGATATGAATGACATTTATATACACATATCAAAACCCCTGGAAAGACTATGTTACTATGTTGATATGGATGACATTTATATACAATATAAACCCTGAAAGACTGTGTTACTATTGGTGATATGAATGACATTTATATACAAATATAATCCTGGAAAGACTATGTTACTATTGGTGATATGAACCACATTTATATACAAATATAAACCCTGGAAAACGATGTTACTATTGGTGATATGAAAACATTATATACAATATAAACCCTGGAAAGACTATGTTACTATTGGTGATATGAACCCATTTATATACAAATATAAACCCTGGAGACTATGTTCTATTGGTGATATGAACCACATTTATATACACAATATAACCCTGGAAAAGATTTTTACTATTGTGATAGAATGACATTTATATACAATATAAACCCTGGAAAGACTATGTTACTATTGGTGATATGAATGACATTATATACAAATATAACCCTGGAAAGGCTATGTTACTATTGGTGTATGAATGACATTTTATACAAATATAAACCCTGGAAAGACTATGTTTACTATTGGTGATATGAATGACATTTAATACAAATATAAAACCTGGAAATTATGTTTACTATTGGTGATTGAATACATTTATATACAATATAAAACTATGTTACTATTGGTGAATATAATGACATTTATATACAAATAAAACCCTGGAAAGATGTTACTATTGGTGATATGAATACATTTATATACAAATATAAACCCTGGAAAGACTATGTTACTATTGGTGATATGAATGACATTTATATCAATATGAACCCTGGAAAGACTATGTTACTATTGGTGATATGAATGACATTTATATACAAATATAAACCCTGGAAGATTATGTTACTATTGGTGATATGAATGATATTTATATAACAATATAAACCCTGAAAAGACTATTGTTACTATTGGTGATATGAATGACATTTATATAAATAAAAACCCTGGAAAGACTATGTTACTATTGTGATATGAATGACATTTATATACAAATATAAACCCTGGAAGACTATGTTACTATTGGTGATATGAATGACATTTATATACAAATATAAACCCTGGAAAGACTATGTTACTATTGGTGATATGAATCACAATTATATACAAATATAAACCCTAGAAAGACTATGTTGCTATTGGTGATATGAATCCATTTATATACAATATAAACCCTGGAAAGTCTATGTTACTATTGGTGATATGAATGACATTTATATCCAAATATAAACCCTGGAAAGACTATGTTACTATTGGTGATAGAATCACATTTATGTACAAATATAAACCCGGAAAGACTATGTTACTATTGGTGATATGAATGACATTCATACAAATATAACCCTGGAAAGACTATGTTACTATAGGTGATATGAATGACATTTATATACAAATATAAACCCGGGAAAGACTATGTTACATTGGTGATATGAATGACATTTATATACAAATATAAACCCTGGAAAGACTATGTTACTATTGGTGATATGAATGACATTTATTTACAAATATAAACCCTGGAAAGACTATGTTACTATTGGTAATATGAATCACATTTGCGGCGATTGTCATGATAAGAAATTTAAAGCAGATCCTCCTGGAATATGCTGTAGCAATGGAAAATGACCCAAGTCATCATGACCCGTGCCCCCAATGGCACCGCTACATCACCAAACATCATGGGCACGCATCAAAATGACATGGCCATGCCCAAGCCCCCAAACATCACCGTCCTAATCATACCACAACCTTCAAGGCCACACGCCCATAGATAACTGTCATGCCCCCAAACATCACAACCATGCCCCCTAATGTTGTGACCATGCCCCCAGATATTGTCGTCACGCCCCCCTAAAAAACCATTATGGCCTGTCCCCATACATCATGCCCCCAAATATCACAGGTATGCCCCCAATCATGGCCACATCCACAAACAATATGTCCATGCCCCCAAACATCACAGGCACACCCCCAAACTTGGAATCCACACCCCAAACCATCATAACCATGACCCCAAATGGAACATCCATCCTTTTAAACAGAATGGCCGTGCCCCCAAACATTGCGACCACAACACCAAATTTCACATCCACGCCTCCTGGACACCACAACATCACAGACATGCTTACAGACTGTCCACACCCTAGAATGCCATGACCATGCCCACATCGCATAACATGCTATTTTCCAACCAGACACACACTGCCCACATGTCACACACACAGACGGTTACAACTAAAAGAATAAAGACATCATGTCACTTTCAATTTGGACCAGAAAGTAACCTAATTGATTGGGATCTAATAGTCAATATAAAGTGGTCATGGATAGCAAGGATAAAGTGTTAACGTGCAAACAAGGTGAAATACTGCTAATTAATGTGCAAAAAATAGAGCACGCTTAATAAAAACACACAGTGCTCAGACAGAGACACAACAACAGCGTGAAGCCCGTCAGTCAATCAAGTACCGTGGAATTCATTTGCAATCAATTTGTTTTTCCCAAGGCCAATTCTGAGTAGGTTCACCACAACATTTGTATATTTGTAAAACTGATAACGTTGTATATAAAGTTTTGCTATAAACATATGTGCTATACGTCCCTCAAGCAATGTAACCTCCTCAACTCATAACTATTAAATACATGACGTACATTACCAACTGTGCACTGCTTTTTCTGCCTGTCTTCCATCTAATCCAAACACACACCTGCACGTAACAGATACATTACCCACAAGTGTACGCGGGCAACGCCGGGTACAACTGCTATTACTAAATAATAACAAAACGAAGATTTGATATCAGGTGGTAGTAGGAACTTCACTTTACATTACTTGCTTGGTTCTAAGAATGTTTATTTACTGAAATAATGAGATGCCTGTGCACAAATGAACTGTTTCTACACACAATGTTTTATTGATTTACAAAAGCCTCCAGTAATCTGGAGAAGGATTCATAACTATCTCCAGCAAAACATCTGTTCCAGGGCAAGGATTCAACTTAATTATTAACAAATCAAACTGTCCACACATGGGTTTATTTGTGTGTGTGCAACTCCATAGAGTATGAAGACTAATGCGTGAGACCATTCATTCATTCTGTCTGTACTACTGGCTGGTTGGATAGTCAAACAAGCAGTAAAAGTATAATAGGATCGAGTATTATACTCTAGCTATGATGTCATTTTTGTTATTGGGGATTTATAAAGCGCTGCCATCTTCCATTAGAGATGTAATGCGGGTTCGATTAGAACCCAGTTTCGAATCGAATCTGAGGGTTTCGAAGTCCCGACAAAACATCTCTATCTTCCATAGTGCTTTACATGTATACATTCACATCAGGCCCTGCCCCAAAGAGCTTACAATCTAAGCACATTTATTTAATTCATACAACCTATCAGTATGTCTTCATGATTGTGGGGGAAACCAGAATGCCCGGAGGAAACCCACGCAAGCATGGGGAGAACATACAAACTCCTTGCAGATGTGTCCAAGAGTAGATTTGAACTTTGGCGCTGCAAGGTTTCAACGCTAACCACTGAGCCTCCGATCTGCCACACTTTTCTAATACTACAGTATCCATATTGATAACATAACAGGTGATTCATGTTTTATGCGTTTATGCGGATTCCCCCCCCCCTTTTGAGCGGGAGTAGGATGTATTTATATAGCTGTCAATTGTTTATCTATTTAAAGGTGAATGTTGGAGGGTGGGTAGGCATATGGCAAGGTATTGTATACCCAGTTTTACAGCTGTAAGTTTTGTAATCATTAGCCCAATGTCCACTTGATGTTGTCAGTGAAAACGTTTGAAGAGGGAATGTTCATTCATACACTGTGCAAATTCAATGCATCTAGTCCATCCTTTGATCACAGTAAGTTTGCATTATTGAAAGGGTTTTTGCCTGTCTGTGCGGCACATCTAAATGTTCACAACAAAATAAAAAGCTTTTAAATGATGATGATGATGGAAAACAAATACAAACTCCTTATTCATTGAAATTTACACAATGTCTATTAACCATATAACCATAGAAGAAAGTATTCTTTAACTTCAACAAATATTTTGACACCTTTTGATGTCCACGTGTCCTCTGACATGCCCTATTGGTGAACAATGCCCCAGATAGTTTATTGTATGGCTCGTTAATGTATTTATACACAGTAATCATATCCCGCCTGGCACTGCTTGCTTCCTTTAAGTTTGTTATCCACCAAAACTCCAAGATCCCTTTCCAACAGGGATTCACTTAACACAGAGCCATTTATAGTATAAGTAGCACAAGGATTTTTAAGTCCAAAATGCATCAACATTGAATTCCATCTGCCACTTAGCAGCCCAATGTGACAATCTATCCAGATCCCCCTGCAACAATTGCACATGCTCTGAAGTTTTTAATGGTCGATAAAGTTTTGTGTCGTTTGTGTCGTGGTGACAATACTCACTTCCAAATCATTAATAAATAGATTAAATAGAAGCAGCCCCAACACAGAACCCACTTAGCACTTTAGTCCATAATGATGAAGCCCCATTAACAACTACTCTCTGCATCCTATTCATTAACCAATTTTCTATCCAAGTACAGTACAAATGTGCTTAACCAAACCCACATACCTTAGCTTATACATTAGTCGCCTATAGGGGACTGTATCAAAAGTCTTTGCAAAATCCAATTTTGCTACATTTATTGCTATACCAGAGTCTAAATTTCTACTTACTTCCTCATACGTCCTATACGCGATGCTCGCGTATAGGACACTTTACTTGCGCATTCGATGTTCACGCCTAGATACCATGGACATTTTACTCGCGGATTCGATGCTCGTGTATAGGACACTTTACTCGCGGATTCGATGCTCGCGCTTAGATACCATGGACATTTTACTCACGGATTTGATGCTTGCGTATATGTTTTAATGGACACTTTACTCGCGGATTCGATGCTCGCGTATAGGTATAATACGCATTTTACTCGCATATTCGAACAGTCGAACATTTGATATTTATCGAAAATCTGGGTTCAGGATAGTTTAAGAAGTCCGAATTCGAATAGTTCGGCTCGAACTTGGGTTCGAGTTCTAGTCCATCTCTACTTATAAGGTCAGTCCTTGAAACATACTCTAGAATATTTTCAATTATTAAACTTTCCAGTATCTTCCCCACCACTGAAGTTAAACTTACAGGCCTGTAATTACCCGACTGTGAACAACTACCCTTTTTGAATATTGGAATAACATCAGCCTTTTTCCAATCCAGAGGCACACCACCGGACATGAGGGAATCAGCAAAAATAAGAAACAATGGCCTAGATAAAACTGAACTTAGCTCCCTAAGTACCCAACGATGTATTTTATCCGGTCCAGGAGATTTATTAATATTAACCTTATTTAGTTGTTTCTGTACCATATCCTCGGTTAACCAAAGTGCACCTGAATCTTTTATACCATTATTGCTACTGTACTCTATGATATCTGTACTTGAATCTTCTATAGTGTATACAGAGGGGAAAAAAATATTCAAGACATTTACTTTATCGCCATCCTCCGTAACTAACTTATCCCCATTAATTAATGGTGCCACATTCTCAGTCCTCATCTTCTTACTATTAATATACTTAGGCTTAGTGATGCTTTGTTCAGCTATCCTAACTTCATTATTAATTTTAGTTTGATTGCTCCCTTACACTCCTTGTTACAGTTTTTATTATCCCTAAAGGCCCTTTCCGTTTCCTCTGACTTAAAGTTTTTAAATGCCTTTTTCTTCCTTTACATTTGTCTCTTTACATCAGAATTCAGTCACATGGATGTGGATTTTTTTTTTTTACATTTATTTCCCAAGTGTATAAATTTAGATGTGAACTGGCTTAAAATCCCCTTGAACACAGTCCATTTCTGTTCGGTACCTTTACCTGATAATACATTATCCCAGTTGACATTCTGAAGAGCTACTTTGAATCTGGGAAAATTTGCTTTCCCAAAATTAAAAGTCTTTGTTAACCCAGCGCACTTTTCCTTTCGATAACATATTCCAAATGACACTATTTCATGGTCACTATTCCCTAAGCCTCCAGTTACCATTATATCTATAATGCACTCCACGATGTTAGATATTACCAGATCCAACAGAGCTCCTTTTCTAGTAGGAACCACCTGTGAGAGAAAATTATCCTGCAGCAAATTCAGGAACTCATCGCTTTTTCTGTGTTGGCAGTTCCACTACACCAATCAATGTCAGGGTAGTTAATGTCCCCCATAATGAGCACACTTCCCAAACTTGCAGCCCTTGCCAACTGCATATGAAGCTGACTCACTTCCTCCCTGCTAGCATTTGGCGGCTTATAGCAGACACCAACAATTTTATTACCTCCTTTCCTGTTGCCTAATTCCACCCATATTGCCTCTGCTTTAACATCCATATAGCCAGTTATCTCTTCTTTTAAATTTGGCTTCAATTCTTTTTGGTGAATGAAGTAAAGGCCTAAATCACAACTATACACAACCTGCAAAGTGTAAGGACATAAAGTGATAATACACTAGTTGAATGGCAGTTGAGTCAATAAGATAACACCCAAAATAAGACCAATTCACTGATCAAACATGAATGAGCCCTAATATCAAGATCGTGCAGGGTTTGTCAAAGGGTGGCCGGGGCACAGTGGAGTCCCAGAGATGTGCCTCAAAATTTTGGTGGAAGGAATATTTTTATCAATATGACTTACATTTTTGTAATGTTTTGCGCTAGAATTATATATTAAGATAACATTTTAGTGCAGTCAGTGTAGTGTAATGTTATACTACATCAAATGTGGTTACAATATATACATACCGTATATACTCGAGTATAAACCGACCCGAATATAAACCGAGGTACCCAATTTCACCTAAAAAATCTAATAAAATTGTTGACTCGAGTATAAACCGAGGGTAGTAACTTGGCATTCAAGGTGTTTGGAAACTACAACTCCCAGCTAATAAAGCATGCTGGGAATTGTAGTTTCCAAACATCTTGAATGCCACCCTCACTTGGCATTCAAGATGTTTGTAACTACAACTCCCAGCATCTTATTGCTGGGAGTTGTAGTTTCCAAACATCTTGAATGCCAGTGAGGGTGGCATTCAAGATGTTTGGAAACTACAACTCCCAGCATGCTTTATTAGCTGGGAGTTGTAGTTTCCAAACATCTTAATGCCACCCTCACTTGGCATTCAAGATGTTTGGAAACTACAACTCCCAGCTAATAAAGCATGCTGGGAGTTGTAGTTTCCAAACCTCTTGAATGCCACCCTCACCCTCCCACCCAGTTCAGTTTGTACCTGTGGGCTCTCCTTCATCCAGGAGCTGTGGGCTCTCCTCCATCCAAGGGTTTCCTGTTGCTGGCATTGAAGGTAAGTGTCTTCTCCATTCCGGCAGCAGCGTCCTCTCCATTCCGTCATCCGCGCGCTCATACCCTGTACTGGCGCGCCGGCTGACATCACTAATTGGTGCCGGGCAGTGACGTCGGCCAGCGCGCCAGTACATGAAATGATCATGCGGCTGCCGGAATGGAGAGGACGCTGCCGGAATGGAGAGGACGCTTACAGGTACCTTCAACTTAGTGATTCGAGTATAAACCGAGTCCAAGTTTTCAGGCTGGTTTTACAGCCTGAAAAACTCTGTTTATACTCGAGTATATACGGTATATTGTACAGTACATAAAATATGGTTAATTAAATATTAAGTCCTAGATTAAGAAAACATGTGTGCCCTGAAAAAAGTTTTACATTTACATTGCAAATGTGCCATAGACTGAAAAAGTTTGAGAACCACTGGGATAGTGTATGGCTAGTATAATACAGATCCAAGTAAGCTAAGAAATCCCCAAATAAAGGAAAATTATACTTAACTTCCTTGATCCCCTCCTCTTCTGTCCATGTAAAATACCCAGGGTGAGGACCTAAAAGTTCTCACCCCTGGGTACAGTCTATCTCCCGATAAACTTGCAGAAAGGGAGCAGGAGGGAGAAAGTATAGTTAAGTATATCAGCAGACATATTGTACCCAGGGGTGAGGACTTAGAGGTTTAGGTCCTCACCCTAGGTACATTTAAAGGGCATATCCAGGCAAAAAATAAATTTGATCTCCAACAACCCCCCCGCCCCCCAAACCTCACTTTCGCATTAACAATAATTTCCAAATATGCCCCTGAAGGGACTTACCTGATCCAGTCCTTTGACACCCAGGCGCCGCCCCCCTGCTCCTGTTTCGAGCAAAAACAGGAGCAGAGGGCTTCTGCGCTGACAGCCACTCTATCCCCTGGTCACGGCTGTCAGGCGATTGGGCGTGACATCGCATCGCACCTTTACTGACAGCCGCAACCAGGAAGTGGAGCATCTGTCAGCCGTAGAGCAGAGGAGGAGCGATGAGGGACTGGGTTGGGTAACGTACTTCAGGGGCATTTTTGGAAATTATTGTTAATGCGAAAGTGGGGTTTGGGGGGGTGGAGATCATATATGTTATTTTTGCCTGGACATGCGCTTTAAGGGGATGGGGTCCTTTAATTAGAGTCAAAATGATAGAGAAAATTCATCAAGACATAAACCACCATTATCTACAATGTTCATAGTTCTGAGTCACAACTTTATTATATATACAAAGGAATATATAGAAATTAAATCAGATGCACATCAAATTGCCAATAATTCTTGTAATTTTCAGACCAAAACTAATTTAAAAATCTATAGATTCTATTTAAGGTTATGGACCTCGTAACCTCTACATGAATTAGTCATACAATGAAACCAAGCAGGGAAATACGTAATATTTATGGAGCGAATTATGTAACAATGATTCCAGGAACGTAAACTCAATCGCTTGCATGACTTTTTTTTGGTTTGTGTTTTCAGCTGCTGCATTTATGGTTCTTACACGGAATGAATTCAGCACCTGTTACATTAACAAAGCCAAGGAATTGTCCGACTGGCACTGTGTGCCAAACATATGACATTTCATTTCTTTGCCCTTTAGGAAATCTGGTGCCTGACGAGGACCATGTGGAAGAGGAAGACAGGAAGGAATCTATAAGGATATGAAATTCCGCAGCTGTGAAATCTGATCCTAAGAGATATTTTGTAAAATAATCAGGTCTTTATCGGTAACGAGGAAATGTGGCACTTGTCGCAGTTTGTCAAATGAAATGGCCGTAAAGATACATGTTCACCGTGCCAAACACATTTCATGCCAGGAATGTCTGGTAATTAGCGTCAAATGGAAATCATCATATTTACCTTAGCCTTAAAGGAGAAGGAAAAGTAACTTTCGGGGAAGGTAATGCGTTGTAAATTGAGCCAATAAGATTGGACCATGTATGACCACATGGAATGATTGTACCGTATAAAGAATACATCCAAATGTCCGTTTCTGAATATTTGTGATTAAAGTCGCATGTGTATGGTCGGCTTTAGACAGTCATCCTCATGAACATGTAAGTGGCCCATACACTAGTTACTTACCTGTGACATTCCCACAACATGGTTTGTTGTCCTGGTTTGTAAACGAACTTTGGAACTGCCTGTCTCAAAAATCTACGGATCAGACGGAATTTTCTACATTTACGAAACTCAGAACTTATGATCTGTTAGATTTTTCAGAGTCTCTGGACAAGGATCAAGCAATCTGTCTGTCAGGGACACCCAAGGACTACGTATCTCTTTCTATCGCTCAGGATGAATGCTGCTTTTGCGATTCAATATCGCGTTTGTGAATGTGGGTAAATTTTAACGCCAGCTATTTGCAGCAGGCATTAAAATCCAGCGCGATATTGAATCGCGAGCGTGGGATGTGCGGGTGATTTTTGCGTATTTGCCCAGCGAGTCTGGGTAAATGAGCCTGATAGTCTGCTATTTATTTCTGGATGGCAGTCCCATTTCAGTGTGCTGGATATGTGTAATGCTAATTCATATTTTACTTAGTTTACAATTATTGCCGCTTTGTCACTCCCTGTTACATTTAACTTTGGTGCTAGTGCAATAAAAAGTCCAATCGTTGGCCTGGTCTATTTGCTACTGAACATTAGTTAATACATCATTAATCTCATCCTTTAAAGTGTCGCTTAGAACAAACTGCAGGATATATATTTGGCATATTTCAGTTTTACTAATTTGTTGCTGTTTAATTTTTGCAGTTTTCTGGCTTTAACAAAGATTAAAGCCTTGAACACATTTCTGATGCCACGGACGAGGCCCGGTGCCCAAATGCGTGGCTGTATCAGCCAGTATTGGCACGTGTATAGGCGTTCGCTTGGGTGTCATTTGTGATCCAGATCCTCTTGCCTTAAACCTCTCTCTATTGTGGCTCCTGTCCTCTGGAATTCTATTCCCCTCTCTTCATCATATCTCTCTGAGCACAGCACCGCATAGGAATGTTGACACTGCACCAGCTATTACTATGGTACTTCTACCCTTCCTTATGTATGTTACCCACCCAATTAGATTGTAAACTCTGCATGGCAGGGACCCCTTTCCTCATCTCATCTAACATGTTTCAAGCACTTGTATATTTCATGATCTGCATACTTATTTATATATTTATGTATTTATTGATTGTCCCCCTTGTACAGATTTTTGTATTCCAATATTGTACAGCGCTGTGGCCCCAAGTGGCACTATTTAAATAAACATATACATACATATAGTGAACTGGGAAAAATATTAGTTAGAAATATAACATAGCAGATAACTGACAAGTCACAAGTTTTTGTCTTTAAACTGATGGTAACAGACGTTAAATGTGTTGATGAATGTTGAACATTAATTGCAGAATGCACATTGCTCCTATTCTACTGTCAGCCATTACTTTGAATTACATTGCACATTCTTGCATTAGTGTCATTTTTTTTACACACATTCTGAGAATTGTTTCCAATGCAAAACCACGCGTTTTGCAATGATAACTCAAAATTCTTACAAACATCACAAAGTATGTTATATTGGACATAATAATGTGTTTGTTGTGTAAGAACCTATATTTAAAGGAATAGTTCACTCAGAAAATGAACTATTCCATGACTGCATTAATTGAAGAAATGCCGTTCGTATAGGATCTTTGGCATTTCAATAAGGTCTGCAGAACCGCTGGTGGAATGGAACTCACCGGATTCGGTCCTCTCTAAATCTACTATAACATTCATTAACTTAAGCCCTCCTTGTTTACACCACTGTGGGACAATAGCTTTGTTAGTTACTATTAGTAATAGAATTCTACCTGTATAGATAAACTTTAAATGGCAAGCATCTCTCTGCTGCCTCCTATTAAAGCTGTACAAGCTCTTCATGAACTCACACATGTGCAGAGCTGGAGGCTTGGAGAACAGCAGCAAAGATGTACTAAACAGGCAGGTTTCTCTGACTGTGGAATCCGTTTTGAACCCAAATAAACTGGAATTTATTGAATTTTCAAATATTTGAAAAAGTTTAATAGGAATCTCCGATTTCCTAATTCCGATTTGTTTATAAACTGGCAGAGGAGTAGCTACCAGGGGTGCAGGGGATGCGACTGCACCAGGGCCCTTGACCAAGAAGGGGCCCTATTTTGTGCTAAGTTTCCAAAACTACCAGTCTGTGTGCCAACTGTTTTACCAGTGGTCTGTGTACAAAGTATTTTTACCATTGTCTGTAAGCCAAGCATTTAACCAGTGCCTGGCTGTTTGCAGTGCCAGTTTCCCAACCAGTTTACCAGTGGTTATATACAAAGCATTTTACCAATGATTATTTGGTTTGCAGTGCCGATTTGTGTTTGCAGCGGTGTTGGGGGGCCCATGCCCAAACTTTGCATCAGGGCCCATTAGTCTGTAGCTATGCCACTGGAAACTGGGATTTATCACTAAACAGCAGTCAGTCTTTGTCTGTGAGGCAAGCTGTCATAGCTGTCACTGATTTCTGCTAGATGAATCAGAAGTCAAAGAGAGGGAGGGTGGAACATCGGACTGCAAAAACAGGAAAAGGTTAGATCTTTGGGTTTGGGGGGGAATTATTTGTCTACAATTTATATTTACAATTAAAACTTGCCCTTTACCTTTACGCAAATTAACAGGGAGATTCAATATCGTTATCGTTAAAAATGGTGCTAATTTTGCCCCAACCAATTAGGTATTATTTAACATTTGAAAGCTAACATCTGATTGGTTGAGGCAAAATTAGCATCATTTTTAACTATAAGAACTTTTATTGAATAACCCTGTAAGTCTTCAATGTTGCAAGAAAAGATCCAGATCTATTAGTGCAGATTACAGAGACATTACCCAGTTATCATTGTGTCTAGTACTTTCAATCATTCCATTTTTAGGAATTTAAAACATGTAGAATTTTGAAGAGGTTAGTTCATCTCCCGAGGCCACTCTGAATACGTTCATTTTTTTTTTTTGTGATGGCGGGTGATCTTGCTACTAGTTTGAGGCGTTTGGAGTCATAACACAAAGCTACAGTTAATCCACCCCACATTCATTCTCTGAATAGCTTATAAGGTCAAAGATTTTAGTAGATCATGTTTGTAAGACAATGACCTTGAGCACTTGGGAACTTTAACCCTACAAAAAAATGAAGGCAAGAAAAGACAAGCAGTGCATGTCCGTGAGCCAATTGTCTGTGGGTTGCTGAATAATATACAGATTAACTCTCATTACTTATAATACCATGATTGAAAAGGTAAACCCTAATTGCGAGGACCCAGCAGTTCAGTTCCTCAACCTCAAATGGAAGGGTGGTTTGGGGGGGTATAATTACCTTTTAAGATCTGATATTTACAATTAATCTGCAGCAACTAATCAGATGCAGTAACCTAGTAAATAGCTAACATCTGATTGGTTACTGCAAATTAATCGCACAGGAAAACATTGCTCATCTTATTACATCAGCTCTAGCGAACCTGGTTATCTAACATTGCATGTGGATTTACAAGTATATGAGGCAGATGCAATAAGAGGTGCAGGTGCTAGATATCTACAGCAACCAATTAGATGGTAAGTTTTTACTGGGTTACTTCAGTTAGATAACATCCGATTGGTTTCTGCTGATAGCACAGGCAAACTTTGTACTGTTTATTGCATTAGGCCCTATAGAGTAGAGATTGGATCCAGGTCCATTTTCGGATCTCAGAACTTTCCATATTTTTGGTAACCTTCAAAAGTTCAGAGTTACTTTCGTGGGTTATCTACTATTAAATCTACTTTTTGTAGGAAATTCAGGATGGTGATTTGTACATGTTCCCCAGACCATCTCCTGGTGCCTGAGCCATCTACTGATTGTAAGTTACCATGCTTTTTATACCCTTATGTTCCTCTGAACTTTTGGGTTTTCCCCCCCATTGAATTCTTTGGATCTGTTTTTGGATTTTCAGCTTTTTAGATTTTTTCAAAATTCCAAAACTCCGAAAATAGAAAAAAACTCACCGGTTTCAAACATCTGTACTATAGAGAGAGAAATAATTCTCTGTGCACTATGTATTATAGGACTTCTCTATGTATTTCAAGAAAAATAAATTGCGAATAACCACTGTCTAATTAGGTTAAAGGAACCCTTTTATATCTTGCCAAGTTTCCAAAATATCTCCCAGTGTAAATAGTATACGCCAATACATTACCTCCCTTCCCTTTTCCATCATTATAATGATATACTGTAACTGATTGTGAATAAACTTGTTATACAGGCTACGTGGGGGCTATTTGGTAAGAAATGTTTTTGGAAGCTTCCTGGAAATTTAAAGACACAGCTACCAAGTGTTTTTATACTCAATGTGCATTAGGGATTTTTGTGACCATTTTACTTGCTGATACACTTTTCCAGGACGGAGAAGGTTAATATGCATAGTCTGCTTTTTCATTTGGAATGCGTGTGAAAATATGTGACGGCATCTAGCACATGGTATAGGACTGTCCTAAGGATTAAAAACCTATTAAGTTTGGTGTCATGTTATGAGCAAAAGATTTTTCCCTTTTCATGGTTATTTTTAATTTACTTACTTGCTTTGGAGATAACATGATGTCATCGTATGACACAATGGCAGATCTGTTCACTTTAAACAGCCTGGTACACAGTTCACGGTTCGTGCGTGCTGCTTTTTTTTTCTGCTGTATTTGGTAACTATGAGGCAAATGTAAAAAAATATGATGACAGACCTCACCCTGGAACACCTTTCAGTCCTGATAGAATCCCATTTTCTGTTTTGTTTTCTCTAAACCAAGAGTGGACTTGATTGTATAAGATTCATTGGAAATATTTGTTGAGTGCTTAAAAAAAACTATTGTGCGAAACATTCATTAAGTACATATGGACAACCACAGTCAAGGAGTGGCAGCAAGGGGTTATCGTAGTAGTTTATGCCTCTGGTATACATAAAATGTAACTGCCATTTTGCCATATGTCAAATCTTGCTACTTAGTAAGACAGGAGGGTACAGGTTCATCTGACTTCCCAACAATCAGTATCATGGTTGCCAATCATTTTATTCCCATTATTTAAGGGAAGTTTAGCACAAATACACATGCTTTCTAGAGTATTTTCTTATTTCATCAACCATAATCTGCCCATTCAGCATTTTGTCTGTGTATACAAAGTACTTACTTCCTGTTTGCAGGACCCCTAGTAGTGTCTCTGGGTCCCTGAGTTGATTCAGTTGTTTAGAAGAGATCTGAGCATATTGGACCCATCCAACAACCAACCAATCAGTAGATTCTTCTGGGAAGAGGAAGGACCATTACAGAAAGTGAAATGGCAGCTCACTACTGACCACCACATAGCATAGTAAAGGGTTTGAAATCAATTGCCTTTTCAAAAACACTATGTAGAATATCTAGGTTTGTGTAATAATAATTTCAAGGGTTTTTTTTCCTTACAAAATATAATATTGATCAAAAATTTAAAGGGATAGGAATATTTTAATTTCAATCCCGTAGTTGCATTAGTCGGTTATTTGCTTCGGGTTAATAGGATTTGAGTCTGGGTTTTAAACAGCAAACCTAGTGGTGTATTAACACCTTACTGGAAACACCCTGGAAGGAATAAATAACGGTTAGCTCGACTTTAACTCCTTCCCTGCGCCTGTGCAGGTATCAGAGAAGATAACCGCATCACCGGTTGTCTTTCAATATGCGTTTTGTGCATAAAGCAGCACCACTATTTTGCGCTGTGGGTAAATCCCTTTCGGGATATACCCACATACGCAAATCGTCTATTGAATTACAATACGGACATTTACCCAGAGCGATTGCGGGTAATTGAGGCTGTGGGTCTTCTATAGATTATATAAATTTCAGACAATTCCCATCCCCATTTGTACCTACAATCGATGTTCACTCTAACTTAAAATCCTCTGTGTGCACAGAAATAAATTGTCTGTGCGCATACAAAATTAAATTCTGTGTACTTTTCCAGCAGATTAGTGTGCGCGCCACTTTAACCAGTGTGTGCGGGCCAGCAAGGTTGTGTGCACTCGACATAAAACATCTTTCGCCTGACAGAAAAAACAAAAGGAGATGCAATATTCTGTGCAAAGGGGAATGATAAGTGCAAAGCCCTTGCTAGCCAATGTAATATCGGGTTAGTGAGGGTTTTGTATTCAAATTACATTGCCTGTGCCATTTCCAAAGACTGGCACCAGTGGCGTATCTATGTTAAAACATTCGGAGCATGTGCCCCGGATCTTTAGCACAGTGCTCCGAATGTTTTAACATAACATACCTGAAGAGGTGCCCCAAATCGTCCATTCCCAGTAGTACCTTGCGGCTGTGCAATGACATCATCGCGCACGCCGGCGCGATTACAACATCATGCCGACCGCGTTGTGCTACTGCCGCCCCTGCGATCCTCTGCAAGGCTTCTTCTGCTGGCAATATTCCGGCCTCCAGTATGTGACTTTATTCCCATGGCTAACAGTATGTAATGAAATGGCTAACAAGATTGTGACTTTATTCTCATGGCTAACAGTATGTAATGAAATGGCTACCAGTATGTGACTTTAATCCCATGGCTAACAGTATGTAATGAAATGGCTACCAGTTGTGATGTTATATAATGGCTAACAGTTATTGAATGGAAAGGCGAACCAGTATGTGACTTTATTCTCATGGCTAACAGTATGTAATGAAATGGCTACCAGTATGTGACTTTAATCCCATGGCTAACAGTATGTAATGAAATGGCTACCAGTATGTGACTTTATTCCCATGGCTAATCTAACAGTATGTAATGAAATGGCTACCAGTATGTGACTTTATTCCATGGCTAACTTATGTAATGAAAGGGGCTACCAGTATGTGACTTTAATCCCATGGCTAACATTATGTAATGAAATGGCTACCAGTATGTGACTTTATATCCATGGCTAACATTATGTAATGAAATGGCTACCAGTATGTGACTTTTATTCCCATGGCTAACAGTATGTAATGAAAGGCTACCAGTATGTGACTTTATTCCCATGGCTACATTGTAATGAATAGGCTACCAGTATGTGACTTTAATCCCATGGCTAACATTATGTATGAAATGGCTACCAGATTTGACTTTATTCCCATGGCTAACATTATGTAATGAAATGGCTACCAGTATGTGACTTTATTCCCATGGCTAACAGTATGTAATGAAATGGCTACCAGTATGTGACTTTATTCCCATGGCTAACATTGTGTAATGAAATGGCTACCAGTATGTGACTTTAATGGTATGTAATGAAATGGCTACCAGTATGTGACTTTAATTCCCATGGCTAACATTATGTAATGAAATGGCTACCAGTATGTGACTTTTATCCCCCATGGCTAACATATGTATGAAATGGCTACCAGTATGTGACTTTATCCCATGGCTAACATTATGTAATAACATTTAATTTAAATAAATCGATATAAAATATTACACACACACAGTTGACGACGAGGCCCGGTGCCCAAATGCGTGGCGTATCAGCCAGTATTGGCACGTGTATAGGCGTTCGCTTGGGTGTCATTTGTGACCAGATCCTCTGCCTTAAACCTCCTCATTGTGGCTCCTGTCCTCGGGAATCTATTCCCCCCTCTCCATCATATCTCTCTGAGCACAGCACCGCATAGGAATGTTGACACTGCACCAGCTATTACTATGGTTACTTCTACCCTTCCTTATGTATGTTACCACCCCATTAGATTGTAAACTCTGCATGGCAGGGACCCCTTTCCTCATCTCATCTAACATGTTTCAAGCACTTGTATATTTCATGATCTGCATACTTATTTATATTTATGTATTTATTGATTGTCCCCCTTGTACGATTTTGTATTCCAATATTGTACACGCTGTGGCCCCAAGTGGCACTATTTAAATAACCATATACATACATATATGAACTGGGAAAAATATTAGTTAGAATATAACATAGCAGATAACTGACAAGTCACAAGTTTTTGTCTTTAAACTGATGGTAACAGAGCGTTAAATGTTTGATGAATGTTGACATTAATTGCAGAATGCACATTGCTCCTATTCTACTGTCAGCCATTACTTTGAATTACATGCACATTCTTGCATTAGTGTCATTTTTTTTACACACATTCTGAGAATTGTTTCAATGCAAAACCACGCGTTTGCAATGATAACTCAAAATTCTTACAAACATCACAAAGTATGTTATATTGGACATAATAATGTGTTTGTTGTGTAAGAACCTATATTTAAAGGAATAGTTCACTCAGAAAATGAACTATTCCATGACTGCATTAATTGAAGAAATGCCGTTCGTATAGGATTTTGGCATTTCAATAAGGTCTGCAGAACCGCTGGTGGATGGAACTCACCGGATTCGGTCCTCTCTAAATCTACTATAACATTCATTAACTTAAGCCCTCCTTGTTCACCACTGTGGGACAATAGCTTTTTTAGTTACTATTAGTAATAGAATTCACCTGTATAGATAAACTTTAAATGGCAAGCATCTCTCTGCTGCCTCCTATTAAAGCTGTACAAGCTCTTCATGAACTCACACATGTGCAGAGCTGGGGCTTGGAGAACAGCAGCAAAGATGTACTAAACAGGCAGGTTTCTCTGACTGTGGAATCCGTTTTGAACCCAAATAAACTGGAATTTATTGAATTTTCAAATATTTGAAAAAGTTTAATAGGAATCTCCGTTTCCTAATTCCGATTTGTTTATAAACTGGCAGAGGAGTAGCTACCAGGGGTGCAGGGGATGCGACTGCACCAGGGCCCTTGACCAAGAAGGGCCCTATTTTGTGCTAAGTTTCCAAAACTACCAGTCTGTGTGCCAACTGTTTTACCAGTGGTCTGTGTACAAAGTATTTTTACCATTGTCTGTAAGCCAGCATTTAACCAGTGCCTGGCTGTTTGCAGTGCCAGTTTCCCAACCAGTTTACCAGTGGTTAATACAAAGCATTTTACCAATGATTATTTGGTTTGCAGTGCCGATTTGTGTTTGCAGCGGTGTTGGGGGGCCCATGCCCAAACTTTGCATCAGGGCCCATTATGTCTGTAGCTATGCCACTGGAAACTGGGATTTATCACTAAACAGCAGTCAGTCTTTGTCTGTGAGGCAAGCTGTCATAGCTGTCACTGATTTCTGCTAGATGAATCAGAAGTCAAAGAGAGGGAGGGTGGAACATCGGACTGCAAAAACAGGAAAGGTTAGATCTTTGGGTTTGGGGGGGAATTATTTGTCTACAATTTAATTTACAATTAAAACTTGCCCTTTACCTTTACGCAAATTAACAGGAGATTCAATATCGTTATCGTTAAAAATGGTGCTAATTTTGCCCCAACCAATTAGGTATTATTTAACATTTGAAAGCTAACATCTGATTGTTGGAGCAAAATTACATCATTTTAACTATAAGAACTTTTATTGAATAACCCTGTAAGTCTTCATGTTGCAAGAAAAGATCCAGATCTATTAGTGCAGATTAAAAGACATTACCCAGTTATCATTGTGTCTAGTACTTTCAATCATTCCATTTTTAGGAATTTAAACATGTAGAATTTTGAAGAGGTTAGTTCATCTCCCGAGGCCACTCTGAATACGTTCATTTTTTTTTTTTGTGTGGCGGGTGATCTTGCTACTAGTTTGAGGCGTTTGGAGTCATAACCAAGCTACAGTTAATCCACCCCACATTCATCTCTGAATACGTATAAGGTCAAAGTTTTAGTAGATCATGTTTGTAAGACATGACCTTGAGCACTTGGAACTTTAACCCTACAAAAAATGAAGGGCAACGTGTGTCTTGTCTTATCTTCACTTGCACTGGAAGAAAACAAGAACCTGCACAACCATTGTGTGGTAATTCTCTGGGCAATAATATACAGATAACTCATTACTTAATACCGATAGGAAAGTAAACCTAATGTCAGACCACAGTCAGCCACAAAGGTTTTTATAAGACATAACAAAACTGCAAACACAGCAGACCAAAAGCTACATCTGATTGGTTACTGCAAATTAATCGCACAGGAAAACATTGCTCATCTTATTACATCAGCTCTAGCGAACCTGGTTATCTAACATTGCATGTGGATTTACAAGTATATGAGGCAGATGCAATAAGAGGTGCAGGTGCTAGATATCTACAGCACCCATTAGATGTATTTTTTACTGGGTTACTTCAGTTAGATAACATCCGATTGGTTTCTGCTGATAGCACAGGCAAACTTGTACTGTTTTGCATTAGGCCCATAGAGTAAGATTGGATCCAGGTCCATTTTCGGATCTCAAACTTTCCATATTTTTGGTAACCTTCAAAAGTTCAAGTTCTTTTCGTGGGTTATCTACTATTAAATCTACTTTTTGTAGGAAATTCAGGATGGTGATTTGTACAGTTTCCCCAGACCTCTCCTGGATGCTGAGCCATCTACTGTTATTTATCTCTATATTCTGTTCCTTCATTGTACTTTTTGGTTTTTCTGTTTCCCCCTCATTGAATCTTTGGATTTTTATTTTAGCTTTTGATTTTTTCAAAATTCCAAAACCACTCGAAAATAGAAAAAAACTCACCGTTTCAAACATCTGTCTATAGAGAGGAAAAATATCTCTGTGCCTATGTATATAGGACTTCTCTATGTATTTCAAGAAAAATAAATTGCGAATAACCACTGTCTAATTAGGTAAAGGAACCCTTTATATCTTGCCAAGTTTCCAAAATATCTCCCAGTGTAAATAGTATACGCCAATACATTACCTCCCTTCCCTTTTCCATCATTATATGATATACTGTAACTGATTGTGAATAAACTTGTTATACATAGCTAGGTGGGGCTATTTGGTAAGAAATGTTTTTGGAACTTCCTGGAAATTTAAAGACACAGCTACCAGTGTTTTTATACTCAATGTGCATTAGGGATTTTGTTGTGACCATTTTACTTGCTGATACTTTTCCAGGACGAGAAGGTTATATGCATAGTCTGCTTTTTCATTGGATGCGTGTGAAAATATGTGACGGCATCTAGCAATGGTATAGGACTGTCCTAAGGATTAAAAACCTATTAAGTTTGGTGTCTGTTAGAGCAAAAGATTTTTCCCTTTTCATGGTTATTTTAATTACTTACTTGCTTTGGAGATAACATGATGATCGTATGACACAATGGCAATCTGTTCACTTAAACAGCCTGGTACACAGTTCACGGTTCGTGCGTGCTGCTTTTTTTTTCTGCTGTATTTGGTAACTATGAGGCAAATGTAAAAAAATATGATGACAGACCTCACCCTGGACACCTTTCAGTCTCGATAGATCCCCTTTTCTGTTTTGTTTTCTCTAAACCAAGAGTGGACTTGATTGTATAAGATTCATTGGAATATTTGTTGAGTGCTTAAAAACACTATTGTGCGAAACATTCATTAAGTACATATGGACAACCACAGTCAAGGAGTGGCAGCAAGGGGTTATCGTAGTAGTTTATGCCTCTGGTAACATAAAATGTAACTGCCATTTTGCCATAGTCAAATCTTGCTACTTAGTAAGACAGGAGGGTACAGGTTCATCTGACTTCCCAACAATCAGTATCATGTTTGCCATCATTTTATTCCCATTATTTAAGGAAGTTTAGCACAAATACACATGCTTTCTAGAGTATTTTCTTATTTCATCAACCATAATCTGCCCATTCAGCATTTTGTCTGGGTATACAAAGTACTTACTTCCTGTTTGCAGGACCCCTAGTAGTGTCTCTGGGTCCCTGAGTTGATTCAGTTGTTTAGAAGAGATGAGCAATTTGGACCCATCCAACAACCCACTCAGTAGATCTTCTGGAAGAGGAAGGACCATTACAGAAGTGAAATGGCAGCTCACTACTGACCACCACATAGCATAGTAAAGGGTTTGAAATCAATTGCCTTTTCAAAAACACTATGTAGAATATCTAGGTTTGTGTAATAATATTTCAGGGTTTTTTTTCCTTACAAATATATATTGATCAAAAATTTAAAGGGGATATATTTTTTTACTCCGTGTTGTTCGACTTTATGTTGATTTCAGGAGTCGGAAAAAAACAACTGTGGTGTTTTAACAACAGGAAAAGGAAGGAAAAGAAAGAGAGCGCCGTGCAGGTATCAAAGAAGAAACCGCATCACCGGTTGTCTCAAATAGCGTTTGGTGCATAAAGCAGCACACATGGCGCTGTGGGTAAATCCCTTTCGGGATATACCCCATACGCAACGTCTATGAATTACAATACGGACATTTACCCAGAGCGATTGCGGGTAATTGAGGCTGTGGGTCTTCTATAGATTATATAAATTTCAGACAATTCCCATCCCCATTTGTACCTACAACGATGTTCACTCTAACTTAAAATCCTCTGTGTGCACAGAAATAAATTTCTGGCGCATACAAAATAAATTCTGTGTACTTTTCCAGCAGATTAGTGTGCGCGCCACTTTAACCAGTGTGTGCGGGCCAGCAAGGTTGTGTGCACTCGACATAAAACATCTTTCGCCTGACAGAAAAACAAAAGGAGATGCAATATTCTGTGCAAAGGGAATGATAAGTGCAAAGCCCTTGCTAGCCAATGTAATATACGGGTTAGTGAGGTTTTTGTTTCAAATACATTGCCTGTGCCATTTCCAGACTGGCACCAGTGGCGTATCTATGTTAAAACATTCGGAGCATGTGCCCCGGATCTTTAGCACGTGCTCCGAATGTTTTAACATAACATACCTGAAGAGGTGCCCCAAATCGTCCATTCCCAGTAGTACCTTGCGGCTGTGCAATGACATCATCGCGCACCGCCGGCGCGATTACACCATCATGCCGACCGCGTTGTGCTACTGCCGCCCTGCGCCTGCGATCCTCTGCAAGGCTTCTTCTTCTGCTGGCAATATTCCGGCCTCCAGTATGTGACTTTATTCCCATGGCTAACAGTATGTAATGAAATGGCTAACAAGTTGTGACTTTATTCTCATGGCTAACAGTATGTAATGAAATGGCTACCAGTATGTGACTTTAATCCCATGGCTAACAGTATGTAATGAAATGGCTACCAGTATGTGACTTTATTCTCATGGCTAACAGTATGTAATGAAATGGCTACCAGTATGTGACTTTAATCCCATGGCTAACAGTATGTAATGAAATGGCTACCAGTATGTGACTTTATTCCCATGGCTACAGTATGTAATGAAATGGCTACCAGTATTGTGACTTTATTCCATGGCTACCAGTATGTAATGAAATGGCTACCAGTATGTGACTTTATTCCCATGGCTCATTATGTAATGAAATGGCTCCCAGTATGTGACTTTAATTCCCATGGCTACATATGTATGAAATGGCTACCAATATGTGACTTTATTCCCATGGCTAACTTATGAATGAAATGGCTACCAGTATGTAACTTTATTCCCATGGCTAACAGTATGTAATGAAATGGCTACCAGTATGTGACTTTATTCCCATGGCTAACATTGTGTATGAAATGGCTACCAGTATGTGACTTTAATCCCATGGCTAACATTATGTAATGAAATGGCTACCAATATGTGACTTTATTCCCATGGCTAACATTATGTAATGAAATGCTACCAGTATGTGACTTATTCCCATGGCTAACTTATGTAATGAAATGGCTACCAGTATGGGACTTAATTCCATGGCTAACATTGTGTAATGAAATGGCTACCAGTATGTGACTTTAATCCCATGGCTAACAGTATGTAATGAAATGGCTACCAGTATGTGACCTTTATTCCCATGGCTAACATTATGTAATGAATGGCTACCAGTATGTGACTTTATTCCCATGGCTAACAGTATGTAATGAAATGGCTACCAGTATGTGACTTTATTCCCATGCTAACATTATGTAATGAAATGGCTACCAGTATGTGACTTTAATCCCATGGCTAACATTATGTATGAATGGCTACCAGTATGTGACTTTATTCCCATGGCTAACATTATGTAATGAAATGGCTACCAGTATGTGACTTTATTCCCATGGCTAACAGTATGTAATGAAATGGCTACCAGTATGTGACTTTATTCCCATGGCTAACATTATGTAATGAAATGGCTACCAGTATGTGACTTTATTCCCATGGCTAACATTATGTAATGAAATGGCTACCAGTATGTGACTTTAATCCCATGGCTAACATTATGTAATGAAATGGCTACCAGTATGTGACTTTATTCCCATGGCTAACATTATGTAATGAAATGGCTACCAGTATGTGACTTTATTCCCATGGCTAACTTATGTAATGAAATGGCTACCAGTATGTGACTTATTCCCATGGCTAACAGTATGTAATGAAATGGCTACCAGTATGTGACTTTATTCCCATGGCTAACATTATGTAATGAAATGGCTACCCATAATTGACTTTATTCCCATGGCTAACAGTATGTAATGAAATGGCTACCAGTAGTGGACTTTATTCCCATGGCTAACATTATGTAATGAAATGGCTACCAGTATGTGACTTTATTCCCATGGCTAACATTATGTAATGAAATGGCTACCAGTATGTGACTTTATTCCCATGGCTAACAGTATGTAATGAAATGGCTACCAGTATGTGACTTTATTCCCATGGCTAACAGTAGTTAATGAAATGGCTACCAGTATGTGACTTTATTCCCATGGCTAACATTATGTAATGAAATGGCTACCAGTATTGTGACTTTATTCCCATGGCTAACATTATGTATGAAATGGCTACCAGTATGTGACTTTATTCCCATGGCTAACATATGTAATGAAATGGCTACCAGTATGTGACTTTATTCCCATGGCTAACATTTTGTAATGAAATGGCTACCATATGTGACTTTATTCCCATGGCTAACATTTGTAATGAAGGGCTACCAGTATGTGACTTTATTCCATGGCTAACAGTATGTAATGAAATGGCTACCAGTATGTGACTTTATTTCCATGGCTAACATTATGTAATGAAATGGCTACCAGTATGTGACTTTATTCCCATGGCTAACATTGTGTAATGAAATGGCTACCAGTATGTGACTCGAATTACTGTCACAGTTTTCCGCAAATACCCCATCCAATTACTTTCATATATGGCAATATTGGTCGATCCAAAAAATTGGATGGTGTGTACCTTAGTCCATATTATGCTTATATTATGCTCATTCTGGAAGAGGAAGATCAAAAAATAATCTAACACAAAGTGGCAAATTTTCCAACTGACCTTTCAACAACCCCCCCCCCCCCAATATTTTTTTCAGACGATTATCATCAAAATGACGGTCAACTAGTACAAGTATGGCTTCCTTTTAAGGAGCAATTATAAAGTTACACCCACCCCCTCCCAATAAAAGTGCCCAGGGTGAGGACCCTTGGAATGTCCAATCACTGGCCTGTTTCAACTTGCCCCTTTTATCCAGGGTCTGACCAATCAGAAGATGCTCTTTGCAAGAAGGGCATGTTCCTATTAGCCCAGTTTTGGACTCAGTGTGGGGGTGGAGTTAGACCAAACCAATGATCAGATATTTAGACCCAGATTTATGTTCTAAGGTAAGCCCAGGGTTGAAGGCCTTGTGCTTTAGGTCCTTACCCTGGGTACTTGTTGGGACAAGGTGGGGGAGAAAACATCTAATTTTTCTTTAAGTAGATACCCCTGGATCTCAGAATACTACAGAGGTCCAAAAGCAAAAATATTACGCTGAGCCATATGTTTGAATGTTATTCTGCGGTATTCTGTTGGGACTTTCTCGCAGACCATTAGAGGGAATGAAGATTAAAGAATCTACAATAGAAAAAACAAGACAAGGCAGAATCTGAAAGTTAAGGAATGCCTGGAGCCAAACGTAATTCTACAAATGTATTAATATTTTAATGAGAAAATACAATGACATTTTTTTTTGTTGTTGTTAAAAAAAGGAAAGATTGAGTGGGTAAATGTTCCCTGATGGAACTCACAGGATCTACAGGAACAGACTTGAACTAGAAAGGGAAAGTTGAAAGTATAAACTTTGAATTTGGCTTGAAAGACCGCATTTTGGAAGGGAATTTGTGTGTTTGTGCTGCAGATTTTAAAACTCAATAATGCCAATGATGAGGACATTGTTGTTTTTTACTTACCTTTTAAATATGGTATATATAATAAAGATAATAAAGATTGGTCAAAATGTGTTGGTTTTTTTACTATAGTTACCCTTTAAATATGGCTGCCATGGAAATAGAAGGGTGGGTCAGTAGGTGTGTGTACCTGGATCAGGTTGGAAGTTAAAAAAATAAACTTTTGATTATTGATCAAAATTTGTTTTTTTTAACTTTAGTTACCCTTTAAGTATGGCTGCAAGAGTAATGGAGGGGTAGGTCAGTAGGTGTGTGTACCTATGCCACGTGGGGGTTAAAAAAAAAACTTTTTTGATTATTGATCAATTATTTTTTTTTGACCTAAGTCACCCTTTAGGTATGGCTGCAACAGTAATGGAGGAGTAGGTGAGTAGGTGTGTTTACCTGTATCACGTTGGGGGTTAAAAAAACAAACTCTTTTGATTTTTGATCAAAATTTGCTTTTTTGACTTTAGTTACCCTTTAAGTATGGCTGCCACAGTAATGGATAAGTAGATCAGTATACCTGGGTCTGGTTGAGGGGGTATGTCTTTTTTTGTGTTTACAACCATAAAACTATCTTTTATTGAGGAAAAATCTAAATTAGTTTTTTGACTTTATTTACCCTTTAAGTATGACTGCCAAAGGAATAAAGGGTAGGTCAGTAGGTGTGTGTGAGGTGGGGGGTATGTTTTTGCATGTATGACCATATAACTAACTTTTATTGATGATTGATCAAAATTTGTTTTTTGTTACTTTAGTTACCCTTTAAGTATGGCTTCCATGGGAATGGAAAGGTAGGTCAGTAGGTGGGTGTACCTGTGTCTGTGTGGGGGGTTGGGGGTATCACTGTTTGTACATATGACCATGAAACAAACAGTTTTAAAGGGTTTGTCCACCCTAAAAATCAATTTTTTATATATGATTCCTCCTGTCCCCCCAGCCCCAACCGCTCTATTTATACTCTTAGAAAGGGCCCCAAACTTTACTTACTTCCCCTCTTTCCTGCGCCGCGCTGCCGGCCCTCTGCTTGCGAGAAAATGCAAGCAGAGGGGCGGGACCGGCAGTCGCGTCTGTGATTGGCTGAGCGGCTGCCGGTCATTCAGTGCGGCGGAGGAAAGAGGGGAGGTAAGTAAAGTTTGGGGAGCTTTCTAAGAGTATAAATAGGGCGGTTGGGGCTGGGGGGGGACAGGGGGAATCCTATATCTTAAGGGTTTAATGCTAGGGGGAGGGAATCCTGAGAGGGAGGGAGAGGGAGGGGGAGGGAGAAGGGCTGCAGTCCGCATGCCAAACTTCTCCCGGAGGCCAGGTAGGAGGCAGAGTCCTATACTCTGCTATCCTCCTGGTGGACAGTTTTTGGGACTTTGGGGGGGGACTAAAGGAGAACCCTATGGAGCTGGGATGTGAGGTAAGGATTAAACTACACTACATGGTGGGGCCAGTAGTTGGGGGGATTATAGTTTTGGGGGTGGACATGCCCTTTAAAATATCCACATTTGAAGATTGTTACGATTATAGTCTATGGGAAAAATGTCCCGAAATTTGCCGATAATGCCGTAACGCTTCCGCGGATTCCTTAGCTAGAAGATAGCACACTTCTCCTATATGCCCCGCACGTCTGTACCGAATTTCATGTCTCTAGCTTAAAAACTGTGGGAGGAGATACGGTGCAAAAAAAAAGCGGAAGAAGAAAAAGAAGAAGAAGAAATAGAAAGAACAGGAATTTGGCTTTTTCAAGCCAAATTAATAACTTTGCCTGTAAGTCAGTTTTATAGAGGATGGGTTAGATTCCTGACGTAAGGCTAATGCAGTCTGTAATGGCTTTGTTAATGTTTCACGGCTTTTAACTATAAAAAGCTGCAATTAAAAGGAAACATTTTGGGAGCGGTGCTGAAATGTGCACTAAATATGTCTGCTCCAGTTGCCTCACTGCCTAATTTTGATTTGCCACACACTAGAATAAATGTTGCCATTGTTCTTTCTCTGCTTTGAGATGTGGAAAAGGGCCCAAATAAAGGGTAAAAAGGGAAAGAAGAATCTGGGAGCACAGAAATACCAAGAATGTGACATTAAATGCTCTCATCATATACTACAATGAGCAATTGTGAATAGACAAATACTGCCAAAGGGTTTGCTATCCAGGGATGTATTGTAGCAGAGTTCTTTACCCCATTCAGGCGTATGTCATGTCCCAGCATATGGTCTTACTTACACTTAAATGAGTACTTTAATGTGTGTTAAACCTCCCTAACCACCACCTACCTTAAACGTACCCATGGTGAAGACCCAAACAACTAGGTCCTTACACATTGGTTTCCCTGCCCCCTTGAGAGGGGGCAAAGACAGACAATCAGTACATGGAATGGAGCAGATGGCCAGAGAACTACAATTGAATATTACCGAGATACAGTAAATTAGCTTCCTTCTCGATCTCTCCTTTCATTGCATATTGAAATACGGTGCCTTTAAATAAACTATAACATTCTACAAAAAGTAAGTAACCTGTATAATCACATAAAACAGTTTATACTATCTATTTTATTTGTTTAAGAAACAAATACGCATCAATACTGTGGTAATTACACCAGGAAAAAGGACAATGTGTGCAGAAATATTTCCCATTAGTAAGTTAGTTTTACAAATATTCAGTTTATATCTAAGATCCATATTGCTGTCGGAGTATGCAATCACCCATTAGCATTAACTATTGGCTGCATTGGACAGAATCCCAATGGTATAAATTTCATCCATTCACATCAGACCCTTATCGGGGGCCTGTCCTAAAGTCCAGAATGTCTTTATGATTGTTGAGGAAATTGGAGTATCGCAAGGTAACCCACATAAGCACATAAACTTAGCAATTTTTTCAGGTACCACCAAAAAATTACCTAAGGGAATAAAGGATAAAAGACTAAAATAAATTGTCGGATAATTTGGACTTAAAGGACTTCATCCTCATAATGAAATTTTGTTTAGAAAGAAAGGCCAGTTTAAAATACATTGATATATCCTACCTTGTCCTCTGAAATCATTAGCTTATACATGGCATGTGCCATTGTGCATCACGGAATCCAAGGGGTAGTATGTGTTAACGGCTATATTTGTTCACACCCCGTTTAGCATTTTAGTGAGCTGTTAATGAGCTTTAGCATGCGTTTCAAATTAGTCTCATATATTTCCGTTTTCTTACTAATTTAGTCTGGGGCTTTGGGGAGAGTTACCTAAATATCACTTTTTATTTGAGGGTTGGACTTGCCCTTTAAGCACTTAAAGGGCATCTATACTAAAAAATAGGTTATTTTAAATTGACTATACCTGGAAACTATAATTCTTCCCAACCACCACTGTATCATTTTTTTGTTGATCTGCCCACTATTCCTTACATATCCGATCTAAAACTTTTTATATTTCAACTGTCAATCAAGTTCCTTGCTCTCAAAAACTATTCTTCTGTGAGTAGTTTTACTGTAGCTGGAAGGGTCACAGAGTTCTGACATTCGGAATGCTGTATGCTTTGTGCAGGCTTGACAGTTGGTTTGCGGGAAAAAAGTCAGGTCATCTGGAAGTGGGAGTGGTTAAAAGAGGGAGGGGGGATACTGCTCCTAAACAAAATGTGTGCTGGATTGCTGGATTTCATATACCCTACCTCGTGTGAACATGTTCAATGAAAGATCAGACTGTAGATCAGTAGCATACGCTTAGGGGGCAATGATGTATATTTTCCGATGTAACTTTCCTGACTTCAATCCCGCAATGCTGTAAATTCCCTCTGACACTTACCGCATTACGGGATCCCAGTCAGGTAAGCTGTGTGGTTTATGCCTTCATTGAAAATGTGTTAATCGTTGCGCTAAATGTTAGCGCTAAACTTAACTTCATCAGATGCGCAGCAGTAGTGTAAATGATACATTGGGAAAGCATGGGTTTTACAACAACTTGACAGGTTGATTGACTCATTCCCCCTTATTGTGCACATATAGAACAAGTGACCCAATTCTGCAAAGCAAATCAATTTTTAAATAATGTTTTTGGTCTATTAAGACAAGAGTTTTCTGTCAATCTGTTAAAATTCTTTGGAATCCAGTTTCATAGGATAACATGAAACTAAATCTATATCGTGGCCAAGTCACAAGATAATGCAAAGTCCGAGGATCTGTTTGATGATCGCTCTGTGTGCTATAGATTTGTGAAATATGGCTCTAATGTCAATCAACAAACCATACCATCAAAAGGGTTTTAATAAGGGAGGGCAAGTGAACATTTCAAAAGAGCGTTTGGACAGTTTGAATGAAACCAGTGAAGGGAAATGTGACCACAGAACAGTTGCATCAGGGAAGGCTTCATAACAGAGATACAAAGAATCTGACACAAAGAACTTTCCATTACAAATTATTGATACCATTCAGTCTACATTCTATAAGGATACTGACCCATGGAACCAACATTTAATACCCACTGACCTACAGAACCAGTACTGTACATAACAGGGCTGCTGACTAGAGATGGGATACGGGTCAGTCTCATACCCAGATCCGACACGGAACCCCACGGTTCCAAAATCCGGATGTTCTGCCCGAAACTGGACAGATTGTTTGGATTTTGGGAACCCATTTTTCGATAATTACTTAACATTCAAGGCTATTTTCGATAATAAATCTGAAAACGGAACGTAACTTAACAGTTTCATCCAACACTACGATTGACCTAAGAATCTTACATTGTTTAATGCTACTGGCCTACAAAGCCTTTACTACATTGATGCCAGCCCATGGCCTGTCAGGTGGCTTTGGCAGTGGAAAGAATCTGTGCTTGATGTAGGAGGAGTTTGGGGCATTGGTGGTTCGAGGCCAAAAAACATCCCATTTCTGTTATGGGTTCTGTAGTTCAGCCTAGCTCAGTTTGGAAACCGCTGCTTTACTCCCTCTGATGAAGTGACGAGGTGTACGTCACGAACCGCGTCAGGGCACTGTGTTTGTCTCCCTCTGTGAAGTATGCTTTGTTCGACAATAAAAGCTAAGTTTTATCCGTAGTCGGTAGCAGTCCGTCCTTCTTTTTCTATGTATCCTATGCTATTGGATGGTTTCCGGAACGCCATGTGAATGGACTCCCACTACAGAAAGTGAAGTAGAGGAGCCGACGCTCTAACCAACTGGTAATATTTTGTTTTCAATATAATGTAGATTCAATAAACTTGTGTATGTTTTACCTTGAAAAAAAACCCCAGATCTTCCTTTTTACACAATTCCATATTTCCATAATTAATGCGCATTTCTCAATATCATAAAGCACAGATTGCCCTTTGTTCCTGTATCGCTAAAACAAACAGGGGTCACAACGTGACAATTTGCATTTTTTTTGCTCTTTACTTACAAATAAACACAATAAATGGCATTTTGAAAAGAGAATACTTTAGTTCCTTGGCATGATGGCCTAGTGAGATATTACAGCAAAGCCAACTTCAGTTCACAGGGCTCGGAACATGGGAAACTTCTAAATGCTGTAACTGTTCACACGCTAATTTTATTCTGCGGATTCTCAAAGTCTTTTTGTATTTTTCCGACCCGTGTTACTCCCACTATATAAATTAGCATCAATAAGAAAACCACATTCAGCAACAGAACAAAAATATCAAGGTTGGCATGATACAAAAAGAACTTCTGTAATGTGTGTGTCCAATTGGCATTTCAGATCTTTGCCTGACCAAAGAACATGGGGTTCTTGTTCAGGAAACATACTGGAATATGTTACTTAACACACAGAGAGTTATTAATCTAAATGTTTTTACTTAACCTCCGATACTGCGGGGTTAGAGTAAAAGTCCAGCCGCTGTTGTACAGCAATGGTGTTGTATAGGCGATCGTACAATAACGATAGTGATTGAAATTGTACGACTGCAGTCGTGAGTTTACAACCGCGACTGTAATTGTTGACAATACTGTCCGTTAGCAGTATCACGAAATTCGATACCACGCCTTTATAAATATGCTCCCATATGAGAGGACTGTCACAGGCATTAGAAGCAGAGGGGGCCACGGTATAGTTACCAAAATACACTGTGGGTAGAGATGATTTTGTTTCAGAACTGCCGGTGGAATTTTCGGAAATGATGAAAGTTGGAACTTAGTGATAAATCGGAAAACGCAAATTTAAGAATTCCATTTGAAAAGTAGGAATCGAATTCGAAAAGTTCAGGATTTTCCGTCAGATTCGTTCATCTCTAACCGTGGGGTCATGTGACCTGTCTTGCAAGTGGGGGTGGGATCCCACATGAGTGAAAATGGGAAGAAGCAGGGCAAGTCATACACAAGGCATGATAGGGCCCAATACCATTTTGTTTGGTCACAGACGCCAATAGGCAACTGGTCCTATACAGTAGTTGGTTTCTTTGCCTAACACTACTATTTATCTACCTTTTTGCTACTTTTACTACTTTTGTTTAGGATTCCTAACCTTTGCATTTTAGACCTTCTGCCAGATTCCTAAATGACCATCTGGTGCATGCAGAACTTCCCCTGTTCTACTTCTTATAGGAAACAGCTTTAAGGCTGGTACACACCATACAATATTTCGGCCCGACAGACTGACATTTCAGTGTTTCGGTTGGTCGGGTCGGATTATTGTATGGCGGCTTTGTGCCGCCTCGATCAACCGCCGTTGGACGAGGCACCGCCTTACGCTGTGACATGCAAGTCGCTTCCTCAGCCTGAGGAAGTGACTTGCATGTCACGAAACGCGTAAGGCGGTGCCTCGTCCATACCACGCTCCTCTCCTTGCTAACTCCGTGTTGCCTATTGGCTTTGAGCCGTGAATGCTTTTACGAAGAGATCAATAAAGACTATTTTGTTTGGTACGTACGTTGTAGCTCACTTCTGTTTATCTGTATTCTTATATAGTAATTTAAGGTCCAGCTGAAGGCCTTTAAGTGTAGCTCCATTCATTCCGCTATAAACTTACACTTTTCGTGACTGTGTGCTCCCATTACGGCATGTACCTTAATGTATGATTGTAGTCTTCAAGAACTAAACTTCAAGTCCAGTTGACCTAATTGAATACAACAGATATACCATGGCCTGGATGAATGAGAACCTTCGCAAGCAGATTGTATAGAGTGTACCAGCCTTTAGGGAACTAGAGGTAAGAACTTGCTTCAATGGAGCTGATACATTAAGAGGTGAAAAATTTGCCCGTGCTATTTATTTTCTGCAACCAATCCTTTTACTGGGTTGCTGCAGTAGTATGAAATCTGATTGGTTGCTGCAAATAAATATCCTTGTCAAACATCTCCACCTTTTATTGCATCAGTCCTTATATATCTGCAAACATTGGTTTTTATTTAAGTATGAAGCACTGGTTATTATCGAAGATTAAAGGACAAATTCTCCCTCAAAATAAAAATTTATATTAATAACCCCCAATGTATTTTACAGGATTATTTAATAATTATTGTTTCTTCATTTTGCATAATGTGCAGGCAAAGATCCCTAAACGTACAATACAGTATAATATAGTATATATAGTATAACTATTGCTATTTTAAAGACGGAAGGTGCGGTAGAAAGTTTGTCTGAAGCACAGCCTTTAACTAGACCACAGGTGAAATCTGTCAAGACTTTAAACAGAAAGTAAATCCCTACAAACAGCGAATGTTATGCAGATGATGCATAGTGCTCTCTTTATCGCCCCCAGCGAACGCAACAGCTGTATGATTCATTGTCCCCTAGAGGGTCACGTCTTTACCATAGGTAACGTTCGCCTTCTGGTGTCTGAAGAATTGAAGATTGACAATATATTGTAATAAATAGCTAAACCTGTCAGATCTGATTTATCATCAAAAACAGTAGATGAGTTGACATTTGACCTTTTACTATTTTTATGTCAGATGCAGACAACTTTTTAAACTTTTAGCAGGAGTTAAGGCCCAGACTATTAAAGGGGAACTGTGGTCCAAAAATGACTTTAAGTAAATTGAGGTAAATTGGAATTGCTCCCCTGAGAATTTTTGCAATTTATTTCCATTGTTTATTTTACATAGTTTTGAAGCCCCTGCTGTTCACAGCTGCTTTGTTTGATAATGGATGATGGAAAGTGGAGTTCAACCACCAACCAGAAAAAAATTTAAATAGTTACTAAGGGCTAGGCCACACTAGAGTGCTTTTAAACGTGACCCGATCATGCTTTAAAAGCGAACACTAGTGCAACTATTAAAGGTGTATGTTGGAAGGTATGTGTTTCTATAAGTGTAACTATTAAAGGGGAATGTTGGAAGGTATGTGTTTCTATAAGTGTAACTATTAAAGGGGAATATTGGAAGGTATGTGTTTCTATAAGTGTAACTATTAAAGGGGAATATTGGAAGGTATGTGTTTCTATAAGTGTAACTATTAAAGGGGAGTGTTGGAAGGTAAGTGTTTCTATATGTGTAACTATTAAAGGGGAATGTTGGAAGGTATGTGTTTCTATAAGTGTAAATATTAAAGGGGAATATTGGAAGGTATGTGTTTCTTTAAGTTTAACTATTTAAGGGGAATATTGGAGGGTATGCTTTCTATAAGTGTAACTATTAATGGGGAATGTTGGAAGGTATGTTTTCTATAAGTGTATCTATTAAAGGGGAATGTTGGAAGGTATGTGTTTCTAGAAGTGTAACTATTAAAGGGGAATGTTGAAAGGGAAGTGTTTCTATAAGTGTAACTATTAAAGGGGAATGTTGGAAGGTATGTGTTTCTATAAGTTTAACTATTAAAGTGATATGCTGGAAGGTATGTGTTACTATAAG
Organism: Hymenochirus boettgeri; assembly: GCA_019447015.1. Classification (NCBI taxonomy): domain Eukaryota; kingdom Metazoa; phylum Chordata; class Amphibia; order Anura; family Pipidae; genus Hymenochirus; species Hymenochirus boettgeri. The sequence goes on along the minus strand of CM033469.1, from coordinate 39,465,341 downwards.
TGTAACTATTAAAGGGGAATGTTGGAGGGTATATGTTTCTATAAGTGTAACTATTAAAGGGGAATGTTGGAAGGTATGCGTTTCTATAAATGTAACTATTAAAGGGGAATGTTGGAAGGTATGTGTTTCTATAAGTGTAACTATTAAAGGGGAATGTTGAAAGGTATGTGTTTCTATAAGTGTAACTATTAAAGGGGAATGTTGGAAGGTATGTTTTCTATAAGTGTAACTATTAAAGGGGAATGTTGGAAGGTATGTGTTTCTATAAGTGTAACTATTAATGGGGAAATTTGGAAGGTATGTTTTCTATTAGTGTAACTATTAAAGGGGAATGTTGGAAGGTAGACATACTCAAATAATGCATCAGCTAGTCCGATAATTAATCCATATGAAATGTGTCACTCTCAACATCCTATAAACCTTAATATATAGTATTGAAATGTGGGACTCTCAACGTCCTGTAATTTTTAATATAAAGTATTGAAATGTGGCACTCTCAATGTCATGTAATCTTTAATATATAGTATTGAAATTTGGGACTCTTAACGTCCTGTAATCTATACTAATAAAAGGCAAAGCCCTCACTCACTCACTCACTCACTCATCACTAATTCTCCAACTTGCCGTGGAGGCAGACGACTTAAATTTGGCAGGCTCATTCATTGCACCTTACTTACAAAAGTTAAGCAGGTTTTGTTTCGAAAAGGCAAAGCCCTCACTCACTCACTCACCACTAATTCTCCAACTTGCCGTGGAGGCAGACGGCTTAAATTTGGCAGGCTCATTTATTGCACCTTACTTACAAAAGTTAAGCAGGTTTCGTTTCAATACTAATAAAAGGCAAAGCCATCACTCACTCACTCACTCATCACTAATTCTCCAACTTGCCGTGGAGGCAGACGGCTTAAATTTGGCAGGTTCATTCATTGCACCTTACTTACAAAAGTTAAGCAGGTTTCGTTTCGAAAAGGCAAAGCCCTCACTCACTCACACACTCATCACTTATTCTCCAACTTGCCGTGGAGGCAGATGACTTAAATTTGGCAGGCTCATTCATTGCACCTTACTTACAAAAGTTAAGCAGGTTTCGTTTCGAAATTCCACCTGTAACGGTGAGTATCTGACATTGCACCTGTAACTGTGAGTATCTGACATTGCACAGACTGGTTGGGCCGATTTCAACCAAATTTTGTATGCATATACTCCTTTACCAGTAAAAGGTTAACGAAATATTTTTTTTACGGTACCCCCCTGGGGGGGGAAATAGAATTTTGAACTCCTGCACACTAACGGCTGGACCGATTTTTACCAAAATTTCAGGGTGTGTGCGGGGGCTGGTTGAGGTGTAAGGGGAAGGGTTTGGAGGGTGGACAGAGAGGAATAGTGGGGGGTATTGGGGGCGGACGGGGAGGGGTGGTGGGGGTTATTTTCACCAAAATTTCGTAGTTGAATAAAAAATATAATATTAAATTAAAGTTAATGAGTGTTGCATTATCGTAAAGCTTATTGAATTGTCTTTCTTTAATATATCAAGTGCCGAGTGATTACAGCAATCTTGATACATTATTGCTTTCTTTCTAAAAAGATTATTTCACTACATCTCCGCTGCGAAGCGCGGGTATTTTGCTACTCTTTAATATAAAGTATTAAAATGTGGCACTCTCTCAACGTCATGTAATCTTTAATATATAGTATCAAAAAGTGGCACTCAACATCCTGTAATCTTTAAAAAATATAATATTAAAATGTGGCACTCTCAACCTCATGTAATCTTTAATATATACAGGGTTATTCAATAAAAGTTCTCATCGTTTAAAATGGTGCTAACTTTGCCCCAACCAATCAGATGTAAGCTTAAGCTTAAAATAAGATCTGATTGGTTGGGACAAAATTAGCACCATTTTAAACTATAAGAACTTTTATTGAATCTCCCTGATAGTATTGAAATGTGGCACTCTTAACGTCATGTAATCTTCAATATATAGTATTGAAATGTGGCACACTCAACATCCTGTAATCTAGAGACCAATTATTCAATACATATAAAAATTAGAAGCCTAGTGCACATCCAATTAATTTGCTTACATTTTACTTTACCATTGTAATGGGACTTAAAAAAGCCTGAATAAAGACCCATCAAGTCCAACATTTTCACCCTCCTTTCTAACCCTACCTAAAAGTTGATCCAGAGGAACAGCTAAAAGGGGGGGGGGGTTTGCTTCCTGACTCCAAAAGGCAAAAGTATCCCTGGATCAACCAGAGCGGCAGTATATGTATTAATATCAGTAATTCTTAATATGTTTTAAATCATATCTAGCCCACTTTTAAAGCTATTCAATGAAATTACCATTACCACATCTGCCGGAAGACAGTTCCAGTTTTACTGTTCTCACTGAAAAAGAAACCTTTCTAAACCTGAAGATAAAAACTTATTTTCTTCCAATCTTAAAGGATGTCCACGAGTCCTCTGATATGACCGATTAGTAAACAATGCACCAGAGAGTTTACTGTATGGCCCACTAATATATTTGTATAAAGTGATCATATCACCACGTAAATTTCGCTTCTTTAATGCAAACAGCCCTAACTTGTCTAATCTACCTGCATAGTCAAGCCCCTCCATTCCCTTTATTGTTTATTTGCCCTTCTCTGAACTGCATCCATTTCCAAGATGTCTTTTGTAAATGGAATTCCAAAACTGCACCGCATATTCCAAATGAGGCCTTACCAGTGCCTTTTAAATTTTTCTCTTGAATCTATTTCCCCTCTCTATACAAGAAAATATCTTGCTAGGTCTAGTCATTGCAGCCTGGCATTGTTTTCTACAGCTAAGTCTGTTATCTACCAGACCCCCCATTTTTTTTTTCAGTCAAGATTCACTAAACACCGTCATTTATGGTGTAGGTGGCACCAGGAATGTTAAACCCCAAATGCATCACCTTACATTTAGCAACATTGAATCTCATCTGCCATTCTGCTGCCTATTTTGATAATCTACTGTATCTAGGTCAGCTTGCAGCAATTGCACATCATTTGAAGTTTCCAATACTCTGCATAATTTAGTGTCATCAGCAAACACAGAGATTTTCAATGCCCCCTTCTAAGTCATTTATAAACAGAATAAAAAGAAGCGGCCCCAGTACAGTACCCTGAGGCACTCTACTTAAAAGTTTAGCCCACATAGATGTACCTCCATTTACCACCACTCTCTGTTTGCGATCCAATGACCAATTCTCTATCCATGTACAAATGTTTTTTTCTAGGCCAACAGTCCTCAGTTTATACATTAGTCTCCTATGTGACACAGGATAAAAAGCTTATGTAAAATCCAAGTATACTACATCTACTGCTATTCCAGAATCTAAATTCTTCATATAAACCAAGTCATTTTGACTGGCACAATCTATTTCTCATAAATCCATGCTGACTACTACTAATAAAATCAGTTCTAGAGACAAAGTCAAGGATATGATCCAGTAACAAAGTTTCCAGCACCTTCCCTACCACTGATGTTAGGCTTACAGGTCTATGGTTACCAGTTTGGAAACAACTAACTTTTTTGAGTATTGGTATTATCTAGATAAAACTGGACTAAGCTCTCTTAAGATCCGAGGATGTATACCATCCAGTCCTGGAGCTTTATTAATATTTCAATACTATGATAGTCAATAGTATATCAGTGCTAATCTTTAAAGGACAACTAAAGTAGAAAAAAACAACTTATTCTAAAAGCAAAGTACACATTGCATTGTATATAATGCAACTACTCAGAGTGACATCAGCCCAATGACAGTTAGGAAATGTTGTTTTAAAGTTGTCCCATGGGGGCTGCCATCTTGGCTCCTCCCCCTGTACCCACTGGGTATCACACTGCCCAATAGCCATGCCTTAGGGACCAAGGATAAAAAAGTAAACTCTCTTCAAAGTAAACATCTTTATTTTGCATGTATACTTACTTATTAAAACTAATTAATACTGCATCTACATTAGATTAAAAAATTGTAATGCACTTTATATGTGCACTAAAACTGTGCATATGTATTTTAAAAGAACAAACTTGCTAAATCCTGTTTAAACTCAATATTTATAAAATATGTTTATGGTTACTTTTTTTCTACTAGGTAAGCTGAACAAAACAACCCTTTTCTGGGAAAGACTCACGCACTTGCTTTCTGTGTCCCAGGATAAAACAAACCCTCCAACAATTACCTATAAAATGTGCTGAAATATCTGTATCCCTGCACAGCCCATGTTTAGTTTTAAGGAGGGGGGGGGGGTTAATAGATAAATTATGTGAAATTAATATCACATATGCTGCAACACATTCAGTATTGTGCAGAAACATACCCTCCAACATTCCCTGTTCAAAAGGTACATTATAGAAACAACATTGTGCAGAGTTGTATGGGGAGGGTAATGAAGTGAAACTGCACAGCTCTGTGTAATGCATTTCTCACCTTAATAAAGGGAACGTTGGCGGGTATTCAGAAATCTGCTTCTTTGTGTGTCTCCTTTTAAATTTAATGTTTTTTTGTAATTTGTCGACCCATTTAATTACTTGTTTAATAAACATTTAGGGCAGGAATTAATATGTCCCTACAACACTTTTTTTAATTGTCCTGGTTGATGGTTGAACTACACCTCCCAGCATCTCTTACTGGACAGTTGCTGAAATGTTACCGAAATCACATCTTTCTGGGCAGCAATAAAGATTTTATGAGAACACTATATCTGGTAAGAAATGCTAAAAAGTATAGTTCAACCACTAAAGGATAGCTCCACTGGTAAAAAAAAATTTTGGGATTCAGTTTTATTGAAGAGCAGGAGGTGAAGTATCTGTGTCTTACCTCCCGTTCTTCAAGAAAACATTCAGGAGCCAGGAATGAACGTAAGGTACTTACCCGATCTCTCGCTCCTCTTCTGACCCTTTAACTATACATTGTTGTGGCATTATTTGCTGCCCTAAATGATCCAGTATATATATATATATATATATATATATATATATATATATATATCACTTTGTTTGATAATGGATGATGGGAAGTGTAGTTCAATCACCAACCAGGACAATTTTAAAATAGTAATAAGTGATATCAAAACAGCAAATACTAGGGCAGCAATTATTGTTTAACCACAGCATATGGGTAAAATGATCTTAGTTGATATTGAACTACTAATCCTAGCATTGTTTACAAGAAAAAAATATTTAAGAAGTAAAAAAAAAAAAGTGTTTTTCAGTAGTGAAAAGCTGTCTGCTTGTTTGTTGCCTACAGGTCCCACCATCCTTAGACCCCGATTAAAGGAATAATAATTTTGTTATGTATATCCTCCAACATTCCCTTTAAATAGGTACACTATGCATTGCACAAACCTGTGCTAAAACCATGTTCACATTATTACCCTCCCCTTGCAGCTCTGCACCATGTTGTTTCTATAAGTGTAACTATTAAAGGGGAATGTTGGATGGTATGTGTTTCTATACGTGTAACTATTAAAGGGGAATGTTGGAGGGTATGTGTTTCTATAAGTGTAACTATTAAAAGGGAATGTTGGAGGGTATGTGTTTCTATAGGTGTAACTATTAAAGGGGAATGTTGGAAGGTATGTGTTTCTATAAGTGTAACTATTAAAGGGGAATGTTGGAGGGAATGCATTTAAGGTTGATGTTTTAACTAACATTAAATGGAGAGATTGTACATTAAAATCTATACAGCTTTGAAACTGACCAAATGAACCAACACCAGTGATTTATTGAAATACATTACATTCTGCTATATACATATATAGTATTCCACTTTTAAAGCTGCAGTCTGTGCAATTCCCTTCCAGGTGTATTTAATTAAAACAAATCACTTGCATTGAATCCAATGTAGTCTGCAACATGCATTAGAAAAGTTGCAAATGTGTGTAAAAGATTGAAAATGTTTCACGGTCCCTAAGGAACAGAGCACCACGGGGAATTTAGAGCTACATAGTAAGTCTATAGCTGAAAAATGGGGTCCCTAACTGTTTAATTTAAAAATTTCAGATGGATATATTGTAACTATGAAACTACTGATGCATCTACAGGTCAGTAAATTCTGTGTGATGTGTTAAGTGCAGCATTTCTAGCCTTCAAGACTGTAGTTCTCCTTTAATATATAGTTTTGAAGTGTAGCACTTTCAATGTCCTGTAATCTTTAATATATAGTATTGAAATGTGTCACACTCAACATCATGTGATGTAGAATACATAGTATTGAAATGTGGCACGCTCAACGTCCTGTTATCTTTAATATATAGTATTGAAATGTGGAACTCTCTACATCATGCAATGTTTAATACATAGTATTGAAATGTGGCACTCTCAACATCCTGTAATCTTTCGACATTCGATTATAATCCCTATTTTCCCCATTGACTTCTATATGTAATCCAGGATCTAAAATCGAGCCTGGAAAGTGGGTGTAGTCATTCCACCATTATTTCCCCACCAGAAAGCATGGCCACCATGCAATGGCAGTGTTTGATGGTGGAATATCTCACCCGACTGGGTAATGACGGGATGCCAATCAGCACCCCCAACATTAAGGAGCGCAAACGGCGCATAATGCGCATTGATCTGACCACCTCTCAGCTCCAAAAGAGGTGGTCAGATCTAAAGCGGCAGAGACGGAACTACGTCCAGGACATCCAGCAGAATGTCCAAGGCAAGTATCACATTTATATATTAAATTTTATCTGTGATTGAGTTGTATAAAACACCACCTTTTGCACCACTAATCAGGCGGTTCTGCGGCAGATCTTTCTGACAAGCTCTATAACCACTATACGAAGTTACTGCACTTTTCTTGTTACTTTTATAGCACTTGTGATTGGCGATAGCGCTTTGCAATTTTGCAAAACCGCCACAAACGATTGTGGGGCCTTTAGTGCTTTTCTCCTAAAGGACTCAAAGTGCATATGTTAGTGTTAATTAGTGTTAGCAAATTTTAATGTAACAGTTAATGTTAGTAGATGTTAGTTAAAGGGCAATTACACACGAAAAATATTTATAATATTTAATTATACGGTAATACAGATTTTGAAAGCTCTTTTTTCATAAACGACTCAAAGTATAATTTTTAATGTTAGTAAGGGTGAGGCCACACTACAACGCACAGGAATCGCGCACCAAATCGCGAGCGTTATTCACAATATTTACATTATTTTTATTATTTATAATTAAAATTTACTTTTTTAATATATAAATTTGCAGATGAGGAGTCTTATTTCTGCCAGTGATGCAGAGGAGGGAGGGTCACCTCCACCAGCACCCCCACCAAGGCCACAGGTGCAGCCTCCTGTTTCCCCTTCACCACCACCACCACCGCCAGCATGCCAGCAGGGACCAGCATGCCAGCGCCGGCTGGAAAATATGGAAAGGTGTCTGAGGTGCATGGAGAGCAGGCAGAGGCGCATGGAGAGGTGCATGCTCTCCATGCACAAAGACATGTTGCGCATTAAGTGCTAAGTTTTAAAAAATAAATAGGTGCTGTTTTTTTTTTAGCACCATGTTTTTGTTATTATTATTTTTTATATTTTTTTTTATTATTTTATTATTATTGTTATTATTATTATTTTTATTATTAATATGTAAGCATGAAGAAACAGGTGCTTACGTTTGCTAAAAAAGTTAAACTAAACAAATCTCTGTGTTTTATCTTTACAAATGACATTGACTACAAACATAATTATTTAGGCTTTTCCCATACCCCATTGGCTTCTCTCCCTCAGTGTATGCTTCATGCAAGGGAAAGCGGGGAAGGGGATAGGGTTTGTAGGAACAGCACCATTGAGTAGCAGTAGATTAACTTCAGTTTGACAACATTATTGCGGAGCCAGGCAGGCTTGGCCCCACCGGACAGACCCCAAGTGTAACTATTAAAGGGGAATGTTGGAGGGTATTTTTTCTAAAAGTAACTATTAAAGGGGAATGTTGGAAGGTATGTGTTTCTATAAGTGTAACTATTAAAGGGGAATATTGGAAGGTATGTGTTTCTATAAGTGTAACTATTAAAGGGGAATGTTGGAAGGTATGTGTTTCTATAAGTGTAACTATTAATGGGGAATGTTGGAGGGTATCTTTTCTATAAGTGTAACTATTAAAGGGGAATGTTGGAAGGTATGTTTTCTATAAGTAACAACACATTACCAGTTGGTCACAGCATCGGCTTCCTCTACTTCAATTCCTGTAGTGGGAGTCCAATCACCTGGCGTTCCGGAACACTATCCAATTTCATGAAGATCGTAGCAAAAAAGAAAGGGATGGACTGCCAACAGCTACAGATAAAACTTAGCTTTTATTGCCGAACTGAGCATACTTCACAGAGGGAGACAAACACAGTACCCTGACGCGTTTCGTGACGAACACCCCATCACTTCATCAGAGGGATACTCCCACACCTTGAAAATGATCATATATACCCAACAATAGACAAGCATCACCTGCAACCCATCAACATAATGAGATAGAAAGTAATCACATCCTACCACAAAGTTAAATACTTAGGGTTAATGCAGTGCTGAAGAAGAGGGTGTATATCGGGGGGAGTAATTACTACACAGGTTGTAAAGATGCATAAAAACAATACAAAAAAAGATAATTGCATTAAAATATATATATACAATTAAAAGACAACCCCAGATTTGTAGCTAATCTACAGCAACATGTAAAAAATGATGTATAAATACCGCAAAAAATGTGTAACCAGTGGAAATATAAAAAGATAAGAACCATAATGTCACAAACACATGATTAAATAGTGTCACAAGTATTATTACGACTTATTACAATGTATGCACAAATATAAATATTACTTTATATGGATACAAAAAACAGATCACATATCTAAATATGTATAATACTATCAGCGTCTCAATAGTGATATGATCTAATACTGCTATAAATAAATGTAAAACAACCATATATATCACATAAGAGCAAGAAAACCTATGGCTCCATATGTACATATACTACCCAGTACCTATACTACACCAGATGTTTTTCTAGAAGTGTAACTATTAAAGGGGAAATGTGGAAGGTAATGTGTGTCTATAAGTGTAACTATTAAGGGGAATTTGAAGGTATGTGTTGTCTATAATTTTACTTTATGGGGGAATGTTGTAGGGTCATGTTTTTCTTTCGTGTAACTATTAAGGGAATGTTGGAAGGTATGTGTTTCTATAAGTGTAACTATTAGAAGGGGTAATGTTGGAGGGTATGTGTTCTATCAAAGTGGTAACTTATTACGAAAGAGGAATGTTTGGAATGTAAGTTTTTCTATAGTGTAACTTTAAAGGGTAATGTTGTAAATGTCCTAGTGTTTTCTTAGTGTAGCTATTAATGGGGAATGTGGGCAGGTCTGTGTTTTCTATAAGTGTACTATTAAAGGGACTCTTGGATTGTAGTTGTCTATAGTAGTAACTTTAAAGGGGAATTTTTGGTAAGTGTGTTTTCTATAAGTGTAGCTGATTAAGGGAATGTTTGAAGGTAATGTGTTTCTATAAGTGATAATAGACCATTAAAGAAAATGTTGAAGGTATGTTTTTCTATAGTGTAACTATTAAAGTGGTTGTTGGGAGGGTCAGTTTTTTTATTAAGTGTAACTATAAGGGGATGTTGGAAGGTATGGTTTTTGTATAAAGTGTACTATTAAAGGGAATGTTTGGAAGGTATATGTTTCTATAAGTGTAACTATTAAAGGGGAGGTTTGGACGGTCTGTGTTTCTATAAAGTGTAACTATTAAAGGGGAATGTTGGAAGGTATGTGGTTCTATAGTGAACTATTACAAAGGGGATGTTGAAAGGTATGTGTTTCTATAAGTTTAATCTATTAAGGGTATGTGGAGGTGATTTTTTCTAAAATGTAAACTATAAAGGGGAATGTTGAATGATGTGTTTCTATAAGTGTACTTTAAGGGAATATTGGAAGTATGTGTTTCTATAAGTGTACCTCTTAAAGGGGAATGTTGGAAGTATGTTTTTCTATAAATTAACGCTTAATGGGCAATGTTGGAGGGTATCTTCTATAAGTGTAACTATTAAAGGGAAGGTTGGAAGTTATGTTTTCCTAAGTGTAACTCTTAAGGGGAATGTTTGGAAGGTAATGTGTTGTCTATAAAGTGGTAACTATAAAGGGGAATGTTGGTACAGGTGTGTGTTCTATCAGTGTAACTATTAAGAGTATGTTGGAGGGTATGTTTTCTTAAGTGCAACTATTCAGGGGAATGTTGGAAGGTATGGTGTTTTATAAGTGTAACTATTAAGGGGTATGTTGGAAGGTATGTTTTTCTATAAGTGTAATATTAAAGGGTAATATTGAAGGTTTTGTTTCTCATACGTGTAATATACCGGGGAATGTGGGAAGGTATGTGTTTCTAATAAGTGTAACTAGTAATTGGGAATGTTGGAGTTCTGTTTTCTATTAGTGGTAACTATTAAAGGGGAATGTTGGAAAGGATTTGTTTCTATAAGTGTAACTCTTAAAGGGGTATGTTGGAGAGGATGTGTTTCTATAAGTGTAATATAAAAGGGGAATGTTGGAATGTACGTGTTTCTATAAGTGTAACTATTAAAGGGGTATGTTTTGGAAGGGTATGTGTTTCTATAAAGTTAACTATTAAAGCGAATGTTGGAATGTAAGTTTTATATAGTGTATCTATTAAAGGGTAATGTTGGAAGTATTTTTCTATAAAGGGTAAGCTTATTAATGGGGAATGTTGGAATGTATTTGTTTTCTATAAAGTTGTAACTATTAAAGGGGAAGGTTGGGAGGTATTGTTTCTATAAGTGTAGTCTATTAAGGGGAATGTTGGAAGGTATTGTTTTCTATAATGTGTAAACCATTAAATGGAATGTGTGAAAGGTATGTTTTTTCTATAAGTGTAACCATTAAAGGGGTTGTGGGAGGGTATTTTTTTCTAAAAGTGTAACTAAGTAAAGGGTAATGTTGGAAGTTATTTTTTCTATAAGTGTAACTATTAAAGGGGAATTTGGAAGTATATGTTTCTTAAGTGTACTATTAAAGGGGATGTTGGAAGGTATTTTTCTAAAAGTGTAACTATTAAAGGGAATGAATGTTGGAAGGTATGTGGTTTCTATAAGTGTAACTATTAAAGGGGTATGTTGGAGGGTATGTGTTTCTATAAGTGGTAACACTATTAAAGGGGTCAGTTGGGAGGGGTAATGTGATTTTCTCATACGTGTCAACTATGAAAGGGGTCTGTTTTCCTAAAAGTGTAACTATTAAAGGTGAACCTTGAAAGGTATTGTTTCCTATAGTGTAACTATTACGGGGTATGTTGAGGGTATGTGGTTTCTATGAGTGTAACTATTAAAGGGGTATGTTGGAGGTATGTGTTTCTTCTATAAGTGTAAACTATTAGGGGTATGTTTCTAAAGTGTAACTATAAAGGAACATTGAAAGGTATGTTTTTCCCATAATGGTAACTATTAAAGGGGTATGTTGGAGGGTATGTTTCCTAAATGTGCACTATTAAAGGTTTATGTTGGCAGGCTGTTTCTATAATTGGTAACATAAAGGGAATGTTGGAAGGTCTGTTTTCTTAAAGTGTAACTATATTAAAGTGGAATGTTTGGAAGGTATGTGTTTCTATAAGTGTAATATTCACGGGGATGTTGGAAGGTATGTGTTTCATAAGTGTAACCATTAGGGACTGTTTGAGGTATGTGTTGTCTTATAAGTGTAACTATTAAAAGGGGTAATGTTGGAGGGTATGTGTTTCTATATAGTGAAACTTTAAGGGGTATGTTGGAGAGGGTATGGTGTTCTATAAGTGTAACCATTATGGGAAACTATTGAAAGGTATTTGTTTTCTATAAGTGTAACTATTACAGGGGTATGTTGGAGGGTATGTGTTTCTAGTAAGTGTAAACTATTAACGGGGTATGTTTGGAGGGTATGTGTTTCTATACGTGTAACTATTAAAGGGGTAATTTTTTTAAAAAGTGTAACTCTTACGGGAACATTGAAAGGTATGTGTTCTATAAGTGTAAACTATTAAAGGGGTATGTGGAGGGTATTTTTTTCTAGAAGTGTAACTATTAAAGGGGGTATGTTGGAAGGGTATGGGTTGTTTTCTATAAACGTGTACTATTACAGTTGAACATTTTAAAGGTTATTTGTTTCCAGAAGTGTAACTATTAAGGGGTATGTTTGGAGGGTATGTTTTCTAATGGTGTAACTATTAAATGGTATGTGAAGGTATTTTTCTATAGTGTCACTATAAAGGGGATGTTGGAGTATGTTTTTCTATAGTTTAACTATTAAAGGGAGTTGTTGGTAATGTCTTTTCTATAATTTACCTAGTAAAGGGGAATGTTGGGGGTAGTGTTTTCTATAGTTTTAACTATTAAAGTGAATGGTTGGAGGGTAAGCATTTAAGATTCATGTTTTTAATTAAAATTAAATTGAGAGATTGGACATTTTTCTGCCATCTCTAATTTTTTAGAGATTAGTTTCAGCCATCTCTAATGCTCAATGTTTTTTTCTTAGCCCACTCTATTTCCATCCCTGGCAGGGTTGTCAAGTAAATACGAGCTGAACTGACCAAGGCTTCTTTGTTCTTAAGCAGTCAGAAAACCAATTGTTACTCACTAGGCAGGAATGGTAATCAGGGAATTCTAGAAATGTGCACAATTAGAGCTAGGCCACACTGACACAATTCTCACAGTTCCATTGCCTAAACTGGTGGCCGCACACAAACAACGCACGTCTGTGAAAAGCGCAGTCGCAATGCAGTGTGTTTCCCGTGCATTTCAGTGCATTTGTGCTGTGACTTTGCCAATTATCTGTTATTGGAGCACAGGTGTTTCGTACAGAAAATGGTGATCGTATGTGGTCCGATAAAGATACAACAGCGCGCACTACACAGTGTGTTCACCACCCCCGGAACCGAAAAAGACGAGGGAACAAGCACTGGTAAGTATATTAAAAATTCTCACACAGGGAGTTAAATATTGTGAGGTCTAGGTTTGGGGGGTGGGGGTTATAGCTTCGATTTGTGATTTATGTATGTTAGCAGGGCAATCATGATGTAACAGTAAGTACTGATGACATTCAATGCTTGAAACATGTAAACTCTACCCCATAGAGCTTATAATCTAATTAGGTGAGTAACGTACAGATACATAGGGAAGGGTAGACGTGCCACCCTGGTGCAATGTCAACAGTCCTATGCTGTGCTGTTCTCAGATAGATAGGATGAGAGGTTAGATTTAAACTGGTTTAAAAGCCACAAGAGAAAAGGTTTTAAGGAGAGAGGTCGTGAGTGGGGGGTCTGTATAAGAGGTACAGTATTGTGATGAGGGGGAGGGTACAGACAGGGACGTAAGAGGATACAACAGATAAAATATAAGGAGAAGCAGAGTGTCAGAGTCAGGTTTAGTTTGAGGCATTAATGGGCCACCCATGAGGAGACAGCACTTAGACAGTCGGAGATGTGTGATTGGGTGTCAGGACCTAGCGTGGGGGTGGAAAAATATATTTGCGTATCATTGGCGTACAGATGGTAGCAAAAACCAAATGAGCTGATGACATCACCCAGGGAAATGGTATAGAGGGAGAACAACAGAGGTCCAAGAACAGAGCGAACAGAGCCCTCGGAACCCCTACAACACTAAGAGGAACTGGAGAGGATGTTTTATTATCATATTACCACAGAGAAGGTACATTCCAGAATGCCCAGGAGTGAAGAATGCATTAGGATGGAATGAATCTACTGTGTCCGAAGCAGGGGAGGTCGAGAAGGATAGAAAGAAAAGTGACCTTGGCTTTGCCGCCCTGAAGGTCATTCCCAACTAAAGACTCCTGAGATTTTATGCTGAGGACTAGTATCTTGCGTACCTGGTAGATTATTTTATTATGAAGTTTATCAAAGTCCTTGTTGGGGAGTGAAAATAATCAAGTGTGGTGTTGGAAGCATTGTAGCAGCATAAACTGTAATGGAGAAGTCAGCCTGTGACGAGAATCTCCACATCCGCTAGCAGCAAGTGTGCCCCTCGTATAAAATGAGCTGTGGAAACTGAATCAGGGCGAGGATTTGAGATACGGCACTTGTTGGGGGTTGCCAAGGGACTCAATAGTCATTAAGTTCAGGACAGATTTTATAGGAGTTAAGAAGCAAGTCAGGGTCAGATTTGGGCATAAGGGTAGAAAGAATAAAGGGAGAGAAGCCAGCACTGAAATCTATGGCTCGGATATTAACGGACATCACACATAAGGAGGGAAGGAGGTCAAGAGAAAACAGGAATTGTTGGGGTAAAAAAAGTAACAGATGTTATTGAAATCGGGTACTGGGTAGGGGTTATTTTTAAAAGATGAGACAGAGGTTTTTAGTGAAGACAAGATCCAAGAAGTGGCCATCCTTATATGTACCGGTATTTGTCCACTGGTGAAGATCAAATAAGGATGTTAAGTGAAGGAAACAAGATTGCCATGATAGGACAATTGTCAATGTGACAAGTACCCAGAATTAGAACAGGGCTGTCAGTAGAGAGGAAGCCAGATCTCAAAAACTCAGAGGAATGTAGCTAGGGAGTTGTAGTTGGTATAAGGATATGAAATTTGAACAGTATGAGCTTTAAAGGATGTAAACAAGATGGCCGGTGGGGGGATAACGACATTAAAATGACAGGCAGGGGAAAGAATTAGGCCAACACCTCCACCATGACCTGAGGAGCGAGGTCTATGGGAGAGACAGAAACCTAACAATAGATACATCCTCCTGATTCTGTACTCAACTTGTGTTTGTTTTACTGACCGGGGCGTCTCTAAGAAGATCAGGGGCACTCTTGGGAACTCTATTTGCAGCACATAGTGCGGCTCAAAAGTTTTAGTCCAAGCCCCTATCTAACACATTGACCAATAGTGATCCCTATCTAACACATTGACCAATAGTGATCCCTCTCTATCACATTTACAATATTGGAATCCCTCTCTATCACATTTTACCACTAGTGATCCCTCTCTCTCACATTGACCAATAGTGATCCCTCTCTATCACATTTCCAATAGTGAATCCCTCTCTATCACATTTGACCATAGTGAATCCCTCTCTATCACATTTACCACTAGTGATCCCTTCTCTAAACGCCCGTCTCTAGATCACATTTACAACAATAGTGAATCCCTCTCTATCACATTTACCAAGTGATCCCTCTCCTAAATCACATTTTTACCAATAGTGGATCCCTCCTATCACATTTTCCATAGTGGTCCCTCTCTATCACATTGACAATAGTGATCCCTCTCTATCACAATTTACCAATAGTGGATCCCTCTCTAATCACATTATACAATAGTGGTGTCCCTACTCGAATCACATTTTAACCAATAGTGAGCCCTCTCTATCACATGTACAAATAGTGATCCCCCTCTATCACATTTACCAATAGTGATCCCTCTCTCCCTCTCTATCCATTTATAAATAGGACCCTTCTGTAACACTTTAAAATAGTGATCCCTCTCTATCAACATTTACCAATAGGGATCCCTCTGTACCCTTTACAAATAGATCCCTCTGGAACACATTGGACCAATAGTGATTCCCCCGATCTAACACATTGACCAATCGTGATCCTCTCTCACACATTGACAATGTGATCCCCCTCTCTATCACATGACCATATTGAGCCTCTCTATCACATTGACTCATAGTGATCCCCTGTAACGGTTTTACCAATAGTTATCCCTCTCTAAAACACATTTGACCAATAGTGATCCCTCCTCTAACGAATCCCTGGTGACAGCTGTGAGTTAATGGGGCTCCAGTCTCTTCGGGGGCGTGGGTTCGAATCCCACCGCTGCCCCATTGTCCGCGTCCAGTGCGCTGGGCCCCGTGATCTGACTAATTAATCGGATTCGCTGCCGGGACCGGCACTTTAAGTACGGCCTAAAGACGCCCCAAAAACCCACTCTTTGAACCTCACCTGACTATGCACACGGTGTGTTCTTTGCTGTTCTTGTTGTCGGGGCTTTGAAAGCAGCTAAATGGTTAACACTACACCAGTCCCTCCAGCAACAACTGGTTAATTAGCACGTTTCACAAGCAGTCGAGTTAATTATCATTTACACTGCACGACTCCATTCAAACACATTAAACTTTCAGAGGCTATACTTCTTCTTTTATAGCGGGCGTCAAGACAACTTAGTAATTTTAGATTTAAGATTCCAAAAGGTGGACAGTGCATATAATACAAAGAATAAAATAAATGGTGTTTACAAATAAATGACAATACAATAGTCAACATTTATATAAACATAAAGGATAAAATATTCAACAGACCCTACTCACTAGAAGAAGTTCCCTGTGTCCTGGGGCCTATGAAAACATTGGGTCCAAACACGTTTTTTAGCATTCCCCCAAAGTATTGAACAACATTATGTTGGACTACATGGACTTTTAAACTATTTGTTGACTACTGCCTCCACATGAGTGGGAGTGTTCCTGAATGTCCATATTTACGACTAGCCAAAAGCATTCATTCCCCCTCCTTTAGGCCGACCCATATAAATGTAGATATGTACCATTGTATTGGGAATTGGGGATCACATATTCCTCTCCTGTATTAATTATCAATCCTTCCAATACCACACATGACCTGTGTGTAATCCATAATTTCCCCAGAATATTATAACTCACCTCACTCGGCAGAGTGAGAAGTAGCAGTGCTCCATGTTGGGGTATCCTTTAATGGGCCGATTATATATTTACAAATAACCAGTGGTTTCTGTCTTACAACATTCCAATACCGCAATCGAATTATGTTCCATGATGACTTGTCCTTAAAGTGGCGCCTCGGTGGTTACCCCTCGCGGAGCCCGGCTGGTAGGGTGCTGGGTGAGAAGGTTCCAATGTGGGGGGCTAGGGTCGGGGGAGGTTGGTTCGGCCCGACATTGTCTGATAAAGGAGATCGGGTTCCATGCTTTGACTAATCTAATATAGGGCACCATAGAGTTCCAGGGTGGCAATGGAATGTTTAGTGGTCCTAAGAACTATAGGAATAGGTAGACCCAGTCTTACCAAGTGTGTCGGTTCTACATGCATTTGCCTTGACAGGGAGGGTTGATTTTGAAAACAGATTGATAATAACTTTATTATGAATGATCCAATGGATCTGCTATTGATCTATTATTGGTTGGAAATTAATGGGAAGTTGGTTGGATGGTGATTCAGCTCTTGTATTTCACTGTGGTGTTTGCTCGCGGGAAGCTATACACGTCTAGTACATGTTACAATAAATAGAATCCAAAGATCTATCTGAGTAGAAGGTGAGCTGAATGAACCAAGATTGTAAGATTCGGGTGTCTTGCCTTTATGGGGAGTGTGGACAAGATCCCTACTAAGGGTGATGGAGGATGGTGGGTGGTAAAGAAGTTGGACGTAGAGCAGTGCTTGTGATCCCAGATAGCAAACATACACCCACATATTTTCCACTGTGCCAACCACGGGCACACTGGGCTGGCTAGTTGGGAATATGTGGGTGAGTAAGATGGAGGATGAGAGTATGTAATCCAAGTCTCTGTGTTCTCTGCACGTTCAATGGAGAGCTGCAGTGGCGAGAATCCTATTAGAATCACTCAAGTATGTCAGCTACGTGACGATTCAATTAGCAGTGCACGGTCAGCGTCTCCATGCCTAATATAACTAGAGATGTCCGACACGTCGCAAATCCGGTCCTGCTCGCGGCCGGCTTCGAGCGGACCCATTAAAACCCATTAAGAATAAACAAGTCCTCGAAGATTACGAGAATCCTCGTAATTTTTAGAAAATTTAAAAGGAAGACGTATTTCACGTGCATTTTTCGAAAGACAAGAAAGAAATTCGAAAATTTTAGAAAAAGGATTTTCACACATTTTCGAAATTAAGGAGAATTTCCTCGTATTTCTGGAAAATTTTCGAAAATAGTACTTGGTCATCACGTCATTTGTCGGACAATGACGATACTGAATTTCGGAAAATTTTAGAAAGTGAATGCTGTATTTGCACACTTTGTTCGCAATTATGGGAGGAAATCCTCGGGAATTTGGGGGTCGAAATTTTCTGAAAACTGGCGGTAAGGGAAAGTTCTGGAAGGCAAGACGGGGTGTAGCCATGCTTGCGCGCGGGAGTGCGCGTGTTGCGGGGGGACTCAGTCGTGGCAAATCTTCGGTGGGTGCCATCGGACGGTGGATAGGGTATAAAAATGTAAAACGGGTGGAAAAAGGGAAAAAAAAAATGCACGAAAGTGGGTCCCTGACGTCTGAATCCAGCCCTCTGAGATTGCGAGATCGGGGTGTTTTCTCACAAGCCGACTGTCGGGCCACAACGGAGCAATGAACCAAGAACAGAGGCAGCCGGATACACGTCGCAGGACAGCTCGGTTCGCCGGGGTGCTGCGCGTTGGAGTTATCCAGTCATGGGGTGAAGCGGGGTGTACGCTGTGGTCGGCTCTGTCTGTGTGTAAATGCAGAGTACTCTCTGTCTATGTTTCGGGGGCCGGGTCGGTCATGTGTCTGTGTGTCCTGTGTTTTGCCGCGGGTAGGTCACGGGTGGTGTCTGTCTGTGTGTGTCAACAATGAATGCGTCTTGTGGGGAGGGGGACGGCCGTCCACGGAGCGAGGAGGTGGAGCAGAAGAGTGTTACCGATACGTCGAGACTCGTAGTCTAGTTCTCTCTAACCTAAAACTCTAATACCTTAAACTCAGCTGCGCATTCGAGGCGGACTTAGTACAGTCTATGGAATCCTTGATTTTGGAGCGAATACCATATATCTATAGATAAAATGAAATGATTATGAAAGGTGTTTAACGAATTGTTGTGTAATGGATGTGCCAATCACGGTGAAAAGGAAAAAAAGGTAGAAATCGTGTCACAACTCTGATGCCACGGCTGAGAAAAGTAAAAACTTGGTAGTAGAAAAGAAAATGCATGTGGGCCCTGTGTGACGGTGTAATATGGCTGGTGCGGATCCACCGCCGGGAGCCGTGATCTGTAGGTAGAGACGGGCAAGGGCTTGGGCGCGTAGTGATGGGGCGCCTGGGGGGGGGGGGGTGGGGTGGGTCGGGCGGTGGTGTATTATGGGGTGCGCGGTGTGGTAAGTGCGGCGCCGTCTGGTGTGGGTGGGTGCGGGGGGGAAGGATGGTAGTCTGGCTGGTAGGGGTAGGTTCGAGTCGGGTTAGGTGTGGCATCTGAGTGCCCAGTGGGGCCGGGTTCCTAGTTGAATAGTGAGTGTGGGTCCAGTGGGGGGGGGTGTAGGAGGTGCAGTGAGTGTGTGAGAGGGGGGTGTGGCGAGTGTGAGTGGGTGGGTGGTTGGGGGGGGGCTTAGAAGGAAAGGGATACAGAGTGGAGTCTAGGGTGTGGAAGGTAGGCGGGTGTGGTAAGAAAGGAGAAGGGGGGTGGGGACGGGGGGACAGAAGGAGTGGGGGCAGGTGAGAGGAGCTGAAGGATGGAGAGGTTAAGGGGGGGTAAGCAGGGGTGGTAAATGTGGGGGGCGGTGGAAAGGAGTGAAAGGAGATGAAGTAAAGGTGGCGGGGAAAGGCTTAGGCGCCCCACTGGTGTAGGGGAGTGAGTGGTCTAAATAGTGGAAAGCGGGGATGGTGGCGATGGAACACAGCCGCGCCGTGTTGCGCAAGCGCAGAAGGCCGCAGGGCCGAGCCGAGAGCCAGAAGGCGCGGGAGCGCGGGAGCACGACCACAGCCGGACGCAAGCAAGGCGGGAACAGGAAACAGCCGGGCAGCGGAGGCAGGGGTGAGACAGTACTTTCTACGGAAGTTGGCATGAATGGCCAACTATCAAAAAAGTGGCACCGGTCCCAACTATAAGGTAATAGAGCTGGTACGGGGAGCATGCAGGGTATACGATAAAGGACGGAGCAGGTGCGAGGTAATGGCCAATCAAAAGAAAGTTGCGTTATGCCCAGAGCTAAATGGTGTAGATGATATCCAGCTGTAATGCAAGAGGGTGGGGAGAAAGCGGCAACATCCTGACTGTATGTTATGGAGAGTGAATAGATCTGGCGGCCAATCGCAGGCCGCTTCTAACTAGCGAACTGAGAGACGTAAAAAAAAAAAAGAGAATTCCCTGAAGGGAAGTTTTGAATCCAAACGCCTTCGTTGACTGGCGTGTGCTGGTAAGTGTCTACATGTTTTCATTAGTTCTCTCTGTGTCGCGGCTCTCGTTTCTCTCTCTCTCCTTCTCTTCTTGTGTCCCTCTCCCACTGTCTGTCCTCGTCTCTCTCTCTCTCCGTTCTGTTCTCTTCTCTCTGTACCCTGTCTCTCTTCTCTCTCGGTCTGTCTCATCTGTCTCTCCGGCGTCTGTCCTGTCTCTCTCTTCTCTCCCTCTGTCTGTCTGTCCTCTCTCTGTCTGTCTCTCTCTGTCCTCTCTATGTCAATTTCTCTCCTCCTCTGTCTCTTCTTTCTCCTGTCCTGTTAGCAGCATGCTCACAATAAACCGCTTCCGGTTAGTACTATATTATAAATTGTCACATTACTGTAGATAGTGGCGACTGTAGTCTATGCAGCCATAGAATACCCCCATATTAAACAAGCCCCCATGTTCCTCCTTACTGCCGGCATGTGTATAAACCTACAACATCTAACAAAGTCCCTTCCACATTGTTCTTAATCGCGGTAAAAGCCAATAGTGTTCCGTGTAACTGGGAAAGAAGGCATTGCCAGAGAAATGGTGTGAGCTATGCCTGCTGTTGCTAGTATTGAGACCTGCTGTTCCTGCTGAGATCCCTGGGTAGTAAGCTGGAGGAGGAGTTTATTTTGTACAGCATTGTATGTATAACAACTGACAGCACCTGGCTGGGTCTCCAATGCTGAATGGAGCGTAGCCTCCCAACACTCGCGCAGGGCCTGGAGCCTGGTTTTGGCGGCCACGAACACCTCAAACCACCTCCTGGAAGACAGAACTACCGGGAAAGGCTCAAGGCCGCGAGCCTCCCAACACTTACACTACACTCGCGTCGGGGCCTGGGAGCCTGGTTTTCGTCCGCAAACAACCCGCAACACCCCCTGACAGTTGGAACCCACCTTCTGACCAGGAAGATCTCCCGTGCCGGCGGGAAGTCCCGCGTGAGCCGCCCAACACGTGCGGCGGGGCCCTGGGAAGCCTGGTTTTTCGGCCGCGGAAACAACCCCAAACTACCCCTGAAGACGGACTACCCCAGGAAGGGCTCCAAGTGCCGCGGGAAGCCCCGCAGAGCCTCCCAACCTCTCGGACGGGCCTGGTTCAGCAGCAACCAGCCGCAAACTACCCCTGAAGACGGAACTACCGGAAAGGCTCCCGTGCCGCGGGAAGTTTATCAATAGGTAAAAACGTTCTTAAACATAATATACACTCAAATAACAGCAGTATTAACATAATATAATGTCATTCTTAGATAGGACTACCCTAATAGGCGGGCCCTGTTAAGTTTCGGTAGCTTTACACATATATTTTAATCAATAGAATGTACTAACACTCCAGCAATTAAACTATATAAAATACTCACATAAAAAACCCACTGTGCACTAACGGGCACACTTTTTGCTAGTATAATAGATAATAATATATAATATATATAGAATTTGGATAAGTGTGTCCCACAGTCTTTGTGAACTGCAATTACCTGGTGCTCTGCCGACTGTATCCAAGATATGTAAGTTTAATGTTCCACAATGTCCAGCGCTACTCAGGTTCTTCATCAGTGCTATTATTAAAAGTGCTTTTTTAATACACACATTCTACTAAAGTGCAATAATACAACCGTTTCGGCCGTTATCTATTGGCCTTTAGCAAGCTTGATAAAGGCCATAATAACAGCCGAACGTTGCTTATTAGTATATATATATATATATATATTATTACGTATATATATAATATATATATATATAATATCTATATAGGCGGCCGTGGGTCCGCACTCAACGTTTAAAATTTCTCGAGCCCCCGGTGCATCTATATAAAACATATACTTCATCCCAAAAAAGAGCACTCGTGGGTCTTCACACCAAAAACTTTTATTCGTACATCGACCCCGTTTTCAGCTGACTCAAGCAGCCGCCTCAGGATTTACAGACTTGGCAGGTAAGTGGAATTTAACCTAGAGTGTACCAACCCCGCTTCCTCCCCCTGTGCTCCACCCTCCAATTTTAACCCCTACTAAGGTCATATAGGTGAACAATTGGCAAATGCCAATAATGATAAATAATAAATTGTTAAATTACTATTACACACCAAGTGTAAATAAACCATAAAATCAAATACAATATATTATAAAATTTCCGTAAGATGGAATCAATATTGAGTGATAAGTGAGGCTAAAATTTACTATGATAAGTGTAAGATAACCAGTCCAACAGATTTACCATAGGTCCTCTAAAAAGTCCCTAACCCTACATTACATTATATAATATTGTAGGTCAATGATGGGGCAAGGTGACACAAATAATACGGTATCTTCTAAACCTTCTTTGATCTGGACTGCTTAAAGGGGCGGGGTCATAATTTACTCAGGGAGCAAGCATGTAAAATCGAGCTAGATCACAAGGGCATACTGCTAGCTCGATTTTATATGCTATTGCTCCCTGAGTAAATTTTCTTCCTCCTCCCCTTTATGCATCCCAGATAAAAAGAGGTGTAAGTCTCTGTAAGCTCCCTGATTCCTTGGTATAGGTCATACTAAATAAGAGAGAAGCGGTATGGTCTTGTTCCCCCAGGGAAATTGAACTTTACTCATTATGTTTCGACTGATGCTGGGATAACTGCCTTGAAGTGGCGCATCAGCTGACGCAAGTTTGTACAAACTAGGTAACTAAACGTATCCATTTTAACTTTATGCGGTATCAACCCTTCGTTGCTTGCATACTTGTTTGGTTTTGATCGTGATATCTACTTAATGTACTGCTTATATGTATAGTGATTGCTGGATACTTTTGTGTCAATATATTATAATATATTATATATACTATATATACGAGAATTTAACAATCTGGTAGCACGCCTGGGTCTTAAGTCACACGTTTTAAATTTTATTTAGTGTAACACATCAACATCAACGCGTTTCGTCCGCCATCTTGGCGTCATCAGGATAATCAGGATGACGGCCAGATGGAGGGCCGAAACGCGTTGATGTTGGCGTGTTACACTAAATAATTTAAACGGTTGGACTTAAGAACCCAGGAGTGCGACCAGATTTGTTCAAATTCTCGTGTATAACCACGCAGCACCCGGGCATCCCACAGCAGAGGCGAGGAGTGCTACCTTCCCTGCATTACATTCTATATATATATATATAATAATATACTCCCAACTGTACCTCACTCACTCGTCTCCAGTTTCTCAAACCTTCAGTAATTACTCACTTCACCCGGCTTCTGATCCCCATCTCTAGAAAAAAGAACACACGACACAGCACTTTAATGCAGATAACTGTATTATTGGTATACCTGGTAAACAATCCTAACCCAAACAATGCAAGTTTCGGAGTTCATACTGACTCCTCAATCAGGCAGGGTTAGAAAACAATGGTACATTTACATAGATGCATAAGTATTTATCCCCCACCCAGGAAGTGACATATCATTACTAGTACATGAGAGGTTTTACCCAATTTACCTTTATGTTCATCCCTTTTTAAGATAAAGTGTAATACAAGCAAACCATAACTTTAGAACACCTGTCACTTTAAGAAAGGACAAGAGCCATCACAACGAAAGTTACTAACCAAATACATACAAGATCATAGTCCTTAGTTGAGACCAGCATTTTAATCTGTGGATCTACTCCACTTGCTTGTTTCTCACTAGCAATTCACCTATCTCCTCACAGCTTAGTCCTCACGGGTTACACTATCTATAACCATAAGCTCATTCACTCATGGTGACCAGATTCAATACAATGCCTCGATACTGGCAAAGGTAGTATGGCCCTGCGACTCTGATCTGGTGGCTGGAAATACGTTTTTTCACTGGTTGGGTCCGTCTCTCCACGTAGATCAACGAGCGGGCATACTAACTATTAGTATATATCACAAGGAAGAAATGACACGTATAGTTTCTTTTCATTTAATTTTATATCCGGTTGTCACATTTAAAAAGGATCACCTTTAAGTACATTTTTACATTGGACACAGACAGACGCTGGACATCCCGTCTTTTCAAACCAGTCAGTTGCTTTCATCACGTCAAAGGTCTACTCTGATTGCAAACTAACGTATTGTGTAGCGTCTGACCTCTCCTATATGATAATTAGGAAATAGTTCAAATTCTTTAATATCCGTCATCTGAAAGTCAAAGAATATTCAGGTTCCTCCTCAATACCTTAAATAACCAAATTGCTAATCTTTGCATATTGTGTAACAAACGGTATCTGTGTCCTAATCCTAATTTTTACGATTACTCCCACTGTTGGAATCTTCCTGTAACGTACTAGTGCATGGTCTAACACCCTATCTGGGTAACCCCGTTGTTTAAATTGGTAACCATATGCCTAACTGTTCTTGTTGTCTCCCTCATTTTGAACCCCTCTAACCCTAGTAAATTGGCCAACAGTATGGACCTGAGAACATACTAGGGTGATCACTTTTAAAGTGTAACAACATTTGGTTACTGTCAGTCGTTTATTAAATAATTCAGTAATTATGCTCTTCACCTAAACGTCAACCTTATCCCAAGAAATTTTACAGTACATTAATCATGGTGTTTGTTTATGTAAAATCATATTTGCATGTATCTGATTTAGGGTGCCGTGTGAATTCGAGGCAGGTATCGAATTTCTCACCACATACGAGGAAGCGTTGTCAATATATCCCTTCCACCACGCACACAGTGGCAGGTAAAGACACATGAGGAAAAATGTGTTCCTCTTCCAAGCCAAATCATCAATGATTTGAATATACGGAGGCGACATCCGCCCCCGTGGCAGTAACCACATATGAGATAACACGTATTACCAGTCCTGAATTAATTCCGATAAGATCAATTTCTAACAGATTTATCATAAACATTTGACAATCTGAGTATAATCCCACTTTGATATAAAACAAAGCCCTACGACAAGCTTGAATCCCATCTGTATGGGATCGAGGTAATATAGGCTTGAGACATCCAAGAAACTATAATGACCTCATTAGTGTTATCTATTTCAAGTCAAAGGAAACCTCATATTCTAAGAGACGTGACCATCCAGCATTATGTGATAATAGCCTTCCCTAATAATCTACGTTATAA
This sequence comes from Hymenochirus boettgeri, assembly GCA_019447015.1. Lineage (NCBI taxonomy): Eukaryota > Metazoa > Chordata > Amphibia > Anura > Pipidae > Hymenochirus > Hymenochirus boettgeri. The sequence goes on along the minus strand of CM033469.1, from coordinate 39,440,100 downwards.
ACAAACATTTCCTCATTCCCAGTTTACTAACAAAATGGATTTATCCTTTTATATATATCTTTTATCAGTTCTAATTGAAAAAAAATTACTTCATCACTGCTTTTTTATTTCAGTATACAGTAATCTTGGTATACCTGCCTGCTTTAATACTAGTAAAAGGCTAAGGACTTGCAAGTGAGCACCTCATCCAACCATTAAATAGGGGCTGCCAATTTCAAATTGTTTCTAAGCCAATCAGTCCACATCCCTAGTTTACCCTTAAAAAAAAAAGGCTAGGTTTAAAAATAGGTTTGGCAATTGGGTCTGGTCGAGCTACTGAGTCTAAAATTGGGGCATTTTCATCTGCAGGTACCAGGACAGGAGATTTTAAATCATACTATCAGTAGGCAGCTTCCATAGCTTAATCCAGAGAACAAATATACAGAGAAAAACAGGGAGAATAAATGGTATTACCCAGCAACCCACTCCACCAATTTGTACGCAGATCATGCTTTACTGGAAGGGTATATGGGGTAGTTTGGCCACAGGGGGTTAATCTGGTGGTCTGGCACAAAGCGACAGTGGCACCCTAAACAGTTTCTCCACACAACATTGCAATAATCAGGGTATCCCGTCCTATGGTGCACCACTTTGAATATTGACCAGCCTGTATATTGGGTCCTTGTAAGTTGGTTGTACACTTATCTGTCCGAAATGAAAAAAAAATCCCCCAAAGAGTTTTTGTATCCAATAAGGTAAATTGTCTGTTCAATCATCTGTCCTCGCCAAAAGGTCGTAACAGGTTCTTTATACACAGATCTTATCCACAGGTCTTATACAACACAGGATCGTATATCACAGGGTCTTATAACACGAGGATCTTATACACAAATCTTATACACAGGATCTTATCAAACACAGAACTTATACACACGGGTCTTACACACATGTTCTTACACACAGGAATCTTACCCACAGGATCTGTTTTGCAGTAAGTCATATCACTCCAAAGCACCCACCACTATCTACTTTCACTTCAATTCCTCCTTCCTAGCCTAGAGAGCCGGATGTCTTGCCTGTTATCACTCACTGACACCGCCTGCAGGCTGGAGGTGGTATAATAAGGATCCTTGGTGTATCTGTCATTACATACACTCATATCCTGTGTAGCAGACAGAACCTTTTTTGGATTAACCCTTCCTTGCCACATGAGCAGACCCAGGGGTGTGGGTTTAACCTCCCATTTTTGACCATTCCATGTTTGAATAGGGGATCTTCCTCTCTTTAAGTAAGTTTATGTACTTTGTATACTTATATACTCAAGTATAACCCGACCGGTATAGACCGAGCACACATTTTACCTGATAAAATAGTAAAAGTGATTGACTCGAGTATAACCAGGGTAGAAATTAACAATGACCACTATTGCTTTCTGATTCTTTATTGTTTTGGTGGGCGTTGTTGGCCCTTTAAATGGACAGCAGAATTCCCTACAGTAGTCCCCATACAGAATAGCCCAATACTGGATTTGGTTATTTCTGTATGGGAATTTTTAATTGTCCATTTTAAAGGGCAACTTAAGTCTCATAACAAACGACAAAGGCAATAATAGATACCATCCTCCTTCTGATTCTGTATTGAAAACACTTAGAGACAGCCAGACCAGCAAAGCAGTAGTACTGGACAAAAAAAAAAACTGGGATACCCATGACCCACCCACCAAATTCCACAACAGGCAATTATTTTTTAAATTAATTTCATTTGTTGAGGATCAAATACATGTGGTAAGGGTAACATTTACCAGAAATCCCATGGCTGCTCCTCAAAACCCCCACCCCCAGTCTATAGCATTTTTATTCTAAAGTACAAGTACATGAAAATAATGTATTTTTTTAGCAGGTAACTTGGTAGACAGATCCAGGCAGTCACTAAATGCAATCTGTGACTGCGGTTAGATCATGCAGGCAGAATTCTGTTCATAGCTTTTAATAGTCACTCCGGTGCGGCCACTATCTCAGCTAGCTGTTCGGGGCTGGTGGAAGAAGGAACACAAGAAAGGCAGATGAGCAGTAATAGAAATTCACGCATGTTGGCAATGTCATTGACGCTGTGATTTCCACTGCGTGCGACATCACGTGGTGCCGCGGCGTAATGTGGTTACTTTAAAACCCGAGTATAAACCAAGGTCCGGTTAGCGGCTATTTTAAGCTAAAACCTTGGTTTATACAGCAGCGCACCGGAATTGCGTGCACATTTCGGGTGCGTTGAAGTTTGGGCCTCGCCTGTAGGTCGAAAAATGGCTTAAACCGTGATACTTGTCTTGTGTGGTGGCGAATGCGAGGGCGGAGACGGATTAGGCGGTGAAGGAGGATGAGGAGGAGAGGATGGGGTAGAGTCCTAGTCCCTGTACTTCCTCTTCTTTATATATATTAAAAAAATAAAATCAAGTAATAGAACGTAGCGACAGTTTGTTGAGACTTTTTAACGATCCCAACCCACCCAGTTTATTTACTTAAGCATTAATCAGGTCCTGCAAATGTTAGTAAGTGGCGGTTTGTAATGCCGGCTATGGGTAATTAGAAAGTTGCTTTACACAAATATAAACTTGTAAAAAAAAAAACAAAAGCTTTTCTGACAATTATTTTTATTGAATTAGCAAAAAATACAAATAAATTAGATAATATTTCAATAACAAACATTTTAGTAACAATCAAAGCAGAAATAATGGCTAACCAGTGAATACTTGCCTTGCGCGCTGTTTTGCTATGTGAACAATACAACTGGCCCTCTGCCTCTTCAGGTCTGACCACCTGCGCTGCCGCTGGACGATGGTCCTGGCCCCCCCCCCCCCCCCTTTAAATAGTAAAGGTAATGTCCACCTTGATTTACATTTTTAGTATATAATAGTAAATGTGCCCCCAGCCCCAACCGCTAGAAATAATCGCTCTTAGAAGTCCCAGAAGTTCCTTACCATGCCTTGCTTCCTTCGCCGCACTGGCCCTGGCCCTCTGCTTGCACGGAAAATGCCCGGAAAGTCCAGATGTTACTTACTGCGCCTTGCTCCTTGCCACAACTGCCCCGGCCCTCTTCGTGGCACCAATCACGGACCGGCTGCTGCTTCTCAATGGAGGAGAAGGAGCGAGGCATAGTACGTAACTATCTGGTGAATTACTAAAAAATGACTTTCCTTAGGGAGGGTGATAGAGGGAGGAGATGGGAGGGGTAGAAGGTGAACTGCCCATGGCCAAAATTCTCGCCGTAGGAGAGACAGGAGGCAGAGGTCCTATATGGACTCTGCTCTCCTCCTGGTGGCCACTTTTTGGACTTTGGGGGGACATTACCGGACAGAGGACATTGGAGCCTGGGATGTAATGTAATGCTTTTATTGCCTACCATTGACACAACTGAGCAAGTAGTGGGGGGGATTATAGTTTTGGGGGTGGACATGCCCTTTAAACCTTTGTTTGCAGCTTACTTGCAACGGTGCAGAATGCGCAACTTGCGCCTTTTAAATGTGGGGTGCCAGCAGGTATCCCATCGTAGTTGCTTCTGGACAGGAAGGCCACCGTGACGTTCTGGTCCCTCCATGCTTAGGCATGCGAGGCTCTAATCCAGATGTGGGACAGAACAGGAACAAGTGCGAAAACCTGAAGCATAACTGCCGTTTCGGTAACCCTCAAAAATCCAGCCAATATCGTGAACCCCTGAAAAAGAAGGGCTGATTTCGATACCCTTCGAAAGTAGCGATTGATTTCATAACCCTCGTAAGGAAAGTTGTCGATTTGGTAACCCTCGAAAGCAAGAAATGATTTTGGTAACCCTCGAATTTGAATATCGGTAACCCTCGAAAGTAACCCGTATATAACTCGATATAAACTGACCCGAGTATTAACCGAGGTACCCCAATTTCATCTAAAAAATCTAATAAAAGGTGTTGACTCGGTATAAAACCGAGGGTTAACTTGGCATTCAAGATGTTTTTGGAAACTAAAACTCCCACTAAGAAGTATGCTGGGAGTTGTATTTCCAAACATCTTGAATGCCACTCCTCACTTGGGCTTCAAAGATGTATGGAAACTACAACTCCCAGCCTGCTTTAATTAGCTGGGGGAGTTGTATTTTCCAAACATTTGAATGCCACCCTCACCCTCCCCCCAGTTCAGTTGTACCTTGGGGCTCTCCTTCATCCAGGAGCTGTGGCTCTCCTCCTTCCAAGGGTTTGGCTGTTTCTGGCCTTGAAGGTAAGTGTCTTCTCCATTCTCGGCAGCAGCGTCCTCTCCATTCCATCCGCATCGCTATCATTCCTTACTGGCCGTGCCGCTGACGTCAGTAATTGGCGCCCGGTCAGTGGACGTCGTCCGGCGCGCCAGTACATGAATGATCGTGGGCGGGGCTGACGAATGGAAGGACGCTGCCCTGCCGAATGGAGAGGAAGCTTACAGGTACCGGGGTTTAACTTAGTGACTCGAGTATAAAGACCTGGTTTTACAAGCCTGAAAAACTCGTTTTATTACTCGAGTATAATACGGTAATTTTTTTTCGTAAACCCATCGAAAATAGAATTGCGTGGAAGCTCGAAACAGCCTCTATCTGAGGAAAAATACTTTTTTAATGATTTTGTTATATTTTCGGGTTCAATTTTTACTCTATTGGTTTCATTTTCGAATCTTCGACGAACTATCAGTTTCGAACATAGTTTATCAGACGCTAATGGACCCATGGAGGCTAGTTATGGGTGGAGTACTTGTGTTTGTATCACCACTGAAATTGTATCTTGTTATAGTTACAGAAACACCAAATATTAGTTTTGCTCTTCTTGTAATATATGGGACATTATATGACATATATTACCAACAGAACAGTACAAGTTAAAATAAGTCCCAGCTCTATAGAGTGTTTTTTTGTAACTTTAATATAATAATTGTGGTATAGTACCTGATATAACTTAGTAGGCTATACTTTAGGATGAATGTATTTATGGTAATTGTAGAAGGTAATAGTAATTAAACCCACGTGTACATACAGGGGACCTTCCTATATCTGATATTTTAAATAACCGCCCCACCTCATTGAGGTCGCTCCTAAAACTCCTAGACAGTTAGATTAACATTTTCTTATGGCTATTCGAAGTATTATCCTATGTTTATTTCATTTAAACGTAGTAGGACAAATCCAAGGGGTCGTTTAAAGGTTAATGTTGACAGATGGTATCCTAAGTATTGCTCTAGGTGAGAGGTTTTTTTTTTTTTGTTATATCTCTGACATACCCAAGGAGGTTCTGGAGTTCCCTATAAAAAAGCAACCGAAATATTCAGTGGACAATACAGGACTGTCAGTCCATAATGAAAAGAATAGGCGAGCACTAGGGATAAATAGAAAAGTCATGCTTAATCGAAAGGGCAAGCATTTGGGCCACATAATATAAGTCTGAAATTCTGCATTGTTCTGCCGATAAAGAACAAATCGTCTCTAGTAATGTGTACCGGTGTATTGAGACCCGAACTACTTATGTTTCACAACCGTCAACAACAATCTGATTTTCTCTTTAATTTGCGTGTTTTAATATGGTGACCTTGGCAGCTTGCGTGTTAGGATACTTGGGTTATGGTATTGTGCAAACTAACTCCGCGGAGATATTGTATATTTTTACACACTGTTAGATAATAATGTGATTTATACAGGTGGCTGGGAGTTTTGGCGCTTTATTTAGACCAACCATCGACCGGTTCTAAATCTGACACAATGATCAAAAGGAATATGGGGAGCCTAGCGCTATATTGCAATGCTAGTTTCCTTAGGCAATAGTGAACAATGTTGCTCTCGTCCACCACCACCCTCATACAGCCCTAAATTGCACTTAATTTATTAACATTCAAGTGGAGGTTCATTGGTAAAAATCATTATAATTTACAACATTTAGTTATATTACACATACTTTTAAATATTGCATTTATTTTGAAAAAACAGTTGATTTCATACCCTTTTGCTATACTTGCAAACAGTGCTTGTTATTCCCAGGTGCACCACTTCCGTGGAATGTTACTAACAATAATCTCCTGCTATTGGCTTTGGAGATGGGAGACCAGGTGCCAGATATTCCCGTGGTGGGGGCACATAGGTGGAGCAGGTGTGTGGAGGGACTGGGCTAGCGGAGGTAGGATGCAGGGTTAGGGGGTGTTCCCTGTAGTGAAGGTGGGCGTTCCCGGGCCAAAAACTTGCTAACGGGCCGCTGTTTTGGCCAGGATTTCCCGCCCTGCTTGCCGGGCCTTGCGCCATTTCTTCTTTCTTTTCCGCCCCATCTCGCTCTCCTTGGTGGGCTCCTCCTGCCCCCCTGCCCCACCTTGCCACGTTCCTGGGCCCCCGTGCCCCCTGAGCCAGGCACGGTTCCGGCGGGCCGCTTCTACGAGGGATGGCCCTGGGGGGGTGGGGTGGGGGGGGTGGTAGCCTCGCGGGGGCGGTTGGTCCGGGTCCGGTGGGGGTCGGGGGGTCCGCTCGGGGGGGTTTGAGGCGTGCGCTCCCGGCCGTGGGTCTTCGGGCTTACGCGTCTGTCAGGGATCCGTAACTCTTGTCGCTGTCGTTGGCTGGGGGGGTCGGCCGACTCTGCCTGGTCCCGTCCCGCGTGCTGGGTCCCCCTCCCTTTCTCCGGCCAGCCTTCTCCCCCCCCTGCCCCCCGCTGGCCGCCTCTGGCCTCTCTTCCCCCCTGCCTGGCCCGCCTGGTCCCTCCAGCCTGCCCTGTTCCCTTTTATCTTTTTTCCCGTCCCGCCTCCCTTTTCTCTGTTTTCCCCTTTGGTTTTTTTTTCTCTTTTTTTTTTGGTTGCCTACCTTTTTTGCGCTCCGCAGCCCGCCGCACTCGTTTTTCTGCCCGTCCCTCCCCCCCCCGTTTCGTCGGTTCTCGCGCTTACTTCTTGCCACGTCCCCTTTTTGGTTATTGTCAAGGCGAATTTGGCTTTGAACATGGTAAAAAAAATGCTTTTTAACTGGTAAAAAATGATTGGTGGATGTTTACGACTTACTATTCCCCCCGCGATAATATATATTACAAAAGGAACAGAATGAAAATGTAACTGTAAAGGTCCTTTGCCCAGCTGTCCTGTTCTGCAAATAAGGAAGGCAGTGTTTAGATGCTTTAATCATTAGGCTTTTAGCGTTTACCCGTTTCATGATTACAGATAGACGTGGGTTATATTAATAAAGATGGTTTTTTTTAATGTAGTGTTATGACAAATTAAAGGGGCAAGTCCGCCCTAAAATGAAAAAATGTTTAAAGATATTCACCCCCAATCCTCCCAAATGCACTAAGTGGTTCATGTCCTGCTGGCCTTTCGAGCCGAATCATAACAACGTGATTGTGCAAGTTGTAGTGTTGAATCTGGATCTGCCTAACCATAAAATCTTCACATGTCTGTTTTTTTCCTGTTTCCTGCTTGTCCTGTCTTCCCAGTTAGCAACTACCATCATGGATATGACATTTGACATCACGACAATGACTGAATGTCTAATCCTCTAGCTGCCTTCTCTCTGAGCATGTTTTCAGCTCATAACAGCTCACTACATTGCTGAAGGGGCTGAACAAATATGCCAGTATCAACACTCTGGCCCTTTAGTTTTCAATGGAGGCATAAAGGAGCATATACTCAGGCAATAAGCTCATGATGATGAATATATTTTTAAAGGGGCCTTTTTTGTTTTTAGTAAAAAAACAAAAAAGATGTCAATTATGAGGGTGAAGTTGATATTTTCACGTAAAGAAAACCAGAGATATTCCTAGTTCTGAAACCAAGTTCGATCTCGCTCTCCTATTCAATCTAAACCTGTCCACCGTTAAAATAGGTACCCTGGGGCTACTCTTCAACCTTTTGGCCTAGTTGATTAAAGGGCATGCTCCAGTGGTTTAAACCACTTTTTTTTTCTATTTCCACTTTTATTGAAGAAAGGGAGGTAAAAGATCTTTGTCTTACCTCCCATTCCTCAATAAAACATTTAGGCGCCGGGAAAACGAAGTTTACAGAATTTCATGGTCCCGACCTGTCAAGAGAGACGGCGGAAGAGCAAGAGACCTGGCAAGTGTTCTGTAACTTTTTTCCTGGCTCCTGTTTTAATTTTTGATGAGCCTATTTTGTTATATATATGTGCACAGATCATGTGGGCACATATTTATACTTTTTTTTTTTCCCCTAGGGCCATCTAACATTTGTACTGCCCCCCACCCCCCTACTTCCCCGTGTTGTAATTAATCTAATGCCATTAAACTATTAATGAACTCAGAATGAAAATTATTTAAAAAGTTAAATGTATTTTCCATAAATGAACTGTACGTTCATGTATAAATCATCACCATGAATATTCCATTAATAGGTGAAATGGACCTTAAATAGTGATTAAAGGGAACCGTTTATACGATCTCCCCATTTATCCCTAGGCTTTACACACCAAGACACACCAAAAATATGGCACATACTTACATTTTTCCAGGGCACCCTTACCGTAGACGGACGTCGAGTCATCCGAAGTCAGTATGTTTCTTTTCTGAATCTGATGGCCTCCACAATTCCGTCTCTTTTGGATGCTTTACAAGCTGTGCAATCTGACATTGGCTACTAAATCATAAAGGAAATTATCGTGCTTCAGTAAAATAATCAAATGTTAGAACCAATGTTAAGAGAAAGGTTAAATTTAAAAATTACACACACTTTGTTTTCTTCAAGAAAACACAATCTGTGCCATAACTGGGATCTCCAAAGCTAAATAAATATCCACGAATGGAAACATCCAAGGCCCGATTTTTATTCTGTTTCTCGGGGGGGCCCTAGTGCCAGCTAACTGTAATTCCTTTGCACCCTGTACGGCGTGGGCCATTTATTAGCCTGAATCAGAGCCTTTGTAAGTGGGGGAGGGACCTGCTCCCCTAGGCAAATCGGCAATGCCGCTGCGCCCATTTCTGATTTAACAAAGCTCTGATGTGCGCCAACTAACGTGCATTGTGGTAATTTAAAATGGGGGTGCCAATGCTGCTTACCCTTTTTCTTTCCTTTCTTTCTTTTTGTTTTGCCCGCCCTAGTGGGCTGTGCCGGCCCTAGGCCACGGCCTGGTGGCCTATTGGGACTCCGGCCCTTGGACATCAGAGCAAACAAATTCATATGCACACTAAGAAGGCCATATTTATTGCATTTTAGCGCTACGGTGCCTTTAACCATTTACAATCGTTTTCTTATAATTAATTATACATGACTGTAATTACAATACCGATCATATTCATAGATTACGATCCCCATAGATTACCATTGCTGTATTTTAGTTACTACCGACATGGTATTTTTTGCTGAAACGTTCTTTAATTAATGAATGTTCGGCGTAAATGTACTATCCGCCCGTACATTAACTCTTTTGTTGTCACGTGTACTTGATATTGCTGTATATACTAAATTGAATAACCGACGTTTACTACCTCTGGCCCTAAGCCTCATATACAAATGCCAGCATTAACAATAACAAAAACAATACAGAATTTTTTTTTTTGGGATCTGTACGGCTGATCACAGAGCAGTATACCAGCATTCAACCACCAGGTGCTCCTGCTCTAACTTGTGTATGGAAACTATCCTATTCGCAAATACTACTATAGTAAGCTGTCTTGTGGACGTTTATTATATAGCAGATAATGGAACTGTGATCAAACATCACATGCAAGTACCGTCCACTCTCTTTGTGAATGGATCTCTTTTGATCGCATTAACAAATACTGTAGTAAGCTGTTCAGTTGTAACTGAACAGCGATCTGAATGGCAGTACACTGTGGTTTCAAGTACCTTACTACACTGGACCACCAGGAATTTCTAATTTCCATTGGCAAAAGATCAAAACTTAGCTGATCATAATATTTTATTTGGGGCCTTTAAAACTTTTTCATATTTTAACATTCTCAATCCAGGTGCTGTATTCCCTCTGTTCAGACTGCTAGCTTTGATTGCAAACCGAATCAGATACAGGTTTTTTTTGCTGTTCTGGATATCTGTTAATTTGGAATGGGTAAAAAAAGCAACGCACATCAAATCCAATCAGCGGAAATCTGAAACATGGAATATCTTGGTACTACCTAATGCCCGCTATCTTCCAACTATGCCCCGTCAGTCTTCCTGCCAAAGGACCAAATTACTGACCCGCAGTCTGGAGCATTTTTTGTCCATTTAAAAGGGGAAGTTCAGAACAAATATATATGCTTTCAAGAAAACGGGGAGTAATCCTCTCCCTCTCATTTCAAGAACCAATCTGCCCATCCAGCGATGTTCCTCTCTGTATAAATACTATCTTCCAAAGTGCTGACTTCCCTGTTTGCAGACTCCTAATATCTCCGCTAGAGATCTTGAGCATGTTTAAGGGACACCATACTTAAAAACGACTCTTGCCTCATCTTATCTAATATTGAATACATGTAAGTAGCACTTACCCTGATTTTTGCGTGTGTTGCTGCATTGCCTTCCAATCCAGCACAATACATTTTGTTTAGTAGCAGTACCCCCTCCCCTTTTAACCCCACTCCCACTTTTCCATCTGAACCTGACTTTCTCCCACAAACCAACTGTCAAGCTTCAACACAAGATAAAAGAGAAGTAAAAACGGTTAAAAATGACATGGAACCAAAACATCAAAGCTTGAAAGCAAAGTAAAGACGAAAAGAAGAATAGTGTTTTTAAAAGGTAGACAAGGGAACATTGATTGACAGGTGTAGAGCTATAAATAGTAGGAGAACATTTTAGATTGGAGAGTCTAGTACAGCGGCCTATGAGGGAAGCTGCAATCACATCCGAAAAAAATGAATACAGTGATAGCTGTGGTTGGGAAGAATTATTTTCGTTTGCAGGTTATGGGGGTTCAATGGTGTGGTAAGGAAATTTAACCTATTGTTTGCAGGTAAGTAGATCCCCTTTGAAGTATCCATTAGGCGGGGCCAGTGGAGAGCAGCGCGCAATCAGGCAAGTGGTGACAGATCCTGGAAAAGAAGCGACCAATTACAGAACCAAACAGATGAAATTGCAACGCTCACGTACTGACCAAACAGTAACGCAGCAATAAAAAGGGAATGAATCTATTAGCTATTGCTTGGTTAGATGTTGAGAATGAAAACATGTCTGTGTAAGCACGGAAAAAACAATATAGAATGATTTTTTTTTGGAACATGTCGTTTCTTTTACTGTCACCATTGAATTTCCGAGCACCCTTTGCAGTTCCCTTGCTCTGTGAATGAGGAATATAGATCTTGTTGGTCCAGTGTGTTTATATAGCTGTCCCCGGAGTTTGTTCACATTGTATCTATGGATGTCCTGGTTACATAACAGTTCCCATAACAGGTATGGGTTTAGCTGGTGGATGAGTTTGACATTATGCATGAAGTCAGACTGGAGGGATAGCAATTAGATGAACGCGAATAGAAGGATTAGTGTAACTATTAAAGGGGAATGTTGGAGGGTATTTTTTCTAAAAGTAACTATTAAAGGGGAATGTTGGAAGGTATGTGTTTCTATAAGTGTAACTATTAAAGGGGAATATTGGAAGGTATGTGTTTCTATAAGTGTAACTATTAAAGGGGAATGTTGGAAGGTATGTGTTTCTATAAGTGTAACTATTAATGGGGAATGTTGGAGGGTATCTTTTCTATAAGTGTAACTATTAAAGGGGAATGTTGGAAGGTATGTTTTCTATAAGTAACAACACATTACCAGTTGGTCACAGCATCGGCTTCCTCTACTTCAATTCCTGTAGTGGGAGTCCAATCACCTGGCGTTCCGGAACACTATCCAATTTCATGAAGATCGTAGCAAAAAAGAAAGGGATGGACTGCCAACAGCTACAGATAAAACTTAGCTTTTATTGCCGAACTGAGCATACTTCACAGAGGGAGACAAACACAGTACCCTGACGCGTTTCGTGACGAACACCCCATCACTTCATCAGAGGGATACTCCCACACCTTGAAAATGATCATATATACCCAACAATAGACAAGCATCACCTGCAACCCATCAACATAATGAGATAGAAAGTAATCACATCCTACCACAAAGTTAAATACTTAGGGTTAATGCAGTGCTGAAGAAGAGGGTGTATATCGGGGGGAGTAATTACTACACAGGTTGTAAAGATGCATAAAAACAATACAAAAAAAGATAATTGCATTAAAATATATATATACAATTAAAAGACAACCCCAGATTTGTAGCTAATCTACAGCAACATGTAAAAAATGATGTATAAATACCGCAAAAAATGTGTAACCAGTGGAAATATAAAAAGATAAGAACCATAATGTCACAAACACATGATTAAATAGTGTCACAAGTATTATTACGACTTATTACAATGTATGCACAAATATAAATATTACTTTATATGGATACAAAAAACAGATCACATATCTAAATATGTATAATACTATCAGCGTCTCAATAGTGATATGATCTAATACTGCTATAAATAAATGTAAAACAACCATATATATCACATAAGAGCAAGAAAACCTATGGCTCCATATGTACATATACTACCCAGTACCTAGGTATGTTGGAGGGTATGTGTTTCTATAAGTGTAACTATTAAAGGGGAATGTTGGAAGGTATGTGTTTCTATAAATGTAACTATTAATGGGCAATGTTGGAGGGTATCTTTTCTATAAGTGTAACTATTAAAGGGGAATGGTTTGGACGGTCTGTGTTTCTATAATTATAAAGTGTTGGAGGGTATCTAGTGTAAACTATAGGGGGAATGTTGGAGGGTATGTTGTTTCTATAAGGTAACTATTAAAAGGGGGATGTTGAAAGGTATGTGTTTCTATAAGTTAATCTATTAAGGGAATGTGGAGGGTATGTTTCTTCAAGTGTCAACTATAAAGGGGAATGTTGAAGTATGTGTTTCTATAAGTGTACTTTAAGGGATGATTGGAGTATGTGTTTCTATAAGTGTACCTATTAAAGGGGTAATGTTGGAGGTATGTTTTTCTATAAGATGTAACGCTTAATAGGGCAATGTTGGAGGGTATGGTCTTCTATAGTGTAACTATTAAAGGGGAATGTTGGGGAAGTATGTTTCCTATAGTGTAACTTTAAAGGGGAATGTTGGAAGGTATGTGTTTCTATAAGTGGTAACTATAAAGGGGATGTTGGTGCAGGTGTGTTTCTATAAGTGTAACTATTAAGGAGTAATGTTGGAGGGTATGTTTTCTTGGAAGGTATGTGTTTCTATAAGTGTAACTATTAAAGGGGAATGTTGGAAGGTATGTGTTTCTATAAGTGTAACTATTAAAGGGGTATGTTGGAAGGTATGTTTTCTATAAGTGTAACTATTAAAGGGGAATATTGGAAGGTATGTGTTTCTATAAGTGTAAATATTAAAGGGGAATGTTGGAAGGTATGTGTTTCTATAAGTGTAACTATTAATGGGGAATGTTGGAGGGTATGTTTTCTATTAGTGTAACTATTAAAGGGGAATGTTGGAAGGTATGTGTTTCTATAAGTGTAACTATTAAAGGGGTATGTTGGAGGGTATGTGTTTCTATAAGTGTAACTATTAAAGGGGAATGTTGGAAGGTACGTGTTTCTATAAGTGTAACTATTAAAGGGGTATGTTGGAGGGTATGTGTTTCTATAAGTGTAACTATTAAAGAGAATGTTGGAATGTAAGTTTTATATAAGTGTATCTATTAAAGGGTAATGTTGGAAGGTATGTGTTTCTATAAGTGTAGCTATTAATGGGGAATGTTGGAAGGTATGTGTTTCTATAAGTGTAACCATTAAAGGGAAATGTTGAAAGGTATGTGTTTCTATAAGTGTAACAATTAAAGGGGTATGTTGGAGGGTATTTTTTTCTAAAAGTGTAACTATTAAAGGGTAATGTTGGAAGGTATGTTTTCTATAAGTGTAACTATTAAAGGGGAATGTTGGAAGGTATATGTTTCTATAAGTGTAACTATTAAAGGGGAATGTTGGAAGGTATGTTTTCTAAAAGTGTAACTATTAAAGGGGAATGTTGGAAGGTATGTGTTTCTATAAGTGTAACTATTAAAGGGGTATGTTGGAGGGTATGTGTTTCTATAAGTGTAACTATTAAAGGGGTAAGTGTAACTATTAAAGGGGTATGTTGGAGGGTATGTGTTTCTATACGTGTAACTATTAAAGGGGTATGTTTTCTAAAAGTGTAACTATTAAAGGGGAACATTGAAAGGTATGTGTTTCTATAAGTGTAACTATTAAAGGGGTATGTTGGAGGGTAAGTGTAACTATTAAAGGGGTATGTTGGAGGGTATGTGTTTCTATAAGTGTAACTATTAAAGGGGTATGTTTTCTAAAAGTGTAACTATTAAAGGGGAACATGTGTATAAACTACAGCATCTAACAAAGCCCTTCCACATTGGTCGTAATCCAGGTAAAAGCCAATAGTGTTCCGTTTAACTGGGAAAGAAGGCATTGCCTATAGAAATGGTGGGCGATGCCTGCTGTTGCTAAGTATTGAGACGCTGCCTGTTCCTGCTGAGAGCCCTGGGGATTAGCTGGAGGAGGGAGTTTATGTGTGTACAGCATTGTATGTATACAACTTGACAGCACCTGGTCTGGGGCTCCAAGTGCTGATGGAAGCGGAGCCTCCCAACACTCGCGGCAGGGCCTGGGAGCCTGGTTTTCGGCCACGAACAACCGCAAACACCTCCTGGAAGACAGAACTACCGGGGAAAGGCTCCAAGTGCCGCGGAGCCTCCCAACACTCGCGGCGGGGCCTGGGAGCCTGGTTTTCGTCCGCAAACAACCGCAAACACCCCCTGGAAGTTGGAACTACCAGGAAGAGCTCCAAGTGCCGCGGGAAGTCCCGCGGAGCCTCCCAACACTTGCGGCGGGCCCTGGGAGCCTGGTTTTCGGCCGCGGACAACCGCAAACTACCCCTGGAAGACGGAACTACCAGGAAGGGCTCCAAGTGCCGCGGGAAGCCCCGCAGAGCCTCCCAACACTCGCGGCGGGGCCTGGTTTTCAGCAGCAACCAGCCGCAAACTACCCCTGGAAGACGGAACTACCGGGAAAGGCTCCAAGTGCCGCGGGAAGTTATCATTAGGTAAAAACGTATCTTAAACATAATAATTACACTACAAAAATAACAGCATTATTACATAATATATGTCATTCTTAGATAGGACTACCCTAATATGGAGGGCCTTGTAAGTGGCAGGTAGCTTACACATATATTTTAATCAATATATGTAACTAACACTCCAGCAAATTAAACCCATTGAAGTATAAAGTTACAATTCGTACATTATACTCAACTTGGCACCTTCTCTTTTTCCCGTCTCTCAGATCTAAGCCAACACAACACCTGCACACAGTAAAAAATACTTTACCGTGTACAACTCGCTAATAGCCGTGGGTTCCCGACTCACGTTTAAAATTTCTCGAGCCCCGGTGTCATTATAAAACATATACTTCATCCAAAGATAGAGCCACTCGTGGGTCTTCACACAAAAAACTTTTATTCGTACTCGAACGCGTTTCCAGTGACTCAAGCACCCCGTCCTCAGGACGGCTGTGCCTTGGATGTCAGCTGAACGGCGGTGATGGTACGAATCAAAAATTTTTGATCGTTGTCAGACCCTACGAGTTGTGGCTCTATCTCTTGTTCTTTATCTTGATGTAATTATACTATAATTATAGTATATATATAATATCTACTATCTATATTTATATAACCTATCATATATTATATATACTATAACCTAATTCCCTTTAATCTCAGCTACTACTATATCTATTATTAGTTTTAATTTTGCAGGTATTTTTGTACTTTCCTGTAAGCCTCTAGTAATCTGCCCTTATCGCACTAAGGAGCGTTGCAACAACGTCACATATACAACAATATAGGTTTTTTTCTCAAGCCCTCGTCCGTGCCTCCACGCCTCTTTTTGACATCTTTGGATTATTTTTCACTACTGGCAAATCCCTCGGCACTCCCATCATATACTACCTATTTGACTATGAGTATGCGGAGTCCTGTTTACTCTTGTCTTGCTAGTGTAACATAATTTTAAGGGTGTCGAATGGTAATGATACTTTTCACACCTGACAGAGGTTTGACGGAACTCTTATCCAACAATTAATATTAATATCCCAGGGCCTAATGAAAACCTCCTTGATTTTAAGACAGCTTAGCCAGTTTTAGCTAGACCACTGTTTCTGTTATCTTTTCAGATTCCCGTCTGGTGATGTGCTTCTAGATTGGTAAAAAAAACATTAATGACGCAATATTCAAAAACGGTAGTTATTCCTAGCTATGCCGTAAGCCTAACATCAGTGGTAGGGAGTGCTAGCAAACTGTCATTGACGAGGATCATTCCTTGACTTGTTTGCCAGTACTGATCTCCACTTATTAGTCATTCAGCATGTGATTTCATGACAAATGTGCATTGTACCAGAACATTTAATTGGTTTTTATATAGAGTAAAGCATTTCTAGATTCTCGGCCCAGCAGTAAGATGTACTCTACTTTGATTTTGCTATATAAGGTTTTTGATACTGTTGCTACATAGGCGACTAGATGCTTTAAATCAAACTGAGGATCACTCGTTGGCCTTCCGAAAAAATCATTTATACATGGATAGATGAATTGGTTTACTCACAATCCACTGAGCACGCCCTACTCCTCCAGGATCGTCCCTTGCGCAGGTCTGTACTGCTATTCCTGCCAGTCCCATCAAATGTTACATCACCGCAAAAGTGCACATTGTGTTGGAGCACAGGGCAACGTATCTCACTATCGCTAACTTCCGTGCACTTGGTTTCTGCAATTTTATTACTTTTGGCGACAACTTAATCCATTGCTAAATCTACGCTAGCAGTAAGTTGCGGCCATTTTGCGGTATTTTTAAAGACCAAACCAATTGAGCGTTCGCTTAATTGTTGTGTGCAAAGACAGCCCTGTGTTATCACGTCTATAAACCGGTGCACTAACAATTTATTGCCCTCCTCTGCTTTTGGCGCTGTGCGCTACAAAAACCATTTGCAACATGTGGTGCACTGCGTCCGAGAACCTATTACACTAACAGCATTTAACGTCGCACGTGTTTAGCCCGTCGAATTTTAGCGCTATTTCTCCGTTAGCTTACTATGAACTTCGCATTTCCCTGGTAGTCCCCCAACTTTTGTAAACTGCAAAAACTTTAATTCACCATTTATGAACAACCCTCTAGGTTATGATTTTGCTCACACACAGAGAGTGGTGGTCAATGGAACTACACTCTATGTGGGCTTAAGTTCTAAGTGGAGTGGCCTCAGGGTTCCGTACTGGGGCACTTCTTTTAATCTGTTTACATTAAATGATTAGCAAGTGGACGAATGCTCTCGGAGAAAGGTTCTTTCCTCTCTTCTGTTGATTACATTCCACTTAACTATGCTAGTGATTTGGACTTCAATGATTCAATTGCCTGCCAATGCCCCCTCAATACCTATATAGATTTCACAAATGGGCAACGAATTGCAGAGGGATATCTCATGTTGATAAATGTAGGTACAGAATGCATTCTTGGAATTCCCTTATACCGAAGAGGACATCTGTGAAATGGCCAGATATAAAATTAACACATAAAAAACCCACTGTGCACTAACGGGCACACTTTTGCTAGTATATATATATATATATATATATATATAGAAGTTGGATAAGTGTGCACACAGTCTTTGTGAACTTCAATTACTGGTGCTGCCGACTGTATCCAAGATATGTAAGTTAATGTTCCACAATGTCAGCGCTACTCGGTTCTTCAATCAGTGCTTTATTAAAGTGCTTTTTTAGACAAACATTCTATAAAGTGCAATAAAAAGCAACGTTTCGGCGTTATCTATTGGCCTTTATCAAGCTTGATAAAGGCCAATAGATAACAGCCGAAACGTTGCTTTTTAGTATATATATATATATATATATATAATATATATATATATATATATATATATATATATAGTCTGCCGTGGGTCCCGCACTCACGTTTAAATTTCTCGAGCCCCGGTGCATCTATATAAAACATATACTTCATCCAAAGAATAGAGCCTCGTGGGTCTTCACACAAAAACTTTTATTCGTACATCGAAGCGTTTCAGCTGACTCAAGCAGCCGTCCTCAGGATTACAGACGTGCAGGTAAGTGGAAATTTAAAACCTAGAGTGTACCGCTTCCTCCCTGTGCTCCACCCTCCAATTATTAACCCCTACTAAGGTGCATTATGGAACATATTGGCAAATGCAATAATAGATAAATAAATAGAAATTGTATAAATTACTATATAAACACCAAGGTGTAATAAAACCAATAAAATCAATAATACAATATTATAAAATTCCGTAAGATGGTAATCAAATATTAGTGATAAGTGATGCTAAAATTACTATGATAAAGTGGAAAGATACCAGTCCAACAGATTACCAATAGGTCCTCTAAAAAGTCTAACCATAACATTACATTATATATATGGTAGGTCATGATGGGGCAAGGTGAAACAAAATAAGACAGTATCTTCTAAACCTTCTTTTTATCTGGACTGCCTTAAAGGGGCGGGATAAATTACTCAGGGAGCAAGCATGTAAAACGAGCTTAGATAACAAAGGGCAATACGGCTAAGCTCGATTTTATATGCTTTGCCCCTGAGTAAATTTATTCCTCCGCCCCTTTAAGGCAGTCCAGATAAAAAGAAGGTGTAGAAGCTCTGTAAGCTCCATGATTCCTTGGTATAGGTCATACTAAATAAAGAGAGAAGCAGGTATGGTTGTTCCCCCAGGGATTGAACTTACTCATTAGGTTAGGACTGATGCTGGGATACTGCCTTGAAGTGGCGCATCGCTGACGCAAGTTTGTACAAAAATATGTAACTAAACGTATCCATTTTAACTTTAGTGCAGGTAATCACCCTTCGTTGCTTGCATACTTGTTTGATCGTGATATCTACTTAATGTATGCTTATATGTATAGTTGAGTGCTGGAGACTTTTTGTGTAATATATATATATATATATATATATATATATACGAGAATTTAAACAAATCTGGTAGCACCCTGGGTCTTAAGTCAAACAGTTTAAATTATTAGTGTACAAGCCAACATCAACGCGTTTCGGCCGCCATCTTGGCCGTCACAGGATCATCAGGATGACGGCCAAGATGGAGGCCGAAACGCGTGATGTTGGCGTGTTACACTAAATAAATTTAAACTGTTTGACTTAAGACCCAGGAGTGCTACCAGATTTGTTTAAATTCTCGTGTATAACCTACGGAAGGCACCCGGGCATCCCACAGCAAGAGGCGAGGAGTGCTACCTTCCCTGCATTACATTATATATATAATATATAATATATATAATCCAACTTGTACAGCACTCACTGTCTCCAGTTTCTCAAACCTTCAGGTAATTCACCCGTCTCTGGATCCCCATCATATAGAAAAAAGACATCACGACACAGCACTTTAATGCAGATAAAATGTATTATTGGAATACATGGTATACAATTAACCCAAAAAATGCAACGTTTCGGAGTTCTACTGACTCCTTCATCAGGCAAGGGTTAGAAAACAAGGTACATTTACATAGATGATAAGTATTATTACCCCACACTCAGGAAGTGACATCATCAACTAGTAAATGAGAGGTTTTACCCAATTTACATTTATAGGTACTCATCCCTTTAAGATAAATGTAATACAAGCAGAACAAATACTATAGAACACCTGTCACTTTAAGAAAGGACAAGAGCCATCACAACGAAAGTTACTAACCAAATACATACAGATCATAGTCCTTATTGAACCAGCATTTAATCTGTGATCTACTCCACTTGCTTTTTTCTCAATAGCAATTCCCTATCTCCTTAGTCTCAAGGGTTTAACCCTATTATAACCATAAAGCGCAATTCAGACTATGGTGACCATATTCAATAAAATGCCTCGTACTGGCAAAGTAGTATTGCCCCTGCGAATCGTAGATCTGTGCTGGGAAATACGTTTTTTCACTGGTTGGGTCGTCTCTCCAAAGTAGATCAACGAGCAGGGGCATACTACTATATATATATATCACAAAGGAAGAATTACACGTATAGTATTCTTACATTTAATTTTATTCCTGTTGTAACATTAAAAAGATCACCTTTAATAACATTTTACATTGGACACATGACAGACATGGAAACAATCCCTGTCTTTTTCAAACCAGTCAGTGTGCTTTCACGTCCAGAAGGTCTACTCTGATTTGCCGAAACTAACGTATTGTGTAGCGTCTGACCTCTCCTATTGATAATTAAGGAAATAGTTCAAATTCTTTAATATCCGGATATGAACGTCAAAGAATATTCCAAGGTTTCCTCAATACCTTAATACCAAATTGCTAATCTTTGAATATTGTGTAACAAACGGTATCTGTGTCCTAATCCATTTTACGATTACTCCCACTAGTTGTAATCTCCTGTGAACGTACTAGTGCATGGTCTAACACCTATCTGGGTAACCCCGTTGTTAAATTTGGTAACCATATTGCCTAACTGTTCTTGTTGTCTCCCTCATTATTGAACACCCTCCTAACCCTAGTAAATTGGCCACAGGTATGGACCTGAAGAACATACTTAGGGTGATAACTTTTAAAGTGTAACAGTTGGTTACGGTCAGTGATTTAGTAAATAATTCAGTAAGTATCTCTTCACCTAACGTCACCTTATCCAAGAAATTTACAGTACATAATCATGTGTTAATGTAAATTCTATATTTGCATGTATCTGATTTAGGGTAGGTGGAATTCTAGCAGGGATGAATGTCGCACCACCATAAGAGGAACGCGTTGTCAATATATCTCCACCACGCCACACAGTGGCAGGTGAAAGACACATGAGGAAAAATGTGTTCCTCTTCAAGCCAATCATTAAATGAGTGGAATATGACGGAGCGACATTCGACCCCGTGGCAGTACCACGATATTGAAGATAAAAACGTATTACCATATCTGAAGTAATTCCGATAAGATCAATTTCTAACAGATTTATAATAAAAACAATTTGCAATCTGAGTATAATCCACTTTGATATAAAACAAAGCTACGACAAGCTTGAATCCCATCTGTATGGGGGATCGAGGTATATAGGCTTGAGACATCCAAAGAAACTATAATGACCTCATTAGTGTTATCTAGTTTCAAGTCAAAGGAAACCTCATATTATAAGAGACGGTACCTCCAGCATTATGTTATAATAGCATTGCCCTAATAATCTAACGTATAAACAAACATTTCTCATTCCCAGTTTACTAAAAAATGGATTTATCCTTTATATACTCTTTTATACAGTTCAATTGAAAAAAAATTACTTCAGAGCAACTGCTTTTATTTCAGTATTAAGTAAATCCTTGGTATACCTGCCTAGCTTTAATATAAGTAAAAGGCTAAGGACTTGCAAGTGAGCCCCTTCATCCAAACTTAATAGTGGCTGCCAATTCAAATTGTTCTAGCCAATCAGTCCACTCCCTAGTTACCCTTAAAAATGGATCAGGTTTTTAAAAATAGGTTTGGCAATTGGGTCTGGTAGAGCTACTGAGTCTAATTGGGGCATTTCATCTGCAGGTACCAGGACAGGAGGATTTAAATCAATAATCAGTAGCAGCTTCCATAGCTTAATACAGAGAACAAATATACAGAGAAAACAGGGAGAATAAATGGTATTACCAGCACCACTGCCACCAATTTGTACCAGATCACTGCTTTATGGAAGGATTATGGGTAGTTGGCACACAGGGGGTAATCTGGTGGTCTGGCACAAAGCAGACAGTGCACATAAACAGGTTTCCACACAACATGTGCAATAATCAGGGGTATCCCGGTCTATGGTGCACCACTTTGAATATTGACCAGGCTGTATATTGTGGTGTCCTTGTAAGTTGGTGTACACATTATCTGTCGCCTCAGAGTTTGTATCCAATAAGGTAAATTGTCTGTTCAATAATCTGTCCTCCAAAAGGTCGTAACAGGTTCTTATACACAAGATCTTATACACAGGGTCTTATACACAGGATCTTATACACAGGGTCTTATACACAGGATTTATACACAGAATCTGATACACAGGATCTTATACACAGGAACTTATACACAGGGTCTTACACACAGGGTCTTACACACAGGATCTTTCACACAGGATCTTGTGTTGCAGTAAGTCAATATCACTCCAAAGCACACACCACTATCTACTTTCACTTTCAATTCCTCCAGCCATAGAGAGCAGGGATGTCTTGCCGTTATCACTCACTGACACCACTGCAGGCTGGAGGTGGTATATAAGGAGCCTTGGTGTATATGTCCATTACAATACACATCATATCCTGTGTAGCAGACAGAAACTTGTTTTGGATTACAATTCCTTTCACATGGAGCAGACCCAGGGGTGTGGTTTAACCTCCCATTTTGACCATTCCATGTTGAAATAGGGATCTCCGCTCGTAGTAAGTAATATGTACTTTGTATACGTATATACTCAAGTATAAACCGACCGAGTTAAAACCGAGGCACACATTTACCTGATAAAATAGTAAAAGTGATTGACTCGAGTATAAACGAGGGTTAGAAATTATGACCACTATTGCTTTCTGATTCTGTATTGTTTTGAGGCTTTGTTGCCCTTTAAATGGACAGCAGATTCCCATACAGTAGTCCCATACAGTATAAGCCATACGGATTTGGTTATTTCTGTATGGGAATTTTTATGTCCCTTAAAGGGCAACTTAAGTCTCAGAACAATACAGATAGAAGGCAATAATAGATACCATCCTCCTTCTGATTCTGTATTGAAAACACTATAGAGACAGCCAGACCAGCAGCAGTAGTATGACTGGGATACCCATGACCACCCACCAAATTCCACAACAGGCAATTAATTTTTAATTAATTTCATTTGTTGATGATCAAATACATTGGTAATGGTACATTTACCAGAATCACATGGCTGCTCCTCAAACCCCCACCCCCAGTCTAGCATTTTTATTCTAAAGTAAAGTAAAATGAAAATAATGTATTTTTAGCAGGGTACTTGGTAGACAGATCCAGGCACAGTCACTAAATGCAATCTGTGACTGCAGGTTTAGATCATGCAGGCAGAAGTTCTGTTCATGCTTTTAATAGTCACCCGGGTGGGCCACTATCTCAGCTAGCTGTTAGGGGCTGGTGGGAAGAAGGAACACAAGAAGGCAGATGAGCAGTATAGATGCACGAGTTGGCAATGTCATTGACGCTGTGATGTCACGTGCGTGCGAGCATCCACGGGTGCCGGCGTAATGTGAGGTACTTTAACCCGAGTATAAACCAAGGTCAGGTTTACAGGCTAATTTTAAAGCTTAAAAACTTGGTTTATACGAGACAGCGCACCGGAATTGCGTGCACATTTCGGTGGTTGAAGTGTGGCTCAGCCTTAAGGTCGAAAAAAATGGCTTAAACCGTGATACTTGTCTTGTGGGTGGCAGATGCTGAGGCGGAGAAGGATGAGGCGGTGAAGGAGGAGGAGGAGGAGAGGATGGGGTGTAGAGTCCTAGGTCCCTGTATCTTCCTCTTCTGTAAGATTATATATAAAAAAATAAAATCAATTAATATGACGGTAGCGACAGCTTTGTTGAGCTTTTTAACGCTCCCACCAGTTTATTTACTAACATTAATAAGGTCCTGCAAATGTTAGTGGCGGTTGTAATGCGGCGTATTGGTAATTAGAAGTGCTTTACACAAATATAAAATTGTAAAAAAACAAAAGCTTTTCTGACAATTATTTATGTGGATTCAAAAAAGTACAAATAAATTAGATAATATTTCATATAAACATTTTATATAACAATCAAAGCAGAATAAATGGCTAAAACAGTGATACTTGCTTGCGCTCTGTTTGCTATGTGAACAATACAACTGGCCTCTGCCTCTTCAGGTCTGACCACCTGCGCTGCAGCTGGAAGATGGTCTGGCTAATATTAAAGGGTATGTCCACCCTTGATTTACATTTTTAGTATATATATAGTAAATGTGCCCCCAGCCCCAACCGCTATAATAATTCTCTTAGAAAGTCCCCGATAGTTACTTACCATGCCTTGCTCCTCGCCGCACTGCCCTGGCCCTTGCTTGCACGGAAATGCCCCGGAAAGTCCCCAGATAGTTACTTACCATGCCTTGCTCCTTCGCCACACTGCCCCGGCCCTCTGCGTGGCAGCCACACGGACGCGGCTGCTGGCTTCTCAATGGAGAGAAGGAGAGGCATAGTAAGTAACTATCTGGGGACTTACTAAGAAAATGATTCTTAGGGAGGGTGAGAGAGGGAGGGAGAGGAGGGGGAGAAGGGCTGAACTGCACATGGCAAAATTCTCCCGGAGGAGAGCAGGAGGCAGAGTCCTATATGGACTCTGCTCTCCTCCTGGTGGCCACTTTTTGGACTTTGGGGGACATTACAGGAGGACCACTTGGAGCTGGGATGTAAGGTAAGGATTTATTGCACTACACATTGACACACTGAGGCCAGTAGTGGGGGGGGATTATAGTTTTGGGGGTGGACATGCCCTTTAAACTTTGTTGCAGCTTACATTGCAAACGGTGCAGAATGCGCAACTTGCGCCTTTTAATATGTGGGGTGCCAGCAGGTATCCCATCGTAGTGCTTCTGGACAGGAAGGCCACCGTGAAGTTCTGTCACTCCATGCTGGCATGCTGAGGCTCTAATCCAGATGTGGGACAGAACAGGAACAAGGTGGCGAAAACCTGAAGCAGAAACTGCCGATTTCGGTAACCCTCAAAAATACAAGCCAATATCGGTAACCCTTGAAAAAGAAGGGCCTGATTCGAAACCTCGAAAGTAGCGATTGATTTCAGTAACCCTCGTAAGGAAAGTTCGATTTGGTAACCCTCGAAAGCAAGAAATGATTTTGGTAACCTCGAATTTGTAATATCGGTAACCTCGAAAGTACCGTATATACTCGAGTATAAACTGACCGAGTATTAACGGGTACCCAATTTCATCTAAAAATCTAATAAAAGTTGTTGACTCGAGTATAAACCGAGGGTAGTAACTTGGCATTCAAGATGTTTGGAAACTACAACTCCCCAGCTAATAAAGTATGCTTGGGAGTTGTAGTTTCCAAACATCTTGAATGCCATCCTCACTGGCATTCAAGATGTATGGAAAACTACAACTCCCAGCATGCTTTATTAGCTGGGAGTTGTATGTTTCCAAACATCTTGAATGCCACCCTCACCCTCCCACCAGTTCAGGTTGTACCTGTGGGCTCTCCTTCATCCAGGAGCTGTGGGCTCTCCTCCTTCCAAGGGTTTGCTGTGCTGGCATTGAAGGTAAGTGTCTTCTCCATTTCGGCAGCAGCGTCCTTCATTCCATCCGCGCGCTCATTCCCTGTACTGGCGTGCCGGCTGACGTCACAATTGGCGCGGTCAGTGACGTCGGCCGGCGCGCCAGTACATGGAATGATCGTGCGGCTGACGGAATGGAGAGGACGCTGCTGCCGGAATGGAGAGGAAGCTTACAGGTACCTTAACTTAGTGACTCGAGTATAAAAACTGGTTTTACAGCCTGAAAAACTCGGTTTATACTCGAGTATATCGGTAATGTTGATTTCGGTAACCCTCGAAAATAGAATGCGGAAGCTCGAAAACAGCCCGATCATGAGGAAAAATACTTTTTAAAGAGGTTTTGGTTATATTTTCGGGTTCAAATTTTTTACTCTATGGGTTCATTTTCGAATCTTCGACGAAAATCATCAGTTTCGAACATAGTTATCAGTATGCTAATTGGAACCATGGAGCTAGTTTGTATACTTGTGTTTGTATCACTGAAATTGTATCTTGTTATAGTTACAAAACACCAAATATTATTTGTCTCTGTAATATATGGGACATTATATGACATTATTACCAACAGAGACAGTACCAATTTAAAATAGAAGTCCCAGCTCTATAAGTTTTTTTTGTAAATTAATATATTTGTATAGTACCTGATATAAATTAGTACTATACTTTATATAAAGTATTTATGGTAATTTAGAAGGTAATAGAATTACACACATTTACATACACCTTTCCATATCTGATATTTTATACCCCCCATCATTAGTCGCTCCTAAAAACTCCTATAAAGTTAGACATTTTCTTATGCTATTCGAAGTATTATCCCTAATGTTTATTCATTTAAACTAGTAGGACAAAGGCCAAGGGGTCTTTTTAAAAGGTTAATGTTGACAGATGGTATCCCTGAAGGCTTGAGAGGTTTTTTGTTATATCTGACATACCCAAGAGGTCTGGATTCCCTTAAAAAAGCAACCGGAAATATTCTACAACAGGACCTGTCATGGCCCTAATGAAAGAATAGGCGAGCAGCCTAGGGATAAATAGAAAAGTCATGCTTAATCTAAAGGGCAAGCATTGGGCCACAGAATATAAGTTGAAATTCTGCATGGTTCTGCAGATTAAAGAACAAATGTCTCTAGTAATAAGTGTACGGTGTATTGAGGACCCGAACTACTTATTTTCACCGTCAAACACAATCTGATTTTTTCTTAATTTGCGTGTTTTATGGTGACCGGCAGGGCTTTGCGTGTGTAGGATACTTTTATGGATTGTGCAAACTACATACAGCGGAGATATGTATTGTTTACACACTGTTAGAGAATAATGTGATTTATAAGGTTGCTGGAGTTTGTGGCGCTTTATTTAGACCACCAATCGACCGGTTCAAATCTGACACAAAGATACAAAAGGAATAGGGGAGCTAGCGCTATATGCAATGCTAGTTTTCTTAGGCAATAGTGAACATTGTTGCTCTCAGCCACCACCCTAATACAGGCCCTAATTGACTTTATTATTAGACATTCAAGTGGAGGTTCAGTGTAAAAATCTATAATTTACACAATTTATTTAATATACACATACTTTAAATAGCATTTATTTTTGAAAAAACAGTTGATTTCATACCCTTTGCTATACTTGAACAGTGCTTGTTATTCCAGGTTGCACCACTTCCTGGAATGTTACTAACAAATCTATGTTATTGGCTGTTGGATGGGACCAGGGTTGCAGATATTCCCGTGGTGGGGGCACCATTGGGTCCCGCACTCACGTTTAAAATTTCTCGAGCCCCGGTGCATCTATATAAAACATATACTTCATCCAAAGAATAGAGCACTCGTGGGTCTTCACACAAAAAACTTTTATTCGTACATCGACGCGTTTCAGCTGACTCAAGCAGCCGTCCTCAGGATGTTACAGACGTGCAGGTAAGTGGAAATTTAAAACCTAGAGTGTACCGCTTCCTCCCCCTGTGCTCCACCCTCCAATTATTAACCCCTACTAAGGTGCATATAGTGAACATATTGGCAAATGCAATAATAGATAAATAAATAGAAATTGTATAAATTACTATATAAACACCAAGGTGTAATAAAACCAATAAAATCAATAATACAATATATTATAAAATTCCGTAAGATGGTAATCAAATATTTAGTGATAAGTGATGCTAAAATTTACTATGATAAAGTGGAAAGATACCAGTCCAACAGATTACCAAAGGTCCTCTAAAAAGTCCTAACCATAACATTAAATATATAATATGTGTAGGTCATGATGGGGCAGGTGAAACAAAATAAGACAGTATCTTCTAAACCTTCTTTTATCTGGACTGCGCTTAAAGGGGCGGGGGAATAAATTTACTCAGGGAGCAAAGCATGTAAAATCGAGCTTAGATAACAAAGGGCAATACGGCTAAGCTCGATTTTATATGCTTTGCTCCTGAGTAAATTTATTCCTCCGCCCCTTTAAGGCAGTCCAGATAAAAAGAAGGTGTAGAAGCTCTGTAAGCTCCCATGATTCCTTGGTATAGGTCATACTAAATAAAGAGAGAAGCAGGTATGGTCTTGTTCCCCAGGGATTGAACTTTACTCATTAGGTTAGGACTGATGCTGGGATACTGCCTTGAAGTGGCGCATCAGCTGACGCAAGTTTGTACAAACTATGTAACTAAACGTATCCATTTTAACTTTAGTGCAGGTAATCACCCTTCGTTGCTTGCATACTTGTTTGATCGTGATATCTACTTAATGTATGCTTATAGTATAGTTGAGTGCTGGAGACTTTTGTTGTAATATATATATATATATATATATATATATATACGAGAATTTAAACAAATCTGGTAGCACTCCTGGTCTTAAGTCAAACAGTTTAAATTATTAGTGTAACACGCCAACATCAACGCGTTTCGGCCGCCATCTTGGCCGTCATCAGGATCATCAGGATGACGGCCAAGATGGAGGCCGAAACGCGTTGATGTTGGGGTGTTACACTAAATAAATTTAAACTGTTTGACTTAAGACCCAGGAGTGCTACCAGATTTGTTTAAATTCTCGTGTATAACCTAGGAAGGACCCCGGGCATCCCACAGCAAGAGGCGAGGAGTGCTACCTTCCCTGCATTACATTATATATAATATATATATATATATATAATCCAACTTGTACAGCACTCACTCGTCTCCAGTTTCTCAAACCTTCAGGTAATTCACCCGTCTCTGGATCCCCATCATATAGAAAAAAGACATCACGACACAGCACTTTAATGCAGATAAAATGTATTATTGGTAATACATGGTATACAATCTAACCCAAAAAAATGCAACGTTTCGGAGTTCATACTGACTCCTTCATCAGGCAAGGGTTAGAAAACAATGGTACATTTACATAGATGCATAAGTATTTATACCCCACACTCAGGAAGTGACATCATCATTACTAGTAAATGAGAGGTTTTACCCAATTTACATTTATAGGTACTCATCCCTTTAAGATAAATGTAATACAAGCAGAACAAATAACTTTAGAACACCTGTCACTTTAAGAAAGGACAAGAGCCATCACAACGAAAGTTACTAACCAAATACATACAGATCATAGTCCTTATTGAGACCAGCATTTTAATCTGTGGATCTACTCCACTTGCTTTTTTCTCAATAGCAATTCCCTATCTCCTCCTAGTCTCAAGGGTTTAACCCTATCTATAACCATAAAGCGCAATTCAGACTCATGGTGACCATATTCAATAAAATGTCTTGATACTGGCCAAGTAGTATTGCCCCTGCGAATCGTGGATCTGTGCTGGGAAATACGTTTTTTCACTGGTTGGGTCATCTCTCCAACGTAGATCAATGAGCAGAGCCATACTATTATATATATCACAAAGGAATAATTACACGTATAGTATTCTTTACATTTAATTTTATATCCTGTTGTATCGAAAGTAGATTCAGTAACCCTTGAAAGTAGATTTGGTAACCCTCGAAAGTAGATTCAGTAACCCTTGAAAGTAGATTTGGTAACCTTCGAAAGTAGATTCGGTAACCCTTGAAAGTAGATTCTAGAAAAGTGACCTTTGGCTTTGGCAGCCTGAAGGTCATTCACAACTAAAAGAATCTGAGATTTATGCTGAGGACTAGTAATCTGCGTACTGGATAGATTATTTTATTTATGAAGTAGTTATCAAAGTCTTGTGGGGAGTGAAAATAATCAGTGTGGTGTTGAAGCATTGTAGCATAAACCTGTAATGGAGAAAGTCAGCCTGTGTACGAGAAATCTCCACATCCGCTAAGCAGCAAGTGTGCACCTACGTATAAAATGAGCTGTGGAACTGAATCAGGGGCGAGGATTTGAGAGACGGCACTTGGTGGGGGTTGCAAGGGAATCAATAGCATTAGTCAGGACAGAGTTATAGGAGAATAGTGATCCCTCTCTATCACATTTACCAATAGTGATCCCTCTCTATCACATTGACCAATAGTGATCCCCTTCTATCACATTTACCAATAGTGATCCCTCTCTATCACATTGACCAATAGTGATCCCTCTCTATCACATTTACCAATAGTGATCCCTCTCTAACACATTTACCAATAGTGATCCCTCTCTAACACATTTACCAATAGTGATCCCTCTCTATCACATTTACCAATAGTGATCCCTATCTAACACATTTACCAATAGTGATCCCTCTCTAACACATTTACCAATAGTGATCCCTCTCTAACACATTTACCAATAGTGATCCCTCTCTAACAGAATCCCTGGTGACAGCTGTGAGTTAATGGGGAGGGTGAGTATTGAAAGACAGTTTGATAACTTTTCGAAAATTTTAGAAAATATGTATTTTCACACATTTTCGAAATTAGGAGAATTCCTCGTAATTTCGAAAATTTTCGAAAATACGTATTTCACGCATTTTCGAAAATACGAGAAATAATTTCGAAAATTTTAGAAAATATGTATTTTCACACGTTTTCGAAATTATGAGAAATCCTCGTAATTTCGAAAATTTCTGAAAACGCGGTAAGGAAAAGTTCGGAAGGCGAACGTGGTAAATCTGCCGCGGATCAGTGTTCGGATCTGCAAACTGGGCCATCACTATATATAACATAAAAATCAGTGTCCTACCTCTTATCCAGCCACGCTGGAATCGAACATTTCACAAAACCAATGTCCACAAAGAGCTGGACAGGAACAGATCAGCCGTGTATACACGGCACAGAACAGCCTGGCGCGCATGCGCATTACCATCCATTACGGCACATGAGGAAATCAATACCAAAGTAATAGGCGGGCGCGCTCAGAGAAGCCGGGCGCGCACGCGCATTATGCAAACAAAAAAGAGGCGCGAACAAAATGGACTAAAACAAAATTAACCAACGGGCAAACATAAAGCCTATAAAACTAAAACAAGTGAAATAAACCTAAAACAAACATCTGATTCTGACTAAATTACTATTAACATTTGAACAATGAATGTTTAAACATATATCTAAGATAAAGATTTTAAATAGTTAAAATGTTTAACAATGTTTTTTTAATGGTATGTTCCAAACTTTGGAAAAAAAAAAAGTTAAATAAATTCTTTTCACAAGCTATTATCACTGTACTTATTTAAAATAAAAACTTGTGTATTATAAGACTTGGCTCTCGGTATGACTAGAGCCGCGTCTGTGATTGGCTACTCTCCACCCATAAGAGATGCGGCTGCCAGTCCGGGCCCCTTACTACTCTCCATTCCCGAAAGTAGCAGTAGAGGGCAGAGCTCAAAAATGAATGTAGGTAAGTCTATTTTGGTGTCGATTTAAAAGGCCCCTAAAAGGGTGGTGATTACCTATAATAAAGGCTAGTTGGTGACTTAAAATGTTTTTTTTTTTTTTTTTTTAAATCGCAACGTGACAAGTTGACAATGATAAACTCTATCCAAGGATTGTGACCGCTTAGCCGCTAGATGTTTCTGTTATTTCTACATGTATGAGCATTGCACTTGCTATGAAACATGTTTAGAGGGCAAAAAATGTTTGGCCCTTTTGTAATATAAACTATTTTCATGTGGAATTAGTTTACAATCTGTATTTTATAGGGGTAGTAGCTAGAAAGTTATTTTGCGACCTACTGTTTTTAAAGAATTTACTGCTGATGTTGCAGACCGCTTGCGATAGATGTTTATTGCAATAGATGCAAAATAAAAGCAAAGGCAAAGGCGGCAAATGGAAAGAATGAGTCAAGAGAAAGGCTGCAAGGAGAAAGGCAGCCACACGCGAGAGACAAAGAGAGAAGGAGAGAGGAGAGAGAGATAAGCGCTGCAGGGAGAGAAAAGGGGATTTTCCATTTTGTGGAGATTGCATTGAGTTTTTAGACTGTACTATGTAGGTGGGGGTAGGCTAAAATAATATTATACATGTTAAGTGAATTGTTGTAAATGAAAAGGATCAATAGTATAACATAATTATATTATAGTACAAAATAAAGATATAAAGTGTGTAAAGTGTGTA
Organism: Hymenochirus boettgeri; assembly: GCA_019447015.1. Classification (NCBI taxonomy): domain Eukaryota; kingdom Metazoa; phylum Chordata; class Amphibia; order Anura; family Pipidae; genus Hymenochirus; species Hymenochirus boettgeri. Next base: position 39,408,261 of record CM033469.1, on the reverse strand, counting down.
AATCATATGAAATAAAAAAAAAAAAGTACTAACATACAGAATCTCCCCCGTTTGAATGGACTGGTCAAAAGGGAGCTATAGAAACACCTCTCAAATTATTCAATTCTGCATGGAAGTTTGCTGTCATTCCTTATTGTCCTTATATCCAATAAGTGTGCTTCTTGTAGCTGTCTGTGCACTACATCACATCTGAGCAATGCATGCTTTACAGTAACATCCTTTAGCTTGCATTGTGGCACTGTCTGTCTGTCTCTCCCGCTGTCTGTCGTCTCTCTGTCTGTCTGTCTTTCTCTCTGTCTGTAGTCTCTCTGTCTGTTCTGTCTCTTGTCGGTCTCTTCTCTGTGTCTGTTGTCTCTCTCTGGGTCTGTCTGTCTCTCTCTGGGTCTGTCTGTCTCTCTCTGGTCTGTCTGTCTCTTCTGTGTCTGTCTGTTCTCTCTGTGTCTGTCTGTCTCTGTCTGTCTGTCTCTGCTGTCTCTGTCTGTCTGTTCTCTTTTCTGTATGTCTCTGTCTGTCGGTCTCTCTCCTCGAAATAATTCGCCCTTACAGTGTAATATACGGCTATTATGCCACCTCGGAGTTTCCTGATCTGTATAAAAGAACTCGCCTACGGCCTCGTGCTTATATGGTCAGGGAACTCCTCGGTGGCATTATAGCCTTATTTACACTGTAAGGGGCACATTATCCCTTATATCCTTCCTTTATATAAAATTATTTTCCATTTTGTGGAGATTGCATTGAGTTTTAGACTGTACTATGTAGGTGGGGGTAGGCTAAATAATATTATACATAGGTTAAAGTGTATATTGTAATGGAAAAGGTTTATAACATTAATTAGTTAATTAATATGTACAAAATAAGATATATAAGTGTGTAACAGTGTGTAAATGTCATATGAATAAAAATAAAAAAGTACTAACTACAGAATCTCCCCACGTTTGAATGGACTGGTCAAAATGGGAGCTATAGACACACCTCTCAAATTTATTCAATTCTGCATGGAAGTTTGCTGTCATTTCCTTATTGTCCTTATTATCCAATAAGTGTGCTTCTTGTAGCTGCTGTAGCACTACATCACATCCTGACGCAATGCATGCTTTACAGTAACATCCTTTGCTTTGCATTGTGGTAGAGACTTACTGAGCATGTGCGAGTTAATGGCCAATCAAAAGAAAGTTTGCTTCCCAGTAGTGTAGATGATATCGGCTGTATTGCATTGTGGGAGAGATTTACTGAGCATGTGCGAGTTAAGGGCCAATCCAAAGAAAGTTTGCTTTCCCAGTAAGTGTAGATGATATCCAGCTGTATTGCATTGTGGGAGAAAGCTTCACATCCTGAGTAATGTGTAGTGGGAGGGGGGTGGGCGTGGCCAACGACACTGCTTTACTGAAGACGCCCTGAAGGGAAGTCCTTCTTATGTGGTAAGGGTCTAAATGTTATTAGTCTCTCTGTGTCTCTCTGTTTCTCTCTCTCTCTTCTCTCAGTTGTCTCTCCCTCTGTCTGTCTCTGTCTCTCTTCTCTCTGTTGTCTCTCTCTGTCGTCTCTCTTCTTCTGTCTGTCTTTCTGTTCTCCTCTGTGTCTCTCTTGTCTTCGCCCTCTGTCTGTCTGTCTCTCTCTGTCTGTCTTCTCTCTGTCTCTATGTTCAATTCTCTCTCTCTGTCTCTTCTCCTGTCCTGTTAGCAGCAGTGCTCACAATAATCAGCTTCCAGGTTAGTACTATTATTTAAATTGTCACATTACTGAATAAAGTGGCCGACTGTATTCTAGGAGCCAATAGGAATACCCCATATATTAAACAAAGCACCAGGTTCCTCTTACTGCCGCATGTGTATAAACACAGCATCTAACAAGCCCTTCCACTTGGTCGTAATCCAGGTAAAAGCAATAGTGTTCCGTTTAACTGGGAGAAAGAAGGCATTGCCTATAGAAATGGTGGGCGATGCCTGCTGTTGCTAAGTTGAGACGCTGCCTGTTCCTGCTGAGAGCCCTGGGATTAGCTGGAGGAGGGAGTTTATGGTGTGTACAGCATTGTATGTATACAACTTGAAAGCACCTGGTCGGTGGCTCCCAAGTGCGATGGAAGCGGAGCCTCCCAACACTCGCGGCAGGGCCTGGGAGCCTGGTTTCGCCACGAAAAACCGCAAACACCTCCTGGAAGACAGAATACCGGGGAAAGGCTCCAAGTGCCGGGAGCCTCCCAACACTCGGGCGGGGCCTGGGAGCCTGGTTTTCGTCCGCAAACAACCGCAAACAACCCCTGGAAGTTGGAATACCAGGAAGAGCTCCAAGTGCGCGGGAAGTCCCGCGGAGCCTCCCAACACTTGCGGCGGGCCTGGGAGCTGGTTTTCGCCGCGGACAACCGCCAAACTACCCTGGAAGACGGAACACCAGGAAGGGCTCCAAGTGCCGCGGGAAGCCCGCAGAGCCTCCCAACACTCGCGGCGGGGCCTGGTTTTCAGCAGGCAACCCAGCCGCAAACTACCCCTGGAGACGGAACTACCGGGAAAGGCTCCAAGTGCGCGGGAAGTTATCATTAGGTAAAACGTATTTAAACATAATAATTACACTACAAAAATAAACAGCATTATACATAATATATGTCATTCTTAGATAGGACTACCCTATATGGAGGGCCTTGTAATGGCAGGTAGCTTACACATTATTTAATCAATATATGTAACTAACACTCAGCAAATTAAACTATATAAAAATTAACACATAAAAAACCCACTGTGACTAACGGGCACACTTTGCTAGTATATATATATATATATATATAATATAGAAGTTGGATAGTGTGCACACGTTTTGTGAACTTCAATACCTGGTGTGCGCCGACTGTATCCAGATATGTAGTTAATGTTCCACAATGTCAGCGCTACTCAGGTTCTTCATCAGTGTTTATTTAAAGTGCTTTTTTAGACAAACATCTATAAAGTGCAATAATAAGCAACGTTTCGGCCGTTATCTATTGGCCTTTATCAAGCTTGATAAAGGCCAATAGATACAGCCGAAACGTTGCTTATTAGTAATATATATATATATATATATTATATATATATATATATATATAGATATATATATATTAGTCTGCCGTGGGCCCGCACTCACGTTTAAATTTCTCGAGCCCGGTGCATCTATATAAAAACATACTTCATCCCAAAGATAGAGCACTCGTGGGTCTTCACACAAAAAACTTTTATTCGTACATCGACGCGTTTCAGCTGACTCAAGCAGCCGTCCTCAGGATGTTACAGACGTGCAGGTAAGTGGAAATTTAAAACCTAGAGTGTACCGCTTCCTTCCCCTGTGCTCCACCTCCAATTATTAACCCTACTAAGGTGCATATAGTGAACATATTGGCAAATGCAATAATAGATAAATAAATAGAAATTGTAAAATACTATATAACACCAAGTGTATAAAACCAATAAAATCAATAATACAATATATTATAAAATTTCCGTAAGATGGTAATCAAATATTAGTGATAAGTGATGCTAAAATTTACTATGATAAAGTGGAAAGATACCAGTCCAACAGATTACCAATAGGTCCTCTAAAAAGTCCTAACCATAACATTACATTATATATATGGTAGGTCATGATGGGCAAGGTGAACAAAATAAGACAGTATCTTCTAAACCTTCTTTTTATCTGGACTGCCTTAAAGGGGGGGGAATAAATTTACTCAGGGAGCAAAGCATGTAAATCGAGCTTAGATAACAAAGGGCAATACGGCTAAGCTCGATTTTATATGCTTTGCTCCCTGAGTAAATTTATTCCTCCGCCCCTTTAAGGCAGTCCAGATAAAAAGAAGGTGTAGAAGCTCTGTAAGCTCCCATGATTCCTTGGTATAGGTCATACTAAATAAAGAGAGAAGCGGTATGGTCTTGTTCCCCCAGGGATGAACTTTACTCATTAGGTTAGGACTGATGCTGGGGTACTGCCTTGAAGTGGCGCATCAGCTGACGCAAGTTGTACAAACCGTAAACTAAACGTATCCATTTTAACTAGTGCAGGTAATCACCCTTCGTGCTTGCATACTTGTTTGATCGTGATATCTACTAATGTATGCTTATATGTATAGTTGAGTGCTGGAGACTTTTGTGTAATATATATATTATTATATATATATATATACGAGAATTTAACAAATCTGTAGCACTCTGGGTCTTAAGTCAAAAGTTTAAATTTATTAGTGTAACACGCCAACATCAACGCGTTCGGCGCCATCTTGGCCGTCATCGGGATCATCAGGATGACGGCCAAGATGGAGGCCGAAACGCGTTGATGTTGGCGTGTACACTAAATAAATTTAAACTGTTTGACTAAGAACCAGGAGTGCTACCAGATTTGTTTAAATTCTCGTGTATAACTACGGAAGGCACCCGGGCATCCCACAGCAAGAGGCGAGGAGTGCTACTTCCTGCCATTACATTATATATATAATAATAATATATATAATCCAACGTACAGCACTCACTCGTCTCCAGTTTCTCAAACCTCAGGTAATTCACCCGTCTTGGATCCCATCATATAGAAAAAGACATCACAGACACAGCACTTTAATGCAGATAAATGTATTATTGGTAATACATGGTATACAATCTAACCCCAAAAAATCAACGTTTCGGGTCATACTGACTCCTTCATCAGGCAAGGGTGAAAACAATGGTACATTTACATAGATGCATAAGTATTTATACCCCACACTCAGGAGAGGACATCACATTACTAGTAAATGGAGGTTTTACCCAATTTACATTATAGGTACTCATCCCTTTAAGATAAATGTAATAAAAGCAGAACAAATAACACTTAGAACACCTGTCACTTTAAGAAAGGACAAGAGCATCACAACGAAAGTACTAACCAAATACATACAGATTATAGTCCTTATGAGACCAGCATTTAATCTGTGGATCTACTCCACTTGCTTTTTTCTCAATAGCAATTCCCTATCTCCTTCCTAGTCTCAAGGGTTTAACCCTATTATAACCATAAAGCGCAATTCAGATATGGTGACCATATTCAATAAAATGCCTCGATACTGGCAAAGTAGTATTGCCCCTGCGAATCGTAGATCTGTGCTGGAAATACGTTTTTTCACTGGTTGGGTCGTCTCTCTCAACGTAGATCAACGAGTCAGGGGCATACTACATATATATATATCACAAAGGAGAATTACACGTATAGTATTCTTACATTTAATTTTATATCCTGTTGTAACATTTAAAAAGAATCACCTTTTATAACATTTTACATTGGACACATGACAGGACATGGAAACATCCCTGTCTTTTTAAACCAGTCAGTTGGGTTCCACGTCCAGAGGTCTACTCTGATTTGCCGAAACTAACGTATTGTGTAGCTGTCTGACCTCTCCTATAGATATTAAGGAAATAGTTCAAATTCTTTAATATCCGGATATGAACGTCAAAGAATATTCCAAGGTTTCCTCAATACCTTAATAACCAAATTGCTAATCTTGAATATGTGTGTAACCAACGGTGGTATGTGTCCTAATCATATTTTACGATTACTCCCACTAGTTGTAATTCTCCTGTGAACGTACTAGTGCATGGTCTAACACCCTATTGGTAACCCCGTTTTTAAATTGGTAACCATATTGCCTAACTGTTCTTGTGTCTCCCTCATTATTGAAAACCCTCCTAACCTAGTAAATTGGCCCACAGGTATGGACCTGAAGAACATACTTAGGTGATAACTTTTAAAGTGTAACAGTTGGTTACGGTCAGCATTTAGTAAATATTCAGTAAGTATCTCTTCACCTAACGTCACCTTATCCAAGAAATTTACAGTACATTAATATGTGTTAATGTAAATTCTATATTTGACATGTATCTGATTTAGGGTAGCGTGGAATTCTAGCAGGGATCGAATGTCGCACCACCATAAGAGGAACGCGTTGTCAATATATCTCCACCACGCCCCACAGTGGCAGGTGAAAGACACATGAGGAAAAATGTGTCCTCTTCAAGCCAAATCATAAATGAGTTGGAATATGACGGAGCGACATTCGACCCCGTGGCAGTTCACGATATTGAAGATAAAACGTATTACCATATCTGAAGTAATTCCGATAAGAATCAATTTCTAACAGATTTATAATAAAAACAATTTGACAATCTGAGTATAATCCACTTGATATAAAACAAAGCCTACGACAAGCTTGAATCCCATCTGTATGGGGGATCGAGGTATATAGGCTTGAGACATCCAAGAAACTATAATGACCTCATTAGTGTTATCTAGTTTCAAGTCAAGGAAACCTCATATTATAAGAGACGTACCTCCCAGCATTATGTTATAATAGCATTGCCCTAATAATCTAACGTATAAACAAAACATTTTCTCATTCCCAGTTTACTAAAAAAAGGATTTATCCTTATATACTCTTTTAACAGTTCTAATTGAAAAAAAATTCTTCAGAGCAACTGCTTTTATTTCAGTATTACAGTAAATCCTGGTATACCTGCCTAGCTTTAATACAAGTAAAAGGTAGGACTTGCAAGTGAGCACTTCATCCAACCATTAATAGTGGCTGCCAATCAAATTGTTCTAGCCAATCAGTCCCCTCCCTAGTTACCCTTAAAAATGGATCAGGTTTAAAAATAGGTTTGGCAATTGGGTCTGGTAGAGCTACTGAGTCTAATTGGGGCATTCTTCTGCAGGTACAGGACAGGAGGATTTAAATCATACTATCAGTAGCAGCTTCCATAGCTTAATACAGAGAACAAATACAGAGAAAAACAGGGAGAATAAATGGTATTACCAGCACCACTGCCACCAATTTGTACCAGATCACTGCTTTATGGAAGGATTATAGGGTAGTTTGGCACACAGTGGGTAATCTGGTGGTCTGGCACAAGCGCGACAGTGCACATAAACAGGTTCTCCACACAACATGTGCAAAATCAGGGGTATCCCGGTCTATGGTGCACCACTTTGAATATTGACCAGGCCTGTATATTGTGTGTCTGTAAGTTGGTGTACACTTATCTGTCGCCTCAGAGTTTGTATCCAATAAGGTAAATTGCTGTTCAATAATCTTCCTCCAAAAGGTCGTAACAGGTTCTTTACACAAGATCTTATACACAGGGTCTATACACAGGATCTATACCAAGGGTCTTATACACAGGATCTTATACACAGAATCTGATACACAGGATCTTATCACAGGAACTTATACACAGGGTCTTACACACCGGTCTTACACACAGGATCTTAACACAGGATCTTGTGTTCGAGTAAGTCAATAATCACTCCAAAGCAACACCACTATCTACTTTCACTTTTCAATTCCTCCTAGCCATAGAGAGCAGGATGTCTTGCCTGTTATCACTCACTGACACCACCTGCAGGCTGGAGGTGGTATATAAGGAGCCTTGGTGTATATGTCCATTACAATACACATCATATCATGTGTAGACAGAACGAAACTTGTTTTGGATTACAATTCCTTCACAGGAGCGACCCAGGGGTGGGTTAACTCCCATTTTGACCATCCATGTGAAATAGGGATCTCCGCTCTGGAAGTAAGTTTATGTACTTTGTATACGTATTACTCAAGTATAAAACCGACCGAGTGATAAACCGAGGCACACATTTACCTGATAAAATAGTAAAGTGATTGACTCGAGTATAAACACGAGGTAGAAAATATGACCACTATTGCTTCTGATTCGTATTGTTTTGAGGCTTTAGTTGCCCTTTAAATGACAGCAGAAATTCCACATCAGTAGTCCCATACAGTAATAGCCATACGGATTTGGTTATTTCTGTATGGAATTTTATTGTCCATTTAAAGGGCAACTAAGTCTCAGAACAATACAGAATAGAAGGCAATAATAGATACCATCCTCCTTCTGATTCTGTATTGAAAAACACTATAGAGACAGCCAGACCAGCAGCAGTGTACTGTACTGGGACACCATGACCCACCCACAAATTCCACAACAGGCAATTACATTTTTTAATTAATTTCATTTGTTGATGATCAAATACATTGGTAATGGTACATTTACCAGAATCACGGATTGCTCTCAAACCCCCACCCCCAGTCTAGCATTTTTATTCTAAAGTAAAGTAAAATGAAAATATGTATTTTAGCAGGGTACTTGGTAGACAGATCCAGGCACAGTCACTAACTGCAATCTGTGATGCAGGTTTAGATCATGGCAGGCAGAAGTTCTGTTCATGCTTTTAATAGTCACTCCGGTGCGGCCACTATCTCAGTAGCTGTTAGGGGCTGGTGGGAAGAAGGAACACAAGAAGGCAGATGAGCAGTATAGATGCACGCATGTTGGCAATGTCATTGACGCTGTGATGTCACGTGCGTGCGAGCATCACGGGTGCGGCGTAATGTGAGTTACTTTAACCGAGTATAAACCAAGGTCAGGTTTACAGGCTAATTTTAAAGCTTAAAAACCTTGGTTATAGAGACAGCGCACCGGAAAATGCGTGCACATTTCGGTGCGTTGAAGTGTGGCTCAGCCTTAAGGTCGAAAAAATGGCTTAAACCGTGATACTTGTCTTGTGGTGGTGGCAGATGCTGAGCGGAGAAGGATGAGGCGGTGAAGGAGGGAGGAGGGGAGAGGATGGGTGGTAGAGTCCTAGGTCCCCTGATCTTCCTCTTTCTGTAAGATTATATTATAAAAAAATAAATCAATTAATATGACGGTAGCGACAGCTTTGTTTGGCTTTTTAACGCCCCACCAGTTTATTACTAACATTAATAAGGTCCTGCAAATGTTAGTGGCGGTTTGTAATGCGGCTATTGGTAATTAGAAGTGCTTTACACAAATATAAACTTGTAAAAAAACAAAAGCTTTTCTGACAATTATTTATGGGGATTACACAAAAGATACAAATAAATTAGATAATATTTCATTAAACATTTTATATAACAATCAAAGCAGATAAATGGCTAAAACAGTGATACTTGCCTTGCGCTCTGTTTGCTATGTGAACAATACAACTGGCCTCTGCCTCTTCAGGTCTGACCACCTGCCGTGCAGGGGAAGAGGTCTGGCTAATATTAAAGGGTTGTCCACCTTGATTTACATTTTTAGTATATATAGTAATGTGCCCCCAGCCCCAACGCTATAATAATTCTCTTAGAAAGTCCCCAGATAGTTACTTACCATGCCTTGCTCCTTCGCCGCACTGCCCTGGCCCTTGCTTGCACGGAAATGCCCCGGAAGTCCCCAGTGTTCTACCCATGCCTTGCTCCTTCGCCACACTGCCCCGGCCCTCTGCGTGGCAGCCCCTCCCGGCGCGGCTGCTGGCTTCTCCGTGGGGAGAGGAGCGGGCCTCGTGTACTATCTGGGGACTGAATGGTTTCTTAGGGAGGGTGAGAGAGGGGAGGGAAGAGGAGGGGGAGAAGGGCTGAACTGAACATGGCAAAAATTCTCTCCGGAGGAGAGACAGGAGGCAGAGTCCTATATGGACTCTGCTCTCCTCCTGGTGCCACTTTTTGGACTTTGGGGGGACTACAGGAGGACCACTTGGAGCTGGGATGTAAGGTAAGGATTTATTGCACTACACATTGACACAATGAGGCCAGTGTGGGGGGGATTATAGTTTTGGGGTGGACATGCCCTTTAAACTTTGTTTGCAGCGCTTACATTCAAACGGTGCAGAATGCGCAACTTGCGCCTTTTAATATGTGGGGTGCCAGCAGGTATCCCATCGTAGTGCTTCTGGACAGGAAGGCCACCGTGAGTTTCGTCCATCCATGCTAGGCATGCTGAGCTCTAATCCAGATGTGGGACAGAACAGGAACAAGCTGGCGAAAACCTGAAGCGAACTGCCGATTTCGGTAACCCTCAAAAATACAAGCCAATATCGGTAACCCTTGAAAAGAAAGGGCCTGATTTCGATAAACTGAAAGTAGCGATTGATTTCAGTAACCCTCGTAAGGAAGTTCGATTTTGGTACCCTCGAAAGCAAGAAATGGATTTGGTAACCTCGAATTTGTATATCGTAACCCTCGAAAGTACGTATATACTCGAGTATAAACTGACCCGAGTATTAAAGACGGGTACCCAATTTCATCTAAAAAATCTAATAAAAGTTGTTGACTCGAGTATAAACCGAGGGTAGTAACTTGGCATTCAAGATGTTTGGAAACTACAACTCCCAGCTAATAGTATGCTGGGAGTTGTAGTTTCCAAACATCTTGAATGCCATCCTCACTTGGCATTCAAGATGTATGGAAACTACAACTCCCAGCAGCTTTTAGCTGGGAGTTGTAGTTTCCAAACATCTTGAATGCACCCTCACCTCCCCCCAGGCAGGTTGTACCTGTGGGCTCTCCTCATCCAGGAGCTGTGGGCTCTCTCCTTCAAAGGTTTGCTGTTGCTGGCATGAAGGTAAGTGTTTCTCCATTCCGGCAGCAGCGTCTCTCATTCCATCCGCGCGTCTCATTCCCTGTACTGGCGTGCGGCTGACGTCACTAATGGCGCCGTCAGTGACGTCGGCCGGCGCGCCAGTACATGGAATGATCGTCGGTGACGGATGGAGAGGACGCTGCTGCCGGAATGGAGGGAAGCTTACAGGTACTTTAACTTAGTGATCGAGTATAAACCTGTGTTTTACAGCTGAAAAACTCGGTTTATACTGAGTATATACGGTAATGTTGATTTCGGTAACCCTCGAAAATAGAATGCGGAAGCTCGAAAACAGCCCGATCATGAGGAAAATACTTTTTAAATGAGTTTTGGTTATTATTTTCGGGTTCAAATTTTTCTATGGGTTCATTTTCGAATCTTCGACGAAACTCATCAGTTCGAACATAGTTATCAGTACTGCTAATTGGACCATGGAGCTAGTTATGTATACTTGTGTTTGTATCAATGAAATTGTATTGTTATAGTTAAAACACCAATATTATTTGTCTTCTGTAATATATGGGACATTATATGACATTATTACCAACAGAGACAGTACCAATTTAAAATAGAAGTCCCAGCTCTATAAGTTTTTTTGTAACTTAATATATTTGTATAGTACTGATATAATTAGTACTATACTTTATATAAGTATTATAGGGTAATTTAGAAGGTAAAGAATTACACACATTTACTACACCTTTCCTATATCTGATATTTTATACCCCCCACCTCATTAGTCGCTCCTAAAAACTCCTATAAAGTTAGACATTTCTTATGCTATTCGAAGTATTATCCTAAGTTTATTCATTTAAACTTTAGTAGGACAAAGTCCAAGGGGTCTTTTTAAAAGGTTAATGTTGACAGATGGTATCCCTGAAGGCTCTGAGAGGTTTTTTGTTATATCTGACATACCCAAGAGGTCTGGATTCCCTTAAAAAAGCAACCGGAAATATTCTAACAGGACCTGTCATGGCCATAATGAAAGAATAGGCGAGCAGCCTAGGGATAAATAGAAAAGTCATGCTTAATCTAAAGGGCAAGCATTTGGCCACAGAATATAAGTCTGAAATTCTGCATGGTTCTGCAGATTAAAGAACAAATCGTCTCTAGTAATAAGTGTACCGGTGTATTGAGGACCCGAACTACTTATTTTCACCGTCAAACACAATCTGATTTTTCTCTTTAATTTGCGTGTTTTATGGTGACCTGGCAGGGCTTTGCGTGTGTAGGATAATTTTATGGATTGTGCAAACTACATACAGCGGAGGATATTGTATATTGTTACCACAATGTAGAGAATAATGTGATTTATACAGGGTGCTGGAGTTGTGGGCTTTATTTAGACCACCAATCGACCGGTTCTAAATCTGACACAAAGATACAAAAGGAATATGGGGAGCTAGCGCTATTTGCAATGCTAGTTTCTTAGGCAAAGGATATGAACATGTTGCTCTCAGTCCACCACCCTAATACAGGCCCTAATTGCACTTTATTATAGACATTCAATGGAGGTTCAGTGTAAAAATCATTATAATTTACACAATTTATTTATATTACACATACTTTTATATTGCATTTATTTTTGAAAAACAGTTGATTTCCTACCCTTGGCTATACTTGCAACAGTGCTTGTTATTCCCAGGTTGCACCACTTCCTGGAATGTTACTAACAATAAATCTGCTGATTTGGCTGTTGGATGGGACCAGGGTTGCCAGATAACCCCGTGGTGGGGGCACATTAGGGTGGAGAGGTGGTGGAGAGTACTGGGCAGAGCGGAGGTAGGAGGGCAGGGTTAGGGGTGTTCCAGGTAGGGGAGGGGCGTTCCAGGGGCAGGGCTAACAGGGCCGAGTTTGGACAGGATTTCAGCCTGAGTGAGGGACTGGGATTATTGCCCAATCTATGGGTGGATCATCAAGAACCCTGACCAAATGGCCATTTCAGGGGAAAAAGTGCCCATACACGGCACGATTATCGGCCATGCATAAGCATTGTGCAGCATGGGTCGCCCCGCGATCACAAGTGGTATGAGGCTTAAGGTATTAAGGATAAGTAAGATTGCATTCGTGCTTTAAAGAGCTGACTGTAAAGACAGAAGACACAGACCCTTCTACTAAAGCATTATAACCAAGGCAAACACTGGAACAGCTGCAGATATGCCACCCATGATGGAACCATGGTCATAACTGAATATTTCAATTTATTTTTAAAGGGCAGCCTCCCTTTTCCCGTTTTTTTCTATTTTTTTGGTTGCATACATTTTTGAATCAGAAGAAGAAGCCTCGGGTTTGCCAGTCAAGACAATACACGGTGATTAGGTTACGAGATTAGGATGACAAGTAAAATTTTTTGTTATTGTCAAAGGCGAATTGCTTTGACATGGTAAAAAAAAATGTTTTTTTACTGGTAAAAAATGATGTGGAATGGGTTACACGGACTATTACCCAGCGAGAATATATAGTTACAAAGGACAGAAGTGAAAATGTAAATGTAAAAAAGGTCATTTGCCCAGCTGTCACTTTCTTGCATAAGGAAGGCAGTGTTTAGCTTAATCATTAGGCTTTTAGCGTTTACCGTTTCATGATACAGATAAGAAAGGGGTTATATTAAAGATGGTTTAATGTAGTGTTATGGACAAATTAAAGGGCAAGTCCAGCCCTTAAATGAAAAAATGTTACAGATAATTCACCCCCAATCCTCCAAAATGCACTAAGTGGTCATGTTGCTGCACTTCGATCCGATCATAACACGTGATTGTGCAAGTTGTAGTGTTGTATTGCCTAACCATAAATCTTCACAATGTCCTGTTTTTCCTGTTTCTGCTTCCTGGTCCTTCCAGTTAGCAATACCAGTCAAGGATATGACAGTTGACATCACAGACAATGACTGAATGCTAATCCTCTAGCTGCCTTCCTGAGCATGTTCAAGCTCATACCAGCTCACTAAATTGCTGAAGGGGCTTTAACAAATATAGCAGTAGCACACACTGCCCTTTAGTTTTCATGAGGCATAAAGGAGCATACCAGGCATAAGCTAATGATGATGAATATATTTTAAAGGGGCTCTTTTTTTTTTAAGTAAAAAAAAAAAAAAGATGTCATTATGAGGGTGAAGTGATATTTAAAGTAAGAAAACAAGATATTCCTAGTTCTGAAAACCAATCGATATCCTTCTCCTATTCAATCTAAACATTCACCGTTAAAATAGGTACCCTGGGCTACTTCACCTTTTGGCCTAGTTGTATTAAAGGGCATCTCCAGTGGTTTAAACCACTTTTTCTATTCACTTTATTGAAGAAAGGGAGGAAAAGAGCTGTGTCTTACCTCCCATTCCTCAATAAAACATTTAGGACCGGGAACGAAGTTACAGAATTTACCTGGCCGACCTGTCAGAAGAGACGGCGGAAAGAGCAAGAGACCTGGCAAGTCTGTAACTTCGTTCCTGGCTCCTGTTATTTTTTGATAGGCTATTTGTATATATATGTGCACAGATCAGTGTGGCCAGATTTATACTTTCTTTTCTCCCCTAGGCCATCTAACTTGTACTGCCCCCCACCCCCTACTTCCTGTGTGTATTAATCTAATGAATTTGATCCTACGTCTATGATGTAGAATAAGATTATCATGTATAACTAAGGCGAACAGTATTCATAAATGCAACTGTATAGGTCACCCAGGAATAACTCATCACCACCTTATGATTATATTCTCATTTTACCCACCAGGACTTTCCATTGTGCACCTTGGATTAATAAGTTGATTAAGGGAACGTAGTCCTTTATAGATATCTCACAATCTTTTTTTACTTATCTAGGCTTTACACACTTTTTTCACACACACACATCCTCGCACTTCAATTTATTACATTTTCCTCCAGTTGCTTCATTATATTCTTACCCGCCTAGACTGTCAAGTTTTTCTTGCATCAGTCATTTAAAGTCTAATTTGTTCCCTGCTTCTTTTTCTCGACCAGGTCTTGCGAGGGCCTTCCACACATTCCGTCTCGTTTGGATGCTTACAGCGGTGCAGTGACATTGGGCTACTAAATCATAAAGCCCGACCATGACCGTGCTTCAAGTAACATTTTTTTATACTCAATTGTTTTTACCCGCCACCCCCCCTTGCTACCACCCCCCCACGCGTTCTATATGAAAGGTGCGTCCAAATTTTTTTCTAACACACCATGTACCTTTAACATCACTTTCCCTTTCCCTCACATCGACTGAATGACCCATCAATCCCTATCCACCAATCCCCTCTCTTGACAAAACCGGCGCCGATCTCAATTAGCTAAATCCACACAATATCCTATTCCAAATTTTTTTCGCGGAACACTCCAAGGCCCTCTCCCCTCCCCCCCCTGCCATTCCCCTTTTTTCTATTACTTTTTTCTTCCCCAGGCTAGCCTAAATTGGACTGCCTGTGCCACCCGGTACACGGCGTAATTTAGTCAGCTGAACGCCAAGCACCGCTTGGTAACGCCCGCGCCCCTTGGCCGAGGGCAACCTGTTTCCCCCCCTTTTTCCCTCTTATTACCAACCTACTGCCACATCGGCAACTCGCTGCCCCACTTCTGATTTTTAACAAAAGCCTATGATGCCTGTCGCACCCCTATACTTACAGTTGCACTTTGTGTGAAAAGTTACACATACCTGGCTCGGGGGCCAATGACCAGGCCCTTACCCCTCTTATCTATTTGATCTCTTTCTTTCGTTTTTCTTTGAGCCGTCATTACCCCCTTCCCCCTTAGTCGGCACCCTGGCTTTTCCTGTGACATGACGCATACCGGTTACCACGGCGCCCCCCTATATACGGTGGCCATTTTCTGTGGGATAATCCGGCCCTGGCAACCTCCAGACACACTCGAAACCACCCCAATTTCAATTCATATTTTATTAATTGCCCCACACTAAGGGCACTATTATCGCCTCCCTTAGCTGATAACCCCCGGGCACATTTTTTCAACCATTTACAATAGTGTTTTATGTTAAAATTATCTTTATTATTCCCCTTCTCCGGATTTCTCCCCCTTGCTCCCCCCCTCTTACATTCCGCTCCTCCCCCTTCACTTCCCCTCCCTTCTTTTTTTCCACCCCCCCTCTCTTTCCCCCCTCCGCTCTTATTTTTTTCCCCTCCCCCCATGACTGTAACCCCATAACAATACCGATATATTGTTATCCATAGCATCGTCACCGATCCAACCCAGAGCACTTACCATCTCATGCTGGACTCCTTTACCTCACCACACAACCATTTTCCGCGTCATGTGTTATGTTATCCTTCTTCGAACGTTATTAATACCATCGAACCTGCTTGACCCGGACCTTTTTGCTAAACCTGTTACCAATCGCACTGGCCTACGCTTATTCTGCTGTTGCAGTTGACACGCTTACCTGACTACCTTGCTGTTGTATATCGCTAAATTGTAATACCGAAGTGTATAAAATGGACCCTAAGCCGAATATACAAATGGCAAGCCCCATCAACAATACAAAAAAAATACACAGTAATCTTATGGTGTTTTGGGATCTGTAAGTTATGATCATCAGAGCAAGTCACCAGCATTACACCCCAACCCCAGGTGTGCTCCTTTGCTTCATCTGCTTGCTGGTTCAACGACTCTACATCTCGTATTTAACCCCAACTATTATAGATTAGCCTGTCTGTGTGACAGTTGACCTATATAGCAGTACTGGATTAAAATTAATTTTGTGACACTTTTTCACCAACACTACAGTGCCCAGGAACCTCCACTCTATTGTCGACTATGGATACATTTCGCACGCCATAACACAAATTACTGTAGCCTCAAGCTGTCGGCTGTACTGAACAGCGATCTAATGCGAGTACATTCTTTGCCTGTCTCAACGTACCTTATCATCTGGAACTACCAGGCCCCCGCAGTACACAGTTGCCATTGGCACCCCAAGACTCCCCCAAATCCAAATTTTACGACATGCAATATATATTAGTTTGTGCCCTTTACTTTTTTCTATCACTTGTTTTACAAATTCTCAATCCCAGTGTGCTATTCTCATGTGAGGACCCCTGCAGAAAGCTTTGATCGAATAAGAATCAGGACTACAGTGTTGTTTTGACCACTGTATCTTGGATGATTCATACGCTTACATTCGCTGCCGATGCGGTCGAATTTTACACAAATTGTACAAACAGAACCACAAAACCAATGTGCAGCGGAATCTGACATACATTGCCGCTTTAGTCCTTGGTACTACCTCATGCCCCTAACGACGACTCTCCTCTTTTCACACTCTGGTCCACTCCAGTCAGGACTCTTCCTATTGCCAAAGCCCGTACAACCCTTCCAGACACAAAACACCCATTACTGCACCAGTTCTGAGCATTTTTTGTCTGTCCACTTTAAAGGGGAAGTTGATCTTCGCAGAACAAATTATATGCTTGCAAGCAACTTAAAGGAGTATCCTCTCATTTCACACCCCAACCCTATATAACTTGCCCATCCAGCGCATTTCCCGCCCTCGCCTTCCCTTTGTCTCCTGTATATAATAATATCTGTCACCCCCACAAGTGCTGACTCCTGTTTGCAGGCCTCCTAATAGTCTCCGCTAGAGATTTGAGCACCCTTTTTTACAAGGGACACCATACTGAAAAAACAAGATCCTGTGCCTCACCTCGTAATCCAGTACATTGAATACATGTAAGCAGCCACCTTGATATCTCCCTGATTTGCCGTTGTTTCCCCGTTCCGCTGGCCATGCCTCACAATCCAGCACCACACATTTCCCTGCTTCAGTAGCAGTATCCCCCTCACCCTACTTGTACACTCATTTCCCATTCCATCCTCTGTACATGACTTTTCCACCCCCAAATTACATTATCGGCTCCAAAAGTTCCCCCCTTTCCGCACCACCCACCAGCGCACCATTACAGCTTACAACTGTCTACAAAACTACTCTGTCACACCACTACTCACAGCACTACAGTAAAACCCTACTCACAGACCAGACAAGTGTTCCCCCTTTTCTTTTAAGATCAGGAACCGTTGCAATTTTCTGATTGGACAGCTGAATTATATAAGGGACATTCTAGATTGGATTATCTATAGATAATACGGGCCGGCCCCACCGACTCACACAACAAAAATGATTTTCACAGTGGGGCCCGCTCGGAAGAATTATTTACCAGTATGGTCACAACCTTTCATACATAAACCTATTTTTTCAGGTTATAATGCCCATTTAATACACTGCCAACACGCACCAATCAGGACACGTCCTGGTTGCACTCCTGGAATAAGAAGGACCATCCCCGTTACTAGCAACTGACACCACCCCCAATTGTAAATCCTCACTTACCGACACCACATTCAGTAAACGCAGAGACAGAATACGGGATTTCCTTAAGGTTTTTAATCGTATCTCTATCCTTTGGGCGAATGGACCATACACACTCGCTATGTGTAGCCAGAGAAACAACACAACATATAAATCTTTTTCTTCTCTTTCTATGTTGTTTCCCATCCGAATTTGCCCCCCCCTTACTATTACTCGCCTTGTGTGAAGAGTGATAAATATGTCCGGTTATTTAAACTATGTTGCTGCTAACTTATTTCTACTGTACCATCACACAGTCTGCCATTTCCTGGATGTTGGTTACATAACGCTCACACTACATTTTTATGGGTTTACGCCTCCCCCGAGTCGTAGTGATGATGACCGTCATCTTGATGGGATACATATTTTAGATGACAAGCGACTGAGGATTACGTCTCATATATTATCCAGTGAGTCTTGGAATTCATTTAAGTTTTCTTTCCTTATCTATGGTACTTATAGGCAATTTCTATTAACGCAGAATTTTGCCAATACCCCCACAGGAGATTGTTTGAAGATTCAGTGTCTTCCCGATGTTTGGTTATTGTGTCAATTTCAAGCTCTTCTCCCCCCCCCCCCCACTTCTACAAACAAAACAGCACTGTCCACCCCCCTTGAGTCCCCATTTCCCCCCCCAGCCCAGTATAACTTTTTATTAAACTAGTGCTCACTTTTTCGATTAAGGAAAAATTTCCCTCACCGCTTTTAACTATTTACGTGCTAAAGATCCAGCCTGCACTGCCACAATTCAACTGGACAAAAGGCTTTGCCCCCACGCATACATCCAACGGTTAGAGATGGTTTTCTTTTTCCCCCCCTTCCCTCCGCACCTGTATTTCTACAAAGTTTGTTTCCACTTCTGAACTA
Organism: Hymenochirus boettgeri; assembly: GCA_019447015.1. Lineage (NCBI taxonomy): Eukaryota > Metazoa > Chordata > Amphibia > Anura > Pipidae > Hymenochirus > Hymenochirus boettgeri. The sequence continues at coordinate 39,389,624 of CM033469.1, read as the reverse complement.
TAGAAGTTCCAACTAAAAGTTCCTTTTACAACGCTGCCGATTTTTTTTTTTATCTGCTTGTAAAGAAACACCCATGTTTAAACCCGTGTAGGGGCAAAGTTTGTAAAGTCTAATAAAATACAGGTATAAACTTACAGTAAATAGCTCTGGGACCTGGGAAATACAAAATGGTACATGTTACATATGACCACCAATCTGTGTATCTTCGTCAATATATACTAATTTACCCTACTTGAGCGCATATATTTTGTCCCGGGCCCTTCGGATTGAATGTTTGCGGTACACTATTCTAGGGTCTTTTTCACAAATTTGAGCGGCTTATGATTTATAGGTCGACCCCATTTCCTCATTCTGAGGGTTTTCTATTGCAAAATCCGTTAACCCTGTTCGAATGCCAGCGTTTTTCGTTCCTACACCCCTCTGATTGTCTTATTCACCTTAGTTTACTCAAGATTTCCCTGATAACCTGATACTACTCGAACTTCCTGTGGTTATTCCGCGTTACGACTTTTGCATTCGGATGAAGAACACTCGACTGTACCCACAATTATATGCGAACGCATTTTTTAGGGTTATGGTCCGATTTTTTTTTCCCCCATAGTTCATGCTACATCCGAGGGTGTTATCGAGTTTCCGTGAAAAACAACGACATTTCGCTTCTGTAGTTCGGGCGAGTTCTACCATACAAGTTTGACTCCACAAACTCGGCCGTTCGAGTTCCTAGTCACAATACTGTTACAAATCTCGGCCATGATAGAAGCAAAAGAGCGCTTTACCCAATACATTTTCCACCTTCCCTCCTTACCAAAGCCTAAAAATATAGTGCCATTCTACTGATCGTGTATGTAATATTTAAAAAATGTATTTACAAGCTCACCACAACTAATAACTTTAGTTTGCCTGACCCCCTTCCTAGCCCGGCTACGTCGAGGCACACACTGCACATGAACCCCAGGACACCTCCCGCGCACTAAAAACTCGCCCTGAGATTCGTTACGATCCACCGCGATGTCGTGCTTGCGATTATTGCTGCGTTGTCCCTCCCCCCCCGCAGCTTCTAGCTTGCCCGAGCCCCTTGCGTTTTTCTGCCCTCCCTTCATTTTGATGCTTGCGTTTGTGCTTTCGACTTTTCGCGGTATGGTTTACCACCCACGCAGGACGTTCAACGCACCCCAATTAAATGGTGCACGCAGCGTTACAGAACGCGATACGTTACGCGCCCCACCCCACAATCGCCACGGGCAAGCATTCCATTTAGCGAAATTTCCATTTTAGCCCCCCCCGACACCAATTCCGCGGGCCCGTAAACTCGCGCACCGCCCCAGCGCAAACACGAACTGATCGCACCACGTATGCTTTTTTGTGACCTTTTAGCCCTCAAAGCCATGCTGCCCGATTAACTCGCGTCTAGCTTCCACCACCGCGGTCACCCCCAATTACCGCCCTGCATGCCTTTTTCCGGGACGCAGCTGTATAAGTTAGGATGGGTGCCCAACCCACCTGCCGATGCTGGGGGGCCTCATCATAGTGGAGTAGCTCCACCAGGATGCCACTGGTACAACCCTCCACGCCCTCTCCACGCCCAACCCGTACACCTCTGTGCCGGTCACCGCAGAAAATGCAGAGCCGGGCACCAACAGGTTTGGGC